>CM023950.1:1251384-1328837 GCA_013407115.1 Glycine latifolia
CAAACAAGATTATATCTTATCAACTAAAAACGGAAATTATCCAACAACAAGCAACCCCGAGACAGAAATGAAAAGACCTCGATTTCCAGCAAAACATTTCGCTCAGGTCAAGAATTCTCATGTGACCACAAGATAGATCAATAGAGTTAGCTAGCTGCAATAGCAACGAACCGGACCCCCACCCCCGCCAAATAAAAACCATGTTAAAGTCAATGTCGTTAATTTAATGCAGCAATCAAAACAGTACTACAACTGTCCGTGATCATCCATAACTGTGATCTTGTCCTCTCTGCTTGTCATCTACCATGAACCAACCTCCGCCTCAGAACATATAGCTCAAGCTTTGCCACTTCCATGTATTTATTTTTATGGGCAAATACTAGTTTTTGTTGTTAGAAGAGGAGATCGAACCAGCGACCTTTACTCTTTTCTCATCTCCATTAATCATTCAACTTATCTTATATCTCCGAGCCACTTCAATATATAAAATGGGGCTTACTTCAAAGTTCAAAGTGCCAAAGGACCATAATTTTCACCCTCTGCACTACCTAGTAGCTAGCTCAAACAGATTCCCTCATTTTTCAAAGTACGTACTACAATATATGTATGTCATGACTGACTGGACCCGTTGCAGCTAGCTCCTACATTATTGCTGCCTGCAGTATAAGTCTAGTGATCCGTAATTCAACAAGTCTGTTGCCCAAGCTTCAAATTTTACATCTAATTCGATGGTTTCATATTTGATATCTCAAAATACCATTTTTTTATTAACTTCAACTAGATTTTTTAGGTAACCATCCAGTATTCCCAAGCCAAAAAAATCAGAGACTAATTGAGAGTATTGAGTTTCTGTTCGAAAACAGAATAGGTTATAGTATTGAACATAAATAGCTGAAGGAGCGAACAGAAATGTTGTAGAACGAAACTAGCAACCATACACGTACCAAGATGGAGCAAAAACTGATTTGTTGTATTTCAGTTATGGAACATATGCAAAGTGTTACAATAAGAGTTTAAATACAATAGCTATAAAAGTTTTCGATTGGGCAGAGCAGAAAGCAATTATGACTAATGTGCAAAATAACTCAAGCAACCCATTTTAGAATGCAAACAATTTGATTGTATCATATCTTGCAATTAGAGCAAATGTATAAAAAATATCAACACCATGTTCCCAAAATTAACCTTTTACTACCAAATCTAACTTTGAGTTTTTTCATAAAACCATCAAAATTAAGTTTAGTTATACAAACTCACATAACACTAATTACCTTTTGATTATTTGGTCTGTTTACCAATTGCAAAATATTTGGTTTTCTCTATCATATTGATATTCTATTTCTACTTGCAATATGTTTTTGTTCTTAAATCAACCTTTTATTTTTTCCAGTAACAATCAGATATCCTTGAGAGATTATCAAGGTTGTTTGCTTTGCACTGTAGTTTTATTGTTATTTGACCAGTGTATGACCACGAATTAGACACTAAAACAACTACTCCAATAAAAATGACCAATCCATTTGTTCAACATCAAAATTCTTGATTCAATTCTATTTTGACCATGAATTCAACCAATTAAGCATCAATAATTTCAATATCCACTGAATCAAGCAGCCAAAATTTAATTAATTTAGGTTTGACAATCAAGTGCCTTCTAAGTCACCAAACCAAATTCTAAATCGATCATTTTTTATCAAATCAATGATTAGGCTTCAAAGACCTTATCAATCTCAATTTGAATATTACAAATCATGCATCACAGTTCCTGATCAAGAATACAAACCCAAATTTAGATGATGATGCATCAACCCAAAAGAATTCACAATCAAGATTTATAGAAAATGAGAAATATTGATAGAGAAATAATATAAACTAGAATTGATAAGCAGTTTAAAACTAAACCTCAATATCTAAAAAGAAATCTCAAATGGGTAATATACCCAAGCGAGAAATAAAGCACAAAACAGACTGTAAAGGATCTCTTATCAAAGGTCCTAAAAATAGGTTTAACTAGAGTATATCAAGGATAAATTAAGATCTTAGCTCGAAATTGGAGCTCATTAGTGTTTTAGTAAGAGCTTAAATACAAAAGCTATTAAATCCTCTTATTAAACATCATTAGCCTTCAACTAGATGTTACAAGCACAAGCAACCATTAAAAATAAACTTTAGAAGCGATTTGAAACTATAGAGAAAATATTTTAATTTAGAAATTTCAAATTCTAACAAATTGATCGAAGGTTTTTCTTTGTAACAACATTCATTGAAATAGTTGATTTCTTCTAATAAATATTTTTTCATACACATATAAATATAAAAATCAAACATCTAATTATATATTTAAGAAGTATGATTATCTATTAATTATACCAGACCATTGTTAATGGAAACTTCAACCTAGTTGTGAGACTCCAAGTGCCATTTGAAACCTGTTAAATTAAATTGTCAAGGGAGAAAATTCTGAAGTTTCATCTTAACTACGGGGAGCTGTGGCTTTTTGATTGGTCAAGAGCTAGTTATGTACAGTAGACAGAAGAGATCTGGTTTCTGCTCTCCGTCAAAATTAAGTTGACTTTCAAATTCAAATAGCTGGCTTTCTTTCCTTTGTCAGTGTCAACAAAGACCAGAATATCAGTCTCTGGTTGCATCATAGATTGACTTTTACAATTTTAAATGCAAAACTAGACATGCTAGCATGCTATACTTATTCAACAAAAAAGATTCCAACTTTTTCAACACGTACAAATCAAGTGATCAATTGATTAAAAAACCATGTTGAAAGTTTTAAAATGGTGCTAGAAATTACTCTACCTGAACTCCTTTAAACATAGTCAAACTTTGGGGGTAATAAATATAAATAGAAGCTATTTCTTAAAACTTTACGCATTTTTTAGATCCGGTGGCTCTGTACCATGATGGCCTTGAGCTAATACCTTAGCCAAAAATAAATATATAAATGATGGTGCTGAAGAATTCATATTAGGTCATCATTCGCTGTGTCAAAATACCCTTGTATAGGAATTCAAAGGTTGCCTATATTTTACAACAGTACCAACTATATAGGTCGATTTTTTCCCCCCAATGTAAGTCACTAATGGCGACCTTATAAAACTATAAAGGCTGTAAGACAAGAGAAAGAAAGAAAAATAAGGGGCTATATATGAAACACTCGAATTAACTATTGACTAACACAACATATTAATTAGGTGGTGGAAGAATATCAACAATGAATAATGCGATCCAAGTGTCAGGTTGAAGCAGGTGCGATGAGATGGGTATCTTGTTGTCGTTTGATCTTGAAGAGGTCAAGGCGAGCGTCTCCCAATCTTAGAGAATATGCTGCTTGCTTGTATTGGGCCCACGTGAAGGGCTTATAGAGACTTGGATTGTGGGGTGTCACCATCTTCGGCAGTGGAGTGATCGACCAATTCAGGGGTGGTGCTGCAAAGTACATCATTGACATTCTGGCATTTGCTATGTTCGTCAACACCCTGTGTCTCACGCTTACAAACCTTCCATTTGTCAAAACCTTTACAAACATATCAAAACAATTTGTTACTACATTGTTGCTAGAAAAATGATGTTCATGAATATTTTTCTTAAAAAAGTCTCATCCTTGAGGTATGTCTATTGCGGGGAATACATTCAATTATGTGTAAATTGGTCACGTTACATTCAAAGTTTTTAAAAATATTTGTGAATTTTCTTAGTTTCAAGATTAATGTGACAATGTAATATACTTTTTGGGATTAGAAGGGTTATTTATTTAATTAGTATTCATCACTAGAGAAATAGGAATAAAATGTGAAAATTAAATGACAAGATGTTGAATTAATTGACAGAAATGTGAAGTTGATTAATGGTAGTCATGGTTGTGAGTGTGATATTGAGTTGATTAGAAACCAACCTGCAAGGCATCACCAACCATAACGAAGAATTCATTGGGATCAGGGGGGGACCGGGATCCAAACGCCATCGTGGGTGGAAATCTGAAGGCCATCAACGTTGTTGGACCGCATGATGGTCAAGATCTGAGGGTCAGAATGCTCTCCAAAGCCAATATTATTGTTATTATTATTATTATTATCATTATTATTATTTTGGCTCTGGAGTTGATGTGCCTCAAGTTTGGACGTGTCCCAATTCTTGGTGCCCTTTAGGCTCACGGGAGGGTATTGATTGATCCTTAGGAGTGAGTCACTATGGACGTCTCTGATGAGCTTGCTGAGTGAGAACTTGTCTTGGACCCACAAACCCTCCTCCACCAGATCAAGAAGCTCACATGTTAGTTCTTTAGCTGCTTCTATGTAATCATTCACGGCACAACTGCAATTGTAAGGCCAGAATATTAATACAGGGTCATCACTCACGGTATATTAATTTGTATCGTGTAATTTTTTCGCACCACTCCATTTATAGGTTGCAAAGAAGACACCTTTAATACACTGAAACAAACGTCTTTTCCTATGTTACCAAATACTAGCAGGCAAAGACACATGGAGGGTCATATGGTGCACAACATTATTTTTCGTTTTTAAGTAGAAAAAAATATATTCTCCTTTCTGTATTCTTGATTTGATCGTGAGTTGTTGGTTTCTATGTGACTGTGTTAGCCCAATATTTGGTCCATTTTCTTATATTGAAATGAAGATACATGGTCACTGGCTTAGTACGTACATGCTAGGAAAAGTAGGCAACGTGGCTCCACAATATGAAGAAAGACCAATACCAGTCATAGTACAAATAACAGAAGTTGTTACATGGTTTTGCTGTGCTAAGCGAAGCTTATAACCACATGTTGTATTTGTAGCCTTTTCGGGTCACTCACAATTCTGCCTAGCTAAAAGATAACAAATTTGGAGCCAAAGTTATGCGCGTGATTTTCTTACAGAAGATAAGTTTAAGTACTTGCTACCTATATACTATGTCAAAAAAAGGTACTTGCTACCTATAAAATGCGACCAAGTAGATCCCATTTTCAAATACAAGTAGTGTGTGCTTGGAATGATTTTGGATAGTACAAAATCAGGTTATAATTTTAGATAAATGTTGATATGTTTAGTTCTATACTATGAGGAATTTAGTTGAATTTTTTTAAAGTAATTTTTATATTAAATATAAAAAATACAAAATTTTACAACAGAGTTACTTTAAAAAAACATTTAAACATAAATATTTTACTTCACAATTAATTTTAAATAAAATCAATTTTGTGAAATCACTGCCACGTTATGACTTGCCGTAAACCCAATATATAACGTGATTGTCGTGTTATTACTACTATGGTTCTATGTGTTGGGCCCACCACTCATAGAAAGGTGATCCATAAAACCAAAACAGTCTTATCTGCGGCCAAATTTGTCATGCATTTTAAAGAAGAAAAATGACACATTTCTGGATAAAGGAGGCGGAAAAGAAAAAAAAAAGAAGAAGAAAAAAAAACCTTTAAAAAATGTGTTATGCTCTAAAGAGAAACATATGAATATATTATACAGGTATATGAATATACTTTTTGTGTGAAAAATCATTATTAATTTTAATGTTAAAGATGCTGCTTGATGAACCATTATAAAAAAGTTACATAAAAATACACGATAATTCTTATATACTAGTATCACGGTATTTTGAAATGTGTACAATTTGTTTTAAAATTTAAAACCAGAGAATTCAACTAGAAACCAATCAGGGTTTGTACTCCCAAGAAAAATAATTTATTTGGGTTGTTTGGTACAGCCATTTTTTGTGCACGTGTTGCTTATACCTTTTCAACTCAAATATTCATATTTAATTGATAGAAAGTTAATAAAATAAGCTAGCATAATTGTTGTTATTTACTTTATTGGTCATGCACGGAAAGTGGTAGACAGAGCCTATTAAACTATAAGTGTAATTAACTAAAAGAAACCAAGAAGATAATCAATATGAATAGAAGCCTAGATGGATCCGTCCCCTAATCGATCAAAGTGGTCTCCAACTAACGAAAAAATGTGTAGAAGTCTTTACCAAACACCAAGTAGCCGAATCAACCACAAAAAACAGCTGCATAAATGCACTGATTCGAAAATGGTAAGGTGAGGCAAATCGAGTTTTTTTTTTAGAATAAAAATGATGAGCTTGTTAAATATTGAAAGAATTGTAAAATTCTGTAGCATGCACATAAAATTTCCAATATAAAGGCAAGATGTCCCTGTCAAGGACACAAGCTAGCACCAATGATATTATCAAGTTTCCTAAATAAACTTTTTTTTTCATTATTCATTTCGGGAAAATCTCGTCATTCCAACCCTGTGAAATGTTATCTCAATATGGAAATATATACAGCCATGAAAAATATATCACCAAAAAAAGGAAAATGAAAGTTATATCAATTTCGTCAGAGTTAGAGACTCAAGCACCTACCAGCTTGGCTCTTAAGAAACACAAACAGATAAGGGCTTGTTCCCTACCCTACATCCCCACGGACCCCCCCTCCCCTCCGGCTCTCTACCTATCTCTCTCACACACATGCCAATATACAGTAATTATTATATAATTTATATATATTCCAATAGTAAAGCTTAAAAAACGGTGTTATTTTCTTATCCATATGAATCCAACTTAGTTACTAAGAGATTTATTTACAACATTTCACGCATGCCGCTTAAACCGTGTTACTATTTTCATCAGGTATTATTAATTATGATATGAAAGATGTAACGCAAATATGGAATCCGTTATGTGTTGAAGTTGTTGAGAAAAGAAAGGAATTGAAATAGTAGAAGAGTAGTACAATTAATGAGTGAGTACCTGAACTTAGTAGGGTCATTTGCTATGGTTTTGGATCTCTCAGATATGGAAAGAGGATTGGTATGAAGGAGGAGATACTCGAGGTGACCCATATCGCCATTGGGGCCAATATTTCTGCAGCCATAGCCAAAAGGATTGGCAGGGCCAGCTTGGCGCTTCTCCGAGGAGGTTTTGGAGAAAAACTCATTTCCCTCCTCTTCCAATCTTGCAATGACCTCTTTTTGCACACTGTGGTTCACCACCTTGAAGAAGCCGTATTCCTCACATGCTTTCACCACCAGTTCCGACAACTTGGACCTTTCCATTGAAAGGTCAATCGTCGGGACTCCCATGGCCTTTGTTTTCTTGGTTCTTACCATCATGGATGTTGGACAAGGCGCAACCATTGCTATATATCAAAAAAATATATCTATATATATATTTTGATCAATACAGAAATGATCAAATGAATTGCTAGCTTATGCAACTAATATTATGAGACTCAGAAGAGGGGTGTAGATTTTTGGTGGGAGAAAGGTGGCATCATAGATCATCTATATATACTTGACATGTAAGGGGGTGGGAAGGGGAGAGAATGAGAAGAAGGAAAAAAGGTCATGTTTAAATTTAAATATTTTTTATTAAAATCAATTAAATTATTACGTGCAGGACCGAGATGGGGTATGGTGATTAATTAACATTTTTTTATATAGAGAGCAATGATATTATATATGTGTATATATATATATATATATATATATATATAGCAATAAGAAATTGATATATTAAATCTTATGAAGGTGGCGTGGATTTTGTAGACAAGACAGTCCAAGATGGGTGAAAAAAGAAAAAGTAATTATATAAACTTTGTGTGCATGAATTGATAGAAGAAATTGGTCAAGTCCGAAATCCAAACAGAAAAATAATGAAATATTATAATGCAGCGGACTAACTAACTAATCAGGATTAATGTAAACAAGAACAATGTTTAACGAGTCATTAGAAGTGGATTAATTTATAGAAGTTCTCAGATTTCTACTGTTATACTGTCACATTTATTTTATATTTTTGAGTAAGATTTGAAGGTAGGAAGTGGCCACATTAGGTTTAGGTGAAAGAAAAATTAGAGACTTGCATTGGGAGCCAACTGGTAGCGGCTGTTTGCTGCCTTAATTGGACTTGGCCGCTACCAAAGCTTTTCAGAACCGCGTGGTCTAGAAGGTGCTCTTGGCTGCTCTACATATGTTAGATATACAATTTACGCGTATATGTTTGACTCACACACTTAATTCAAGCTTGTACTTTACAGCGCTGAGATATTTTTTATTATAAAAAATTATAGACCCGTGAATTCGTATCGTTTCTTTTATTGACCTTTTGTTTTAATCTTTTAATGTAATATTTTCACAACTATAATTAATAAAATACTATATATATATATATATATGTGTAGTTCTATAAAGTAATAGATAAGGTATATAAGGCAATATTTTTAAATTATCTATTAGGGACCAATTAACATGCCGTTAATTAGTCTTCAATCTTAATTATGATGAAAAAACTAGTTAGAAAAAAAGATCTTATTAGAAGTTGTATAAATTAGTTATTGACAAAATATGGTTGAAAAACTATCTTGAAGGAACACAAGTTTAATATCAAATTTATCTTTTAGATATATATTAATAATTATTATCATAGGATGTATCAGTATATTGTAACTAGTCAAAGTGGGCATGATGATGTTGGGTGCTGTTGAGAAACTAAAAACGGAGAATCTACTCTTTCGCTAATTTGCAGAAGACATTGTCGGGTATCCTTATTCTCTCAGGCGGTTTTTGTTGAAACATGTTCCTCTGCGGTTCAAAGTGAAACCATTTTAATTTGAGAGAAGTACGTAGAAGGTTAATTATAGATCTCAACAAGTATATCATACAAACTTTAACCATATAGCAGGTGTTGCCCAGGCAGTGTTGGCCGTGGGAGGTTCAAATTTATTTTCTTTATTGATATTTAATTTTTATATTGAGAAGGTGGTGGCCTGTCAGATTTGGACCATGTTCTTTAGAGTCGGCCATGTTCCCCCACACTGTTTTTTTCGAACAAAGTTAATGGCCAAGCTTTTACATGGTGTATTTTTCAACAACTTTTAAACCAAGTTAGTATAAAGAGGAGTGAGAGTAAGATCCTCTTTTTAACATATCTTTTTAGTGGTTAAAAAAATTAAAATTTATTAAATTATTAGGTATGAATATAGGATGTGTGTTCACCTCGAATAACAACTATATATGTAGTCTTAAAAAAAACTAAAATAAAAATAACATAATCTTAGTTAATTACTCCATCCGTTTCAAAAATATAAAATAGCAATCCCAATGTGAATGGATTTTGTGTTTGACAATTAATTCATTTTTTTACATAAAGTAAAATTTTTAACTATTATAAAGTAAAATTCAATAAATTAATTGATGGTTTTGTTTTATTATTATTTTACTTCATTAAAGGAAAGCAATCAACCTATAGCCATTTCTCTCTGATATTTTATCTTCTTTCAGAAAGCAAGCTCTTGTTTATGTATAATAAGTAATTGTACCACATTCTGTTTCATTGATGCAAATAACAACTCGTGGATTAATTATACACTGCATCATTATTTATATGTTTCTTGAGAATATATTATAAAGTCACTGAATTATTTTATTTTTAATTTTATAAATACTCATTCTACTGCCACTATTTCTCTTACTCTCACATTATTATTGATGTTAATAACTTATTTATTAATTAGTACTGCATTTTTATAGAATCAAACATGAAAATATAGTTGTATTAAGAATAAATATAACATTTTTTCCCATAAGAATCAAATACATATATCAATAAATTTATAATAATTCATAACACATATACTATTTAACTAATTGAACTAAACATAATAGAACAAATATAACTTAATTATATGCGTGAATTTGTAGAAAATATAATTTTATCAAATAACAACTTACTAATAAGTTAATTACAAATTGATTTTTTCATCAATTATGTAGAATCCATGTAAAGTGTGTAAATTAATTATAACTTTTAAAATATTTATTTTAAAAATTAACTATTTTTATTCGTATACCTATTCATAATTAATTAATAATGTAAAAAGTTTTATCTTATCCATATATTTCATTTATTTCCTTTGAGATTATCATTGTATTATATTTAGGGTCAGTGCTTAAAAATATTAATTAAAGAATTGAAATGAAAAAAATATTTAATATGAAGATCCTACGAGAGCATAAAAAAAATATAATTTTTATATATTCTAATAAAGAAATTAATTCTTTAACTAATATATTAATATATTATGAACACTTATATTTATAGTAAATGGTAAATGCGGGAACTGGAGTCTTTCTTGAATGTGGAAAGCAAGTAAGGACGAGTAAGGATGACAAGTACATATTAGCCATTTCATATAATTATGAACCGCCCTTCTAAGATCACCGAGTAGAGTGAGTATTGAAAAATTCAACAGTTGCCATGTGGCACCTTTTCGAGACGGATGTTCCCCACTGTGTGGCCCATTCAAAAAGTGGCACAATCAATATTAATTTAATCTTTTCTCCTGCAAGAATCAATATCATATTCATATATAATCGCCCATGGTAATGCTAATTCTGGGTTTTGAACCCATCCACAGACATTGCCCACTTAATTAATTTCTTATATGTTTAACTTGATGAACAGTGTCGATAATATATAATATCATATCTTTTAGTAAAATAATAAAACTCTATATCTCTTTCATTCAGATAGCCAATATGTAGTAAGAAATTTGAGTACATTATAAATTTAATATTTATACCATCAATTCATATATTAATAAACTTTAGTAAAACTAACACCTCGAACTAGAAATCCACTCATAATATTCATGCAATAAATGAAGGCAACATGTTCGTAGTATTTACAAAACTACAATATACTACTATAAAACTGTAATGTATGAATATGCAGTATATTATAATAAATACTGTTTAATAAGCTGTTTTATTAAGCCATTAATAATATTCAATAAGTAATGAGACTATTGATTGATATTACGCACTAATTATATTCATAACCTTTTTAATCTAATACTTTTAAACATTGTACTAAATAGACCCAATAAATAACCTCACAAGACTCATGAAAAAAATTGAACCTCATAATCTTACATTCATCACCCCTAACATTTTTATTATTATTTAATAAAGATACAGACACCGGCCCAACAAAAATATTTAAGCACCTGATCAATAAGCAGATGCTTCACATGCTCTAATTAAACATTTTCTCTAATACGGACCACAGAAAAAGTACACGCGTAATAAGGTCGATTGACACTAGCACCTCATCTCCCTTGAAGATGCTATTAGAATCAAGACTTTTTGCCCAGTACAATTGTTCTCCCGTATCACGAGATTTGAATGAAATGATATACATGCATCTTTATGGTTCACCTCATTAATGCTGACCAAAGTCAAATTCAAATTGATAAATATGATCAAAACAATTTGAAATATGTCTCTCACACACAAGCAATATAATACAAAGAAAGAAGAAAAGTTTGATGAAATTTGTCTAGGATCGGTTACAGACGCGAACATTTTGCCATGTGGCATTAGTCACCTGATAGCAAAAAATAATATATAAGTGAAACAAGGCAATGATTCAGCGTAAGTTACGGGAGGAGGTCTATTAGATTATTATATTAATTATATAAAATAAATGTATAACGTTGATAAAGACAAGGTCTTTGACTCCTGAATACTCTTGGGTACCTTTGCACCTCTGACCTTCCCCACCCCCAAGAATTTGTTATGTAAGAAATTAATTAAATAATTTCAAATTTGAGGAATATGCTGCAGGTGTTGACGTGAATTACTCTGCTACTTGCAATGGTAGGTAGAATCTACTGATAATGGCCATCAAGTGGGTTGCATTTTGATGATCATCATGATAACGACGATGACACAAATGATATATTATACTACTATATTCTTAATGCAATTAGTTAATTACGAAAATGGTTTTAAAAATCTAGCCATTATATAATGAAGAATATGTTATCTGCCGAAACGATTGGGACAAAAACGGCTTTTTCGTCTCAAATCATATATTATATAAGCAACCTGCCACCCCCTTTCCGGTTGCAGTTGCAGTTGGTAGTGGCATCCACCCTTATCTGGTCGCTACCATGCTCCTTCTCACTATTTAATTTTGGGCCTCTTCTATTATTTTCTGGGTATATATCTGGGGTGGGGTATCAATCCTCTCTTTTTTAATATCTGATTTCAACTCATAGTCATTTGGATGTCCCAAGATGTTTACCAACAAAATATATTATTTAATGAATATAATCATTAAGTATCATGTCAAAAATAATTTAATTTTAATGTGCCTATAGTAAAATACTTTTACCTGTGGACAGAGTAATTGACATGAAGTTATTCTAGTAATCTTGAGTTAGAGTTTTAGATTGACATTTGTTTGGAAAATTTTCATTTATAATTATTTTGTTTGACTCAATTAGATTGTTTCTTATAAAAAAAAGATGTGGCTTCTATAAAAATAAATATAAGCGATTTTTCCATTATCATGTACTATTAGAAATTGTCATTAATTATCTAAATTTATTGTTTTTACAATAATTACTTAATGTATATAAATTAAATTCTAAATACGTAGGATAAATGAACAGATGAAAACGCGTCCTAATTATGGGTATATAACCTTTTATAGTATAAAGGCAACTTTGTCTTATAAACATTTTGTTAATAATTTTAAGAAACACGAATAATAATGCAATGAGAAATGAACTTTTAGAGAGAAAAAAAAAGTTAATTTTTTTCGCTTCAATTTTAATTTTTCTCTCTTTTTCTCTAACGAACAAAAGCGTAGTATCAATTATCAAAGACGGGTGCGGATCCTAATCTCTTAGATACTCAAGATAATTAAGGAAGAGTAGTCCTTAGCTTAAGTTATAGCTTATTGTTCACATGAATTCGGGGTTGTACCTTGAATAAGTGCATGGCGGATTGTTAGCCTTGGATTCAGATTTCGGTCGAGAAGTAGTTATTATTATAATAATACAAATGTCTTCCGGCAGAAAAAATATGTGTGTTTAGTAAAATCTTGCACTTTCTAATGATCACGTATCATGCATGACAAGTCTCGCAAATACTAATTCATTTTATCAATTATTAGCTTATAAAATATGTATATATTTCACTTCCCACCTCCGTCCTGCCGACATGTGTTATCAGAAAAAGTATGATTTATAACGAATAATGAATAATGAAGTTGATTTATCTGTCTGTAAAGGGGGGAAATATTTGATAATATAATACCTTAACTTTTGTCTGAAGAATAACGATGTGGAAAACAACAAGAAATGGAGACAGTTGCTTATGGACAACTACTGTTTGTGCAAATAGCTATATTTAAGTTATTGACAGATGCCTATGGTTCAAGAGTAATAATAGTAAAATAGTAAAGGTGTCTGTTCACACACTTAATTTTTACATTCTCAACTAATTAAAAATTACTTTAAATTGTTAAACAATTATTACAAAAATCATATATCTTATCATAACAATTTATAATTAAATTACACTGGATAAGCTTCTATATTATAAGTATATTCTAAAATTTAATTCATATAACAAATAATAAAATGTGAATTTAATTAAAATAAATTAACAGTGTATAAAAATTATGTTATTATTATTAGTTACAGATTATCTAGTATAGTAAATTTGTTAATTTTTGTAATTGATTAATAGTATAAGAGAAATTACATTGAAAATACAAAAAAAAAAAAAAACTCATAAAATGTTAGATACACATGCCGAATTAGAATAAAATATTTAGAGTGCAAAATAAGATTTTTAAAGGAACCGAAGCTGTGTTTCATAAATTAAACAAAATTCAGGTTCTTGAGTGTTTACACAGCTTGAGTTGGATCCATTGTTCCCTATGATAAGTAATTCCACTATTCATGTACAGATGCTAAATGCATATTAAGAAAAGTGTTTTATTTTACTATACAAGCGCCTGCAATATTGAAGCAGAGTATACAAGGGCAATACAAGACAACATGGAATTGACAGCAAAAAATAAAATTAAGAGACAAATGTGATATATGAAAGATTAGCTTGGAATATGACAATGAGAAGCAGAAGCCATATATTCTGTCGTTTGGGTAAAAAAGAGGAAGTTTGTGTACAAAAATGAGTCAAGCATTGGAGGCTTTCTGTTGTGTCTTGTTGAGTGGAGTCTTGTGCAAAATTGAATCAAGAGCAGCTTACAACAGCTTTTTAGTGGAATTTGTGGCGTCATCTGTTTTGAACTTTCTTTCACTATCTAACTAATATTGTTTAAAATAACTCTGGAGGCCTGCAAATGAAGATTTCAGAATTCAGCTATTTGTAATCTAAAATGTGCAAAGCCATCTATTCAGAAAGCGTGTATGTGTTACAAATACAAGCCGTGGTACATTAAAATTAACTAGTTGGTTTTATTTATATATTTTTCAATTCGAGAGTTACATTACATTACAAACAAGTAACAACATTATTTATTCTGATGTTTCTCTCATTATTGGTGTGGCTATAATTGCTTTCATCAATCTTTTCTTCTGTTACAAAACGTTGTCCTGGTCCTTTTGATAAAATTATGATTGGAGAGAACTGTTGATAGAATTTTAATATATTTTTTAATTGGGGTTTGTGTTGACCTCTGCCTCTTCATGTTAACCTGTGGAACTGTGGCCTCCACGAAAAGGATAATGAGATGAAGAAAGAAAGGAAGCATAGTGTATGGTGGACCAAGCCATAAAACGATGGTGATCACCAAGAAACAGAAAACGAACCAGCCCCAAGAGACCGTATCTAAGGTGTATAGTGTTTTGGTCGTGAACGGGGTCAGGGAGGACAGAATTGGGTGTAATACGTTGTGTATTAATCAAAACTAGAGTATCTAATTCAATAAATCAACTGTAATTTTAACCACGTTACAGAACCTAAATTTTGTCCAGATAGAAGAAACTGATTGAAACCAAGAAAAAATAAATTAGCTAGAGGATCTAAGATATAACAGTGGGTTTTAGTAATTTACAGTAATGTATAAACTTTATTCTGCACAGAAGCAGGTCGGTCGTGATATTTATAAAATAAATTTTTAAATGTTAATATATATATATATATATATATATATATATATAGAATATTTATAAACAGATCCCATTCAATTCATAAACGATTTATTTAACATATTTAATGAAAGAAGCTATTTCGACATTAGTCTATCTAGTGACTAGTTGATTGGAGAATATTAGATTAAATTTTAAACTTGATTTTGAAAACTGATTTAACTAAATCTAAATCAATATTTTCATTTATAAATTTATGATGTTACTCATATTTATATTTTTATTTCTTTAATACTTAAAATTATCACAATTTATTATTTATGAAAATTATTTAATTAAAAATAATCTTTTTAGTAATTAAAATTGAGTAAAGTACATAAATATATTTATCAAAGTTGTTTAAATTTAATTTTAAAAGTGTATATTTATAGAATTATACTACTAATAATTATATAATGATATGTAAATTTGGAAATAGAAGGATACACTCTTTCAATAAGCTTATAGGCTTAGACTTTATTATATCAGCATGCTTAATATTTAAAAAGGTACATAAATATATTATTTTAATATATTAAAAAAATTATACTATAAAAATTTATATTTATTTAAATAGATTTAATTATTAGGTCTAAAAACTTTTTGAATTGACTAAAGACTAACATATTTAACTAATAAGTATTTATAAGTCCTATCAAATGACCTAACATATTTTTACACTTACAGACAATGACCCACTATGATTACTTCCCTGTTAAGAAGACACATCCATAATGTTTTTCAAACAATTAACTTAATTAGGAGTATTAGTTAATATAATGTATAAAGAATGAAAATGTAATAGTTTCGAATAATTAAGACGGTTAGTGTTGGAATAGAGAAAATAGGAGAAATTTGTGTGATCTCATAAAATTTCAAGATGTACCAAGGTAATTTCCTCTAATTTATTTTCATTTTAAAAAAGTAATGTAAGTACCTACTGCATTATAGGTTTATAGTATGAAATGGAGAATGCAGAAAAAGTACGTATTTATAATTTACTTAAGAAATTAAAAACACTTGTAATAAGCAAACTAAGACTATATCATTTTAGAGTATAAGAACTAAAAATGTATCAAATATTTATGGAGATTAAAATAATAATAATAATAATAATAAAAGTCATGATATTTTCATAAATTAAAGTGATATATAAACCTGGGTTATCCTGTTCTGCTGAACATTGAAGCCTACATTTTATTTGCTGCAGTAGAGCTCATATGGTTTTACTTGGATAGGACATGGCCAGGTTTCACCTTGGCATGCATTGTTGGGCTTGGTTGCCCACTGGCTGAGGTTCCAATTATGAAGTAAACCCTTTTTTCTCTCACCCAATTGAAATTTGAAAATATGTTTGGTTAGGTATTCGTGAATACTTTCTCCTTTGCTTCTTTCAGGTTTTTCCACCTTTGGTACTATACTCAAGCAAATATTGAAATCTTTGGCCAGGTACATGATATTACAATCAGTTCCAACTAAATGTTGATGATTTCTAATACCACCTCCCAACACCATGTGCAGGGACTAGTTACTTGGACACTTGCTACTTCGTGTATGCGCCATTCTTAATCAATTTGTCACGGTGGCTGAGAACAGTTTATGCTCCTCAAACAGAGGACTCTGCCGAGAAAATTATGTACCTTTGCTGTCTATTCCATTATGTTAGCATCAATTTGCAGCCTTTGACAGACACATTGTGGCAAGGCATTCTAGATTAATATATCATACTCGTGCATTAATGACTTAGCGGACTTGAATTAATTCTTTATTTTAAATTTCCAACTCCTCTAGCTCTCTGTTCCTATTGAACTGTAAAGTGAGGTATTTTTCTACAAGTTGGTTAAGTGATAATATTAATATAATCTTAAAGATTAAAGTGACAATAAAAAGTTTAGGAACTACAGTGACATAATAGAATGTTTTATTTTTTATACAATATGATTTTTATTCATTGCATAATGCCATTGTGGCTGTTGCTTGCTTCCTGTATTTTCTATTGTATTATGGAAAACTCATTCTGAAATATAAATTTCATTCTTGATTGATTTTTTCATAATGTAATGAAAAATACATGAAATAATAGTGAGTGCAAGAAGTTTCACCCTGTCGTTGTGTGTCGTGGTGTTCCGATGTCGAAATGATAAGCCATAATTTGAAAAGGGAAAGGGAATGGGCTAGCCCGATGCTGAAACATAGCTTGTCTTGGCCCATTAAATGATTTGGGCTGCTCTAACTTTGGAAAGCTCATTCTTTAGTTGAGCAATTCATAGATGTTAAATTAGCTATCAGGAATTGCTTCCTAAAACCATAATTGTTTTCTGCACTTTTTTTAATCTTATAAAAAGTTTAATCCAAAATATAATTTTATATTCAATCATTAATTTTTTTTTATCCAAAATTATCCTTTCTGAAATATTATCCAAAATGTAATTTTTTATACTTTAAAATCACTAATTTGAGATGTAAATAACATTTGGGATTAGGATGCAGGAAACAATTGCCTTAGCCCTTAGCTATCACCTCGCTGTATCTCTCCATCTAGCAAATTCCAATGCCCACGTGTTTGCGTCACGCACTGTTGACCTAAGGACCCCACTTGTAACCTTTATAATGTAGTAAACTAGTCACTAGTAATAAAACAAGAAAAACACAATGAAAATAATTGTTTGAATTGGAGTATGCATCTATGACAAGCATTTTTTTTCCTAAAAAAAATATTTTCACCATAAAAAATTATGAAACTAATTTTCAATACGTAAAAATTATTGAAATAAATTATGTTTTTTCAATAAAATCTACTTCACATGCATGATAAAAAAAATTGAAACCTGTCAATTTGTTTAAAAATTCTAGTCATTCATCAATTATATGAAACCTTACTAATATAAATCTATGACAAGTTAATAAGTGTAGTTGGACATGATCCTACTCGAGAACGTCTGTGTTTGTCGCGTTATATGGAAATCTAATTCTAAATGCAACATAGGTAAGAGGGTTCTTTAATAATAATAATAATAATAATAATAAATGGTAGTACTTTAAATAAGACTTCTTTTTTTTTACTGAATACTTAAAATAATGATATATTCAGAGGATGTTTGTGAATTGAGTTAGATGAATTTTAATCTAAACACAAGTTCTAGAATCCAATTGAAACAAAAAAATTTAGAGATCTAATTAAATATGTTGGTAAAAGCAGAGTGGCGAAGTAATTAAACTTAAAATATATAATTAAAATAAAAAGTATATTGTTTTGAAATTTTAAATAAAAATAAATAGAAATAATAATAATAATAATAATAATAATAATAGAATTGTTACATCAAATCAAGCCTGTATCTTGCCAAGTATTAAAGGATAGCATTTATAATGATTTCTGGTGCCAGAATGGAAGTTAATGAATCTTCAGAAAGGCTTTCAAAATAAAATTCAACAATTATTGTAATTTATTTAATCTTTTTTTTTCTATACAAATTTATTTTGTCATATAAGTTGTTGTAAATTGAAAATGAATACTGTGTTGAATGAACAAATTATTGAATATTTTGATATTATCTTAATAACCATCACTAAATTTTAGATAAATCAAACATTGTATCTCTCACTATTATATACATGTCTTGAAACAATGTATCAGTATCGAGCAAAGTATGTCTTTGTTCTCCTTTTTGGGGGACATCCACATCAATTTGGTATAAGTTTCATTTAATAATTTAAGCATAATTATATGTAATTAAATATAGAGTTTAAAAATAAAAAAGTGGAAATGGTGTAATGAGTATTGTGGCAAGTACGTCGTTGTTGTCCTTTGGGTGGGTCATCCATATCCTCTATGGCTGCAGTTCTATTGTGGCATTAATGTAAACCTAGCTACTGTCAACCGCAATACTGCTATCCAATAACGAGATGACAAGAGGGGCAGGGTCGCATCGTTGTAAATTCAGCCACCCAATGACACCACAACTAATTCAACATGGAATCACAACGGAATTAATGAATATTGCGATATAAATCTGACTATGAATATAGCCTATAGGACGGGGATAGTTTAGTTACTATATATAATCACTAAAACATAATGTTTGAATGTACCTAATTTTTGATATTTCGTCGTTTGAAAACTCTACCGTTAAGATATCTAATTTGAGTAATTTTAGGATAGAAGACCTATTGTGAAGTTTCTTATCAAGTGTGTAAGTTAGATAAAACATGCTAAAAGATTTCATTTAGTTTTTTTATAATAAAAAAAATCTACACAAAGACAAATCCGTATATTAACTGGCAATTTTAATGCGGACCCGATCAAGGCAATTGATTATTATTTTTTACTGTAAATTTAATTCAAACACATTAATAATCGCTCTCATAAAGCAAGGCAAGCCACACTTTGTTAGGATATAATAACCGCTGTTATTTGTGTATTTTTTAGTTGAGTTAATTAGCTAAAATTCTCTCTGTATATATAGTGTGACTCACTCTATCATTGTAATTTTTCACTGGGCCATTTCTTCTAATACACTTGATTCCGTATGAGCTACGACAATAGTTTTTTTTAGGCAGTTACGACAATACTTAAAAAGGTCAAAAGTAACATAAGTACTACTAGTAACATAAATCTATGAGTCAATTCATTAAATTAATTGAAAATTTTCATTTAATTGTAGGGATAATATACAATTTTGACTTGATTATATTTTTTATCTCTAAAATTTAAAATGAATCTGACTTTAGTCTCTTAAATTTTAAAAAAGAAGATCATTTTAATTTCTTAAATTTGAAATAATAATAATAATAATAATGAACTTAATGATTACTGTTTCCAGCACCTCTGGTGCTTTAATGAAACTGCTATTGCTGATAAATAAATAAATAAACTTAAAGAACTCTATTGTCACTGATTATCCAAACAGGCAGTAGAGCAAACCTAAAACACCATAATGTCAATAAAACTTATTAAAGGGAGATGCTCTATCAAATACTGTCCAAACGTAGAAATATGTGCACTTTTGTCACTGATTTAGGTTTGAATAATTAATAAAACGGATTTGCATCCTTTTATGTTAAAAAATATTAGGATAAGGTTATATATATATATATATATATATATATATATATATATATATATATTTACTAACATAAACTAACTTGTGTTTTAGTTGACCTGTGTTTTAGTTGAAAATACATTAGTAAGTTTACTAATCGCCTACTTTAAGATAATTTTATTTATAACTTACGTACTTCAACTAAAAAATAAATATGTGTAATTACTAGTTAGCAAGCTCCATAAGTAATTGTTAATATACACAATTATTTTTTACTTGAAGTGTGTTAATAAATTATATCATCAATATATTTTAAAATAATCTCTAACTATAATTTACTCATAAAAATAAGACATTTCATACTTAGAGGTACAAATCTAATTATAAGTTCTAACGTATTCTAACTAAAAAATGTGTACGCGTACGTTAGTAAACCATTATTTTTCAGTTGGAGTGTGTTAGTGTTAGCACCCATTTTTTGTTTGGATTATTTATATTATTTTACTAAAAATTGAGAGAGAGAAATGAAGAAAATAAATGAAAAAGAATGATGATACAAAGGCGAGAAAAAAATGAAAAGAAAAATTACAAAGAAAAGAGAAGGAAAAAGGAAAACAGGGTTTTAAGGAGTATCATACTCAGCCCAAATAGTTCTCACCCGACCCAAAACCCACTATCCAAACCCGTTCAGAATCCAATTTCCACTAAGCCAAGGCGAAGTGACAAACCCTAGCAGCTACACTGTTTCCTCTTGAAACCTCGTCCGAAACACATACACGGTCATTCCATTTTATATTTCCTTCATCTCCAAGCTGCTTTCACGCAATCTCTGCCACGCACACCAGGCTCAAGGATTTCTCTTCAAGATCTGGGATAAACCCACAAATGGAGGAAAGCGGAGAGTAGAGCAAGATCCTTTGGTTTAGAGAAAGGGACGATTTCTTCCTACTGCTGAAAAAGGGGTTTCCTGGAGTTTTTCTGTAAAGAGGGAAAAGGGGATTAGGAGGAGAAAGTAACTTGTTGTAATTTTCTCTTATAGAATAAATTAGCTTGTATTTGGACATTGTGAACCCTTAATAAAAAGAAGGATGGGTGGAGTGTCATTCTTAAGTTGTAACGTTGTACTGCGTGCTCACACACAACTCAAATTAAGTTCTTAGACACAATTACAAATTTTGCACCCAGTACATATAATTGAAATCAGGTTGGTTTCTTTATTCATTTCCTTGTCTCAATTTATGGGATCTACAACATTTCTTCTTCGATTCATCTCGACGAAGAAAAGTCCCCCGCATGGTTGCAGGGTCGTTGACGATGTTGAGGACATGAAAATTAAGATAGAATGAGTTTATGTTGGGATCGGTCAGAGATCCTAGATTTGGACTTGGATGAAATGTGAAAAGAGAAGATGAATGAAAAAAAGAATGAAAAATTTATGTGAGACAAGGGAGAGGAGAGAAAATAAGTGGGGAAGAAAAATAAATGAGTTTTTAAAATATAAATATTAAATTATTATATTGTTACAAAATTAATTTATTGTCATAAAAGAAATGGTTAGATTTTTGGTCCAAATAACTTAGTATAGATTGTTAAAATACTCAGATATAAAAAATATGTTAGCAAATCCCATAAACATTACCAATATTAATAACACAAAGATTTGTGATATTATTAATCAATAAAAAACATTTTAGATATTAATTTTTAAATAATTATTATAAATTAAATAAGTTTATCATGTATAATGATTTATATTCAATAAATTACATTGTTAATGTATTATAATATTTTATTATATTAATATAATAAAAACTAATTGTATCCTCTGATCCTTTTTTGGCGTCCTACTCAGCCCACAGCCTGATTATTATACTTTGTAACTTAGTGATTACTACTATATAATAAACACTAGGCCTAGAGGGACAAGCATAATACTTTTTATGCGCTGGATTCATAACCTCTAACCCTAATCGCGGAATCCAATTCCGGAACATTAATATTGGAAGAATCTTATTTACACTACGACAGTCTTTAAGCTAATTCCCTTACTTTTGTTAGTTCTTCGTTGTATTTGACGCTCTCTATTCATCCATTTTTGAAACCCATTCGTTCCATATCGCCATTTTCAAAATCAGCAAGTGACGGTGAATATTTCACAAAATATTATTCACAGTAGCCATGGCCAGCGGTTGTGCAACAGTGGCATTAGGCAACAGCAACTGTAGAAATACAGTAATATTTCATAAGAGTCCAGTTTGAATTATCAAAACTTTTTCAAACTTGTGTATGCAATACACTATACAGTAATTAGTATCAGCGATCATTCTCCATCAATTTAAGGTTTATCGGGCACCCACCTGTAGTACAACAATAATGTAATTAATAAGAAGGCATTTATGCTAAGAAACTACAAGTCAATAAAAACAAAACATTTTCTTTATCTTAGTATTATCTGCCGAGGGAATAAAAATATTTTTTAAATAAAATACATTTATTTCATTAAAAAGTATAAGATCCATTTAATATTTACTTCTTAAAATAATCAAAAAGAATATCATATACGTACTGGTATATATAATCCAACTACTTGATGTAGAGGGTTAGGCACTCTTGCACTCACACAACATGGACAAAGGGACAATCTATTTAGTAGTGAAAAATCCCATTTTTGATATTTTCACCTTGTTCAAAAATCTTTTAAATTAGTAACAATTGTAATAGTACGAACGAGATAAATATCTAATCTAGTAGACTAAAAAATACCCATGGGTAACTAGAATCAATATATATATTTGGTCATATCCAGTGTCATAAACGACCAATTCAATTACCAGCTCAACTAGCCGGTCCAATCCAATTTTTATAATACTGATTATATATGTATATGCTTTTAGTAGGAGGAAGGGGATTATATTAAAAATAAAATAAAATAAATAACACACGGGTTGTTGTTGTCAGTACAATTGTAAAGTTGTGCGAGTAATTGCCATGATAATGGCTAACGTACGAAGTGGGCATCAATACCATATCTGCATCGCGACTGACTTACGGTAACTTGGTGCATCTCTATCCATACGAGTAAATGAGAAACTTTAGTCCCCCCAAAAAACAATAACTGGAACAAGACATTCAATCATAAATAAAAGAATATAAATTTAACATGATAGTCTTACGATTCAATCTTCATTTTTTTATATATGTTTAAAATTCAATTAGAATACATAATAACATAATTTTTTCAGTCATTCAATCATAAATTATTAAAAAATAAGTGCTGAATTTTATAATATTTTTTTAAAAATCATATTCAAAATATATTCTAATTGATTAACATTGTAACAATATTTATATTGATAACATATTTAAATTTAATTTATATTTATATTTATATAAATGTAAAAATATATATGAATTGAATGAAATTCTACTAAAATTATATAAGAATTTAGTGTTGGTATTTATAAGGAAGGATAGTAACCCACAAAAGTCAGTGGATTCAATTTCAACTATTTTTGCAATCTCAACATTTCGGATGGAATAGTGGAAAAAAATGTGTGATAAGAATACCATTTTTTATACGCTTTTTAATTAAAAATATTTATATTATTTATACAATCAATTAAGAGAAAATAAAACTTTTTTTAAATATTATCTCATTAAATAATTTAAAAATTATTTTGTTTCTTACTCTTCTTCTCTCCCTTTACTTTAATTAACTTTTTATCTTAAACCAAACAAAACGTAAATCACATTAACAAAAAGTATTAAATTCAATCTTTTTAAGTAAGATCTACATCAGAAGAAAGATCCAACTAAGTGGTCAGTAAAAAAAAAGATAAAAATTAATTATCACCAAAATCAATATATAATTGCTTCACACAAATATGGTACTATTTAAAAAAAAATATATAAATGAATAGGATGAAAACAAGTAACCTAAGAGCACGAGGGAGGAGATGGTCACGTGGTAACAATTGAAGTTTCTGTACGATAGGGCTGCTCTTCATTGCTCATTATTATTCGTTTCCAACTTTCAACTACCTCATTTACACTAGCAACTTGCACTTGCACCTCCTTTCTTTGCTATGAAATTCTCAACTTGCTTCTTATATTATATAAGCCACCCCTCAAATGACCTCACTTATCGTATGTCTAACTTCTACCTTTGTTTCAACACGAAGTTCAGACAAAGCAGCCAAGTACACCCTATACACATACACAGCAACCCAGTCTCCGTTCACACATACACCCACCCACGCCAACGTCCGTACCTATCTGTAACCATGTTTCTCTTACGTGCCATGAGATTTTGACTTTCGTATCACTCACCCTTTTCGATTTTCTGTTTTCTTTTTTTTTAATGTTATAATTAATAATTAATATGATTATTTGCGTTGAGCAAAACCACTAGTACTCTAAGTTTCTAACATTCTCCTTCCGTTCCCTGGGATTCAGAACCATGCTTCTAATGCATGTTTTTTTTTCGATCTCTATGTAAACTATTATGTTGCCTTATTCTATGCTCCGGGACCACGTAAGCCAAACTCCAACAAATAATTAACTTTTTTAAATTTTTGTGAAACTGTTAATAAGAACTTGATTACATGTTTATTTACAAATTAGTTGGGATCATAAATTAGTCGATCGATGAATAAGTAAGTGATAGTTTCGTTTCGGACCATGCAATATAACAAGCCGCACTTTATTTTTTGTCACTCTAATTTTAAGGACTTTTAATTATGCTTGACTTTTTGATGCATGTCCTTGACCGGGTACTTGGATGATTTAATCATGCTAGAGAAAAAGTGCACGAAGTTGACAGAAATTGATGGGAGTTAATTAGTGCTCGTTTTCCTTGCTAGGTGGCTGAATGCTTATACTTGCGTTGTGTCTTGTTGATCAGGTTTTTCATAACAAAGGAGAATGAAGGCTTTTGCAGTTAAGGTTGAAGAAGGAAAAGAAGGTAAAAATGGTAACCTTTCTGTTGGTCCAGTATACCGTAACCTCCTCTCAGAAAATGAATTTCCTCCAATGGATCCTGATTTCAGTACCACTTGGGATATTTTCTGGTAATTAATTAATTTCAGCCCTTATAATTATTCAGCATTAGCTAGTAGGATATAATGGTATGATCTATGTTCTGTACTGAGCTTTGCCCACATAATAATATGGTGGGGTCTGTTAAATGTAAATATAGAAAATATTGAAAGTTGGTAGTTGACCAGTGAATGATGTTTTGATGATTGCAGTGTGTCTGTCAAAAATCATCCCAATAACCGGATGCTGGGAAAGCGTAAAATTGTTGATGGAAAGGTATCTAATGGAGACAATTTATTTTTGTTATACGACTTTATGTGTCATGAAAATCAAGTATTTTAGTTTTTGGTTCATTATGTTCATAGATTGGACCATATGTCTGGAAGACATATAAAGAAGTTTATGATGAAGTTCTGCATATGAGTTCTGCTTTACGAGCATCTGGTGCCGAACCTGTAAGTGCTTGTGAAAGGGCTTCCCTCGTAATTTATATGCACAGTAGATTTTTAGTTTTCAAAGGGAATTAATCTTCTTGACGTCTATTGTGGTGATCCTATCACAGGGCACTAAAATTGGAATTTATGGATCTAATTGCCCTGAATGGATTGTGGCAATGGAGGTTTGACACTTCTAAAACCCTTGTGTTCTCAAAGTTCTCTCTTTGTTCTTTCTATAATGCTACCATATCATAGTTCACAATCATGTTTATATTGGTGTAGGGTTGTTCTGCTCAAAACTTTATTTGTGTGCCTCTCTATGACACCCTTGGTAAGTTTTCTCTTAAATGAAACTTGTCAAATAAATTCACGTATCCCCACTTCGGTCTCTCTCACATCTTTATTGTTCTGCGGTTAAGACTTAAGAGTCATGCCAAAGGATAGATATGATCCTAATCTAAGCCAATCTTCGAACTTTGTGCATTTTACATCTCTTAGTAAACAGCCCTGGTGCTCATTTTCTTTATTAGTGCCAAATTATTTAATTAGTTTTCTGGTCTAAATAAAACAAAATAAAAAAGCAACATTCAAATTTTAATTAAGGCATTTTTTTTTCCATTTTTAATGCAGGGCCCGGTGCTGTAAATTTTATCATAGATCATGCAGAAGTAGATTTTGTGTTCGTCCAAGATAAGAAGGTTAAAGAGGTGAGGAAGAAGATTCAATTTTTTTAAAAATAATAATTAATATTCTGCTTCAGATAATTTTATAAATCTGAGATTCAGAGCAGCAGTTTATAGGTTCTTACCGAGTTCCTATACCATTTGCAGCTTTTAAATCCTGAATGTAAATCCTCAAAGCGACTGAAAGGTAAGTTTAATTATAGGTGTTTCAATTTCAATATTCCTGTGCTCGAGCTAGCAGAACGATTAAATGAATTAAACTAAAATTGATTATGGTTACAGCCATGGTGTGCTTCACTACATTAACGGAGGAAGAGAAAGCTAAAGCCACCGCAATTGGAATTAAGCCATATTCGTGGCATGAATTCTTGCACTTGGTTAGTACTTAGTGCGTATAGTACGTGGGGAATTGGTCATTCAATGCATAAATCATCCATCTATGCTCAGCACTGAATGAAATTGCTATCTTGGATAACTGCTTGGTTGTTTTCTTCAGTTGCTTGCACGTTTTTTATTTTTATGATGCAATTGAATTTGGTTTGTTTTGCGAAGGTTGGATGCTTGCACTTTCTAAAAAGTTGTTCACACAGGATAAATGAGTTACTTTTTTCCTTTTGTAAAGGTGTTGTGTTATCCATATGAACCTCTTTAATTGAATCATTTGCTCTTTTATGAAATAAATGTAATCCCAAGATGGCAGAAACTTTACAAAAAAAAAAATCATATGGATATATATGTGGTGCTAAAATTGTTCTCTGTAGGCTATTCCTGTGATTCCTCGTACTTAATTATCTCTCTGATCTGGTTAAAACGAACACCTTATTATTCTTTCAGGGAAAAGAAAACCCAAAAAGTACTTTTCCACCTCAAGCTCATGACATTTGCACAATAATGTACACTAGTGGGACAAGTGGAGACCCTAAAGGTGTTGTTTTAACGCATGAAAACGTAGCGGCTTTAGTAAGAGGAATGGATCTTTTCATGGAACAATTTGAAGACAAGGTAAATCTGGTGCTTAATACACTGGAAAAATGTTATGATACCGTTTAATTTTCTCGTAACAAAAGTGACATGAATATTAATAACTTGCATAGATGACCGTGGATGATGTGTATTTATCATTCCTACCCTTGGCTCATATCCTTGATCGCACTATTGAGGAGTACTTTTTCCGTAAGGGTGCATCTGTTGGATACTATCATGGGGTACGTTTGTCCACCAATTTCTTGTTAATTTGGATTTGCTTGGTAGTATTATTAACTATTGACATGATACTATGGATACTATCATGAAACACAAATATTCTCTCTGTTTTTTATTTTTAAATTTTCGTGAATTTCTTGAATTGTTTGCTTGCTTGAAGGATCTGAACGCGCTGAGGGATGATTTAATGGAGTTAAAGCCAACACTGTTTGCTGGTGTCCCACGGGTTTTCGAAAAGGTCTATGAAGGCAAGGCTACCCCTCAACAAAAAAAATTATTGCTTGTGGATTAGAAATGCGAGCAACAAACACTATACATATTTTGAACACATCTTTTTGTTGCCTTAAATTTATTAGAAACTATAAAACTTTATGAATCTTATTAATTTTATAATTTCTAATAAATTTTAATTAATAAAAAAAAATGAGTTAGAAGAAGTGTGTTGTTTACACTTTGTTTCAATGAATAAGAAATTTGTTTCAGGTATCAAGAAAGCAGTGGAAGAACTCAATCCAGTGAGGAGAACAGTTTTTGGCATGCTCTACAACTAGTAAGTTGGAATTCTGTATGATGCTATATTATCATTAACATTTTTGGTAAAAGTAACAGTACTTTCATTTATTGAGATCATGGATTTTGGGCTGAGGTAGTTTTGCTAATTCACATTTTTCTTTGAATGCAGCAAACTTGGTTGGATGAGAAAAGGATATAAACATAGAGAAGCATCACGTTTAGCCGATTTATTAGCCTTCAGAAAGGTTGTATAATAGTATCTCTTACTTAAAACTTGTATTTTTTATTTTAAAAGGTTAATTTCTCAACAAAAAAAATCTTTTAATTTTAGACTTCTTTACATATGGGTAAAACCTTCTCCAAATTTTCAACCTACTCCTGTCTTATCCCTCCATTTTAGGTCAAAGCTAGGCTTGGTGGTCGTGTTCGACTAATAATATCTGGTGGGGCAGCTTTGAGCCCTGAGGTGGAAGAATTCCTGCGTGTCACTTCTTGTGCCTTCGTATGCCAAGGCTATGGTAGGGAGAAATGTTATTATACTATAAGAAATATTAACAACACTTTTTTTTTTTATCACACTTGAAATTTACTTGGGTCTTATTAAATATGTAATCTCATTTTCAAATTAGTGAAAATCCAGATTAAAAAATTTTAAAAAAAAATAGAAAATTTATTCAAAAGTGTGTTATTAATCAAGAAATTATTATATAGCTCGAAACTATGTGATCTTTATCGATCTTCACATAAATGTAATCATATTTTTCAATTTATTAAAGAAAAAAACTAATGATATGTCACATGAAAATTGTTCAAAATTACATACCACGAACCATATAATAATTTTGATTTACTAGTTTTATACTAATTATAAATTATAAATAAGATTAAACAGAGAAAAATCTAACATTTTTATGTTAGACATAACACAACATAATCGATACATTACATTGACACACTAGTTAATACAGGTCTGACAGAAACATGTGGACCAACTACTCTTGGCTTTCCTGACGAAATGTGCATGCTTGGTACTGTTGGAGCTGTATCCATATATAATGAAATAAAGCTGGAGGAGGTTCCAGAGATGGGCTACAATCCTCTTGAAACTCCTCCATGTGGTGAGATATGTGTGAGAGGGAAAACTGTTTTCACTGCTTACTACAAAAATCCAGAGTTAACAAAGGAAGCTATTAAAGATGGATGGTTTCACACAGGTAATTGAGTTGTCATTTCCTGCCTCAAAATTAATCTGTTCTTAGGAATCTTTATATGGTCTAATGTGATTGTGTGTCATTGTTTGGAATCCTCAGGGGACATAGGAGAAATGCTTCCTAATGGTGTTATTAAGATCATTGACAGGAAGAAGAATCTTATTAAACTTTCCCAAGGAGAGTATATAGCACTTGAGAATCTTGAAAATGTTTATGGAATCACTCCTATAGTTGAAGATGTAAGTATTTTCACTAGTTCAGCATAGTTTTTTTTTATCGACAAATGTTAGTTGTTAATTGTTAATTTTTTGGTTAGCGAGAGGAATCGAACTCACGATCTTTTCCTCCTTCTCCTCCTTTTTACCACTAATCCAATCTTATAACTCCTGGTTCAGCATAGTTAATTGGTACACTTTTTAGTCCATAGACTCTCGATTGTTGGTAAGTTTGTGATTCTTTTTTTGTATGTTTTACTGTTAGATCTGGGTTTATGGGAATAGCTTCAAGTCAATGCTGGTTGCAGTAGTAGTTCCAAATGAAGAATTTGCCAATAAGTGGGCATATTCAAATGGTCACATAGCTTCTTTCCCCAAACTCTGTTCTCTTGATCAACTGAAGAAATATGTGCTATCCGAGCTCAAGTTGACAGCTGAGAGAAACAAGGTAACATCTACGAATAATGAAACGCTGTTAAAGGAAAAAGTTTATTGCTTTAGGTATGAAAAAAAAAACTTAAAATTATTATATTATTATTTTTGGAAAGAGTTATAAACTATGAAGCATGGAGGCTACATAACATAAACAGCAAACTAGAACGACTTTGGTCTTGCAATCATATAACATTCTGGTATATGATTCTCTAATTGTCTTGTTTCCTCTTCAATTTTTTTGTCCTTCATAAAACTAGCTGAGGGGCTTTGAATATATCAAGGGGGTGATATTAGAGCCGCATGAATTTGACATGGAAAGAGATTTTGTGACTGCAACACTGAAGAAGAAAAGAAACAAACTGCTCAAGTATTATCAGGTAATCAGATATCCTCTTATTTTTGTCCTTACTTTGCTTACTTTGTTTATTGCAGTCTATTTAAATAGTGGTGAACACTAGAAATACTCACAAAATTGTTGATATTGTCACAGGTGGAAATAGATGAAATGTACCAAAGTTTGACAGGGAAAAAAGCATAACTGCTGAGGTTGCTAAATTCTAGACACGGATATGCCTATTTAGTAGTACCCAGTAACCCCGTTCCACAACTCCCCTCTATATATATAATCCTAGAAGCTCAATGCTAGTATTATGTGTGAGGTATTATGCAGCAACTAGCAACTGCTGAACCATGATATTTACCTAATTGTCAAAGTCTATATATGCTAGAACAATTCATTTCGCGTGGAGAAAGTATGTTTGTTGTCAATCCTCATATGCCCGCCGCACGCTACAGCCTACAAGCATGTTGAATATAAAATCAATTTTTGCACACGGAATGAAATCAAGTCCATGAATTAGATAAGAGAATAGGCGGCCAGATAATAATTTCAGGATTTTTACGATAAATTTACAAGTTAAAATGTTGTAAACAATTACTGCTTTATATAATATATATATATATATATATATATATATATATATATATATATATATTATTTTCTAAACATATTTATTAAGATGGATCACATCAGTTACAAATGACTAAAATATTCTTCCCCAGACTCTGAAAATTCTCTCTGAACTAGCTTTTGAATAAGTTAACTCTAATCAGTCTCTAACATGATGTTTAAATTTATTCAATATTGTTTTTAGGCTAACATACTCTCGCGGCTAATATATCTGATCTTGAGCATGTAAATAATGGATAAAAGAGATATAGATAATATGATGTGATATGAACAGAGAAAAACTATAAGTGCTGAATAAGTGTTTTTAAAAAAAAAAGTTCAAATATGTAGTTCTTCCTATTTCCAACTCATGGACACTCGACTCCATATATCAAAAACAGACACAAGAGCTGAAGGAAGCAAATGAATATCCCATCAGTCCTTTCCACCTAATTTGTATCACCCAATACATATATGTACTTGAAAAATCCTCTTTGTTGCAACTCTTTTCAGTATTATTACTTGCTAGAATTCATTTTTTACTAAACGATTAAAGTGTTTGTAAGTGATCATTATCGTCGCTCAATTGTTGCAAGCCTCGTTGAACTGAAATCTGAAAGCTTCTTGTCACTCTACTGATGTACCCTTGAAAAATCCAACCTCAATCTGGTTCAAACGAACAAATTCAAAGATCAAATCTTCAATATGATAATGTATCGAAATGAGTAACAAATAATATTCTATATTTTCATTTTAATTATTATCTTGATTGTCAATTGCCATTTGATAAGGTGGCACCAATATGACAAGCTACAAATATTCAAATAAAGCATCACCAATTGACCTCTTTTCTTAGGGAGAGTTTAGTATACAAAATCTACATAGGAGTCTATCATTTTCAACCTAAAATTTATGAAAACGTTTAAATAAATTTCTACCTTGCTTATAAATTACTATTTGATTAAATAGATAAAAAAATATAGATTAAAATATATTTTTCATCACTTATATCTTATTCTTAAGATTTATTTTGATCTTTTATTTTTAAAAGATTCATTTTGATCTTTTAACTTTAAAATTGAAGTTATTTTATAATTTCATCAAACTAGCATCATTAATATTTTATTTTCAATCATTTATCTTATTCATAAGATTCGGTTTGATCTTTTACTTTTTCAAGATTTATTTTTATCTTTTAACTTTAAAATTGAGGGAGTTATTTGAAAATTTCATCAACTCCAAAGTAGCATCATTATTATTTTACATTCTTCATCGGTTATAAAACACACCGGTAACAATTTTAATTCATTAGTGGGCTTTTTGACCATCTGGGAGTAAAAAAAAATTACTATTTGGAGATAACTTTTAAAAAAATTAGCAAATAATAATAAAATGGTACAACTTCTAAATCAGAATATTATGACTTTTATTTTTGTTATATCTACAACTTCTAACTTATTTTTTTTTTTTTTTTGCTTTTTTATAATTAAGTCACCTAGCACCACTTTAAAGTTGTGAGTAATCAAACAACTTTAAAGTGGTGAGGAAGACTTTAAAGTGTTCTTACTAAATGCACCTTCTTTTTTTTAATAAGTCTCTAAAAAAAATTGAAACATGCTAATTGCACCCCATTTTATTAAGTATACCCTAATTTTTTCTTTTAAATCTTAAATTTCAAATAGTAATTATTTTTTTTTTACCCCCTTTCTTAACTAGAATAAAAGTTGAGCTACCACTACGTCATATATAGAAAATTAATTAAATAAATAAATATAAAAAATTATTTATAATATAAATTATTAAATATTAAATAAAATGATAAAAAATATATATAAAATATTAAATGAAATTACAAAAATTAAAATTATTTACATTTTTAAATAATTAAATTAAACTAAATTTTATATTTTTTAAAAAAACTTAAAATAAAAAAAACAATGAAAAAATAGTAAATTTTAAAAAAAGGTCATTTGAAGTAGAAAAAAATTTCAAAAGTCTAATATACACTAACGAATTCTAAGTTAAAAAAAAAAAAATATAAGACATAAGTTGTAAAATCGTAAATATATTTATGACTTATAAGACATCGATAAAAAAATGAAAAAAAAAATAGAAAATATAATAGGTGTTACAACTTCGGATTCAGAAATTGTACCATCTATTAGGATTTACTCCTATTTTAATAACTTTTTTTGAAAGTTACCCCTACCCTAAATAGTAATTAAATTTTTATTTTACCCCATATGGCAAAAAGTCCCTTTAGTGAGCCAAGAATAATTCCTGTTAGCAAAAGCTTGTGAAGAGATATAAACTATAAAGTTAAGACAAGGAAAATATAACAATCTACCATATTCAAATAAAACATCAGTATTTCACATCTTTCCTCAACGGTGTCTTCGTAGTAGCTCTACCTCATCTTTTCACATTATATTGTGCTGAGTGGTTTTGCGACTACCGGTTTCGCCAACGAGAATGAGAGTCTGGTTATCCTTCAAAGCCTGCAAGAACTCCTCTTTCTGGTGCCACACGGGAAGGGTTTTCCTCTTCTCCAAAATCTCGTGGTACCTCTGCGAATAAGGCTTTCCGTTCCACCGGTTAATGAGGTTGTTGCCGTCGATTGATTTCGACATCTTAGCAGCAGCGTCGTCCACCACGTCAAATAAGCTCACCTTCCTCTTCCGCTCCGTACCCATCAAACCCTAATTCTAATACCCCAGCCCAGACCAGACACCAATATCGTTTCGCAAATTCCGTAATTTTAATTTTAATAATAGTAAATTCGCAAGCTCTCAATGGAAGCTCCTAGAAACTAGTTGAGGCCAGAGCTAAATTATGGTGCAATTCTATATCTATATATCTATATTATATGTGGGAGCAAAAGCCAAAAAAAAAAAAAGGTGAAGTGGAACGTGGTGTGCGATTGAGATTCAGAATATTTATTTGCGCCGAAAACGTTTTACGAGTGTGGATAGGGCTGTTTGCTATCGGGGTTGGGTTTGGGGTGTAATTTTATTTGGGCTTCGTTTTTTACCCAAATTGCACTTACGCTGTATTAAGATGGGCTCAAACTGTATCTGCTACGCCCATTCGAATATCACCACTCGGTCCACTCCTCGTTGCTTAGAAAGAAAAATTGAGACAAGTTATTTTTCTGGTACTCATATGGAAACACTTTTTTTCTCTAAATTAGTTTGAAATGGGAAAATTTTTTATTTTATTTTTAAAAAATAATAAATAATTTCATGTTAAAAATAATAGAGTAAAAAGTTAAACTTTTTAAATTAATATCAAAATATTTTATATGATTTGTTTGTTTTAATTCTCTATTCCACTTATCAAAACAAGTTGTAAGAAATTACTATTTTATTTTAATAATTATAAAGGTTACCTTTTTTTCTATATATTTCATCGACATTTCCCCCCTGATATAAATAAAGGCAAGCATACGTAATAATGCTTGAGTTGGCAGTGACCAATGTAGACGGTTGCAATGGATAATTGGATATAGTCATGTTCGCTCGTGTCAAAGTTTTTGAAAAGGAAAATGTATGTAGGTGGAGTAGTGTGTTATAATTCGATTTGGAGGATGGTATAACTTACACAATCATTTGAGATGGATGTTCCTGCAGTACGTTACGTTGCCCGTGTGATTGATAATGGTATAACATACACAATCATTTGAGGTGGATCCAGTACGGTATATTACCCATATGATTGACAATTTTGCATGACATTTCAACTTGATTGGATAGGAGAGAAAGTAGGATGGAAAAAAATTAAAAATAAAAAAAATATTTATGAAATATTTTTTTTGTTTGATTGGAAAGAAAATGGAAAAAAAAATTAAAAGATAAATTGATTTTTAGAAATAAAATTTAAAATTTTTCCTTTTTTTATTTTTTTCATTTTTTTCTAATTCAAATTTTAAAATTTTTTTCCTTATTTTTCTTCAATCTAACCAAACGAATCATAACTTTATAGATATAAGGTTGGCATTTTACAATTATTTCATCATTATATCCTTAAAATATATAATAAAAAAACTCAATTGTGTAACGTCTCTGTATTTAAAAAATAAACAAATTACTTGTCCAATAAATAAATCTTTGAAATTTTTTATTAATGTTTAAAATATCTAAAAACTAACTTTGTTAATTTTAAGTATTAGATAGTTGTTAGGTTAATTACTTAAAAATAATATATGAATATAATTAAGATAAATAAACAATCAATTCATATTATTTTATAATTATTATGTTATATAACTCCTGCCTATAATTAAATAGCTAGTTGTTTCAGTTATGCAATTTCTCATTTAATTTTACCATAAACATTTTGTTTATCTCATAAGTGTTACGTGAAGAGAAAGTGATAAAATAAGGAAAGAGTGACTGAAGGTTTGATAGATTAATTCGTAATAGATACTTTTAGGAATAAACATAAAAATTATGGATTTAAATCTCATATATAGCTATAGACAAATAATATACCACGGTTGTATAATTGTATATTTCATATTACATACTTTATTTCTTTTTAAGTGTCGAATTGTTGGTAAATTTTTGTTTCTATATATCTATCTTCGGTTTGTAAAATTTAATATCACATTAATTATTTTTATTTATCTTTAATCTATAATTAATTTATATATGTATTTATAATTAATCTATAATTACAACTACTGTATTTTATCAGAATAAAAAAATATTATTATATTTGTTTTCTTCTAAAAACAACTTAAAAGATAGATATATAATAAGCAAAAGGGTTGATTTTTTACTTTTACTAATGAGTTTAGTTCAATTAATATGGTGTGTGAATGTTATAAATATTTTAATGTCATTTTCAATTCCTATATATATATATAATAAAAGCAACTTTAGTGTAAGATCTTGAGCAAAGATCTTGAGTTCAAGATTTGATCTTCATTAGATCTCTCACTAAACGAGGTAGAGAGATCTCTAACATGGAAAATGAGTTCTTGTGGAAGAACTCTTAAAGATCTGCATATTATTCAAAAAAGAATAAATTTTTTCCCTTTTTCTCTCTCTTTAAGATCTTAAAATGAGACCTACCATTAAAGAATAAAATGAAAGAGATCTTGAGAGATCTTAAATCTTACTTGACATTATGGATTCTACTAAAAAGTGATCTAAGATCCCAATTTGAAATTTACCACTAAAGATGCTCTAAGAAGAAGTATATCATAAATGTATAGTGATGGAATTAATTGTTTTCAGTTATATAGTTTCCCATAAATAGAAAAGGGCATTAGATGCGAACTTCAAGCTAACTAGGTCATGTAACATTCCCGGGAGTTACGTCCAACCTATTAACTGGGCCTCGAGCAACTGCAGTCTGCACTTATGAAATTTAAAAACCGTCTAAGATAGACGAGATTTCATCATCGTGTAAAATAAGTTTAGAGGTTAGTACTATTGTTAGTTTTTGGTTCGGTGTCATAGATCATAAGTTCTGTAGTTTGCATGTCCCTTTAATTCATGTATCTGGCAACTGTTTCATAACTAGGCATTATCAAAAGTACATTATGATCATAACTTTGCAACAATAGTTTGCCTGCCCGTTTGGATTATAACTAGAAAACTTGCCATTTTCACCATTCACATAGTCATCTGTTTTCTTTTTAGGAGACATATATGCATCTGTTATACATATCATTATTGTAAAAACTTCGTTAATCTGTTATGAAAATATTAGTCGCATTTTACAATAGTACAATCTGTTTTCGATTAAACTATTCAGTATTTGGCATCTATCTGTTTCCAATAACACAAATTATGATGCGTACTAATTATAAATATGTATAAAAAAACTTATTGTATGTTTGTGGGTTGTACTAGGCATCAGTTTCCAAATTCCTAACTTGACATTCGTGGTGAATACTCAATAGATGGTTCCTTCTTTCTTCCGAAACCAGGACCACTGGTGGTTGTTACAAATCCAATTAATAATGGCTAAGTGAGAGAAATATGAAACCTATAGGCGAAGTCTATAGACTATAGTTGGCGGTTGATGCAAAAACAAGTGACTATCCATTTCCAAAACCAATTCTTCACTGTGGGATCGTTAATTCGTTACTCTTATCCCTATGATCCTCACTCAAGTTCCACTGCCCAACCGCAACGGGACCTAGCTAGCCGCCTCGTTCCCCTCCTACTACAACTGTATTTTCTTAAATAAATATCTGAGAGTAAAAAAGTAAAACATCTCACACTAACTAAGAAAATTAATTCAACACATTTAATTGTATCAATTTAAATAAAAAATAATTTTTAAAACTTATTTTTTATTAAAATTTAATATTAAGAATGAGAAAGAGTTGTTAAACTAACACCTCAATTAAATTAAAAATATTTTAGAGATAATAATATTAAATAATATAAAATTAGTTAAAATTTTCTTATATAATATTTAAGATCAAGAAAAAAAATTTTCCTTATAATTAAGACCAAATACATCAAATTTGTTACCTTTTATAATAGTTATTTTTAAAATTAAATAAGATATGAGTCTAATTAATTAATTAATAATATAGAAATAAAAAAATTACACTTACAATGCATGCATTGTCTATTGAACTCTTTTTTTTTAATATTTGTTTAATTTTGATTAATTTGATCCGAAGAATTTGTTTGTTTTACATAGTTCTTGTCATTATTGTTAAATAATACTACTACAAAAAAAAAGTGAATAAACTTTTTTTTGTGTGTGCAGAATTGAAATTAAGCACTAATGAGTAATGAAAAATATGTGTAGGTCACGTAATAAAATAAAATTATGTATCCATGAAGGATGCATTGTACATTTGCATTGCATCTGTGAGTTATGATTTTTTAGTTTAGATCATAAATATTTTTATTAAAAATTATATTTAAATTGGATAAAACTATTGCGGACAATAAATATCTTTTTCTAGTATTTGTTGTGATTTTCTTCGCAGTCAAATCACATGTTGAGTGAGTTCAAGCCTTTAAGTTCAACCCTTGGGCTTGAAGTATGCTATTAGTCTATTACTACAAGCTTATTAATTAGTGCGGTCACATTCAAAACCGTCGCCATGGTTCATTTTTTTTTTCGATTGGCACAAACTCTTTGACTAGATCACAAATGTTGCAGAAGTTACGGACCTTACGGAGCAACTTTGTCTCATACACTCATGATCTCGGCGGCAACTATCACGTTTTCACATCAAAGTTCTTACACAGCTATAGTTGCAACACAAAGAACATGTGCATTTCCATAGCTTTGAAGTCGATAGAGATAATATAAACAACAAAACTAAGATTAAGATGAACGATGTAAGAAGAAAACAATTGGAGATCCATAACTTCCCTGTGATGATTCCTTTTACCACATAGCTAGAATTAATATTTTATTAACTCTTGGACTTGAAGTATGCTATGAAGTTTATCTCTGGCCAATTGGAGCACTCGAAAGTTCTGGTCAAATAGTGTTTAATTGATTATTCCCCTCGCCCTGCTCTATCTACTCCTGCGTGCGGTTGCGCACTTCAAGAGCACAGCATTTATGATTTTATCGTTAAGGGAAAAAAACGCAGCATTATGGGACTACGAGACTATACTGTATTTTTTTTGTGGCAGCATAATATCGTGGACGAGAGAAAGAGAACCATCTATCACAGATATTTCAAAATACTTACTGACAGCATAAATGGGATAAACTGGTTTGGTTCAAATAATTTTTTTAAGCATATATAGAGAGATTTTTATACTACTATTAAATATGAGGATGGATATATAGAAGGGATTCAAGGATTAAGGCTCAAACTTAGCCACATCATAATATATATATATATATATATATATATATATATATATATATTATATAAAAAAGTATAAATTTTTTATTTTTTATTAATATTTTTATTTATCAAATGAATATAATATTAAAAAAAGATATTGCAGGAGGGCATAATTTAAAATAAAAAAGTGACAATATGCTTAAAAAACTTGTTAAGTTGGTCCAAAAGTAATGATTTTTGAAAAGCAGGACATAGAGAACCCATATTTCATTTTATTTTATTTTTACAGAAGAGGATCTATTTCACGAAAATCATAACAGGAGAATATCAAATTTGATGGAATAAAAAGAGCAATTACAATAAAACACGGAGGAGGAACGAATTTGTTGGGCCGCAAATGAATAAAATATTAGAGAGATTTTCATTTCTTTTAATTTGTGGAAATCAAAGATAAATATTAAAAAGTTTATAACAACCCACACATCATGCTCTATTAATTAAACTAGTTAGACTTCTTTGTTAAAGAGATTTTCATTCAAGTCACAAACAAACTACGTATACATAAATGCAATGGACATTACATCCGGTCAAAAACTTAAAGGTATTATATATATGGATTTTTCTTATTAATTTACATATTATTCAACTTTTTTTACCCATAAATTTTGGATATGTTTGAATTTTTGATGGTGGAAGGATCCAAAAATATGTATAAAGAGTAAAATTAATTTAGAATCATGTTTGATTACCCTTCAAAAATATATTTGAGTAAAAAATTTCTTGCAAATTCAATTTTAAAGAAAAAAAAATTGAAGTTATGATACTTTTACAAATTTTAATCACCTACATTTGTTGGTTCCTTCTCATTCTACGTACATTTATCTAATCACAACAACTATAGCAATCAAGTATATCAACTAACTAAATTATTTGTGGTAATACTATTTAATTACACTAGGTGTCCTTTCTAAAACATTATATTCCATATTGTTTAGTGTATATCAAATATCTTTGTTAAATATCTATTTTTTGATAACATAAAAAAAAAAGGTTGCTGCCAATCATCTTTAATCTTGCAGGAGATCCGTACATAAAGGAAGAAATAAATTGAAAAGAAAAAACAAAAATAATAATAAGTGACTTATTAGACTAATTTTTAGCACAAGTATTCTTGATGACACCTGTTTTCAGGTGTTAAATGCTGGACAATTAATTATGGGTAGGTGCATGAAAAGTGGTTTTTCGACATAATCGATCTAATCATGCGCAATAGAAGTTGTGACTTTTGAACATCCAATTAAGGAGCATTATAGATATTAAATGACATCTCAAACCATTTTAAAAATTTCGAGGAAAGAGAGTAGTACTAGTCTTTGAGGTTCGTCCCCAGATTTTGACTTTGATATAGTACATGATACGAAAAGGTCCTTGACAAGAAAACTGAGAAATGCAAAAATCAATAAATGAATGGGATCGGAGCTGTTAAGACTTTGTAAAATCTTGTTCGAGTTAAACGCATCCTCTCAAGTCTCACCACATGATGATACAACATGAGTGCATGTACGTTTAGGCGGTAGCTCGATCCATTAAATTGCATGCATAATAAGAAGGACTATATATAGATGAGAATTAATTATTAAAATTGTTTTTGCACTACACAAGGAATTATTACAAAGTTTGAAATAATAAAAAGGAATAGGACGAATTTAATTAATTTTACTGGAGGTCCACTTTGGCCCTCTATCTTTTTCATGCATCCTATATAAATACATAATTGGTCATTTTCGTCACAGCTAACGGTTGTTGGATGACTTTACAAAGGGTAACGTACTAGCTCTCGATCTTGATCTCGATTTCGATCCACTACGACTTGGACTTGCTTTTGCATTTGGTGTTGGAATTAACAATGCCTTCATTACCAGCTAACATCAAGTACTTGTCCTTTCGTGTGAGTTTAGTGCACTCAAACCCCAACACGGTTCCAATCTGTGTTTGGACCCTATTAGCCACTTGAAACCTCGAATTTTCATGGTCAAGAACGCTGTTGTTACTGGTGTGAGATGATAGTAATTGTGAAGGGAAAACATGGTTGAGCAGCTGAACCGTGTAAACCGGTTCGGGGTTCATAAGAAAGAAGAATGGGTCCAGGCACTTAAGTCCACCAGCAGTGGTTCCGTGGAACATACTAACGTGGGTGTCAACTGCAACGGGTACAATCTCATCGCACATCTCTGAGAACAGAGGGCTGAACCTCAATAAATACGGTTCTCTACATGTGGTCCCCTCTGGACAAACAACTAGGTCCCCTTGCCGCAGCAAATTTTTCATCATTTTCGCATCCTCGTCGCGGTTTCTAGTTAACCGCACCGTTTTGATTGGGGCCAGGATCTCAGACATCCTACTCAAACTATACGTGACGGCGGTTAAGTTTTTTTGCAATGAGAAAGATATGTAGAGCGGGTCTAATAATGTTCTGTGGTTACACACGTAGAGATTACCAATACTACCCTTGTTGTTTTGTTTAATGTTGTGGGAGCGTGTTGTTGTTGTTGTTGTGGTGGTGGTGAGACGTATCCCACTAAAGACCAACAAGGGGGTTGAGATGGTAAATGGAAGAGAGAGAGCGAGGGAAATGCGAATAACAGAGAGGATGATAGCATAGGGGAACCACATGAGCATTGCTATGGACTCCGCTGGAGTGGGTCTTAGCGCCAAACGTCCATCATGAAATATAAGGGCTCTGGGGTATCTCTCCCTTGCTAGCTTTTGCCAGCTCCCCTTGTCTGCTTCTGACACCACGTACAATTCCTGTATTTATTGTTTTCAAACACAAATATTAACATGTCAGTTTGAAAGCTCTGTATACCTCTCTCTGACTTCTCAGGTAAAATTTAAACTGCTGGAACTTCTCACTTCTCAGGGCATTGTATTCGCTCTGCTACTCACACATAAGTATAATTTAATACACTATACTTTTTCATTCAAAAACTTGACAAATCTATACTAGTTTCTTACTACTAGTACTGTATAGTTCATGTGAAGATCGAGGAGTCCTTTACTTAAAAAATCCAAGAAACTATAGTGTTACAAACACAACACATTTTTTAATGTACCTCAAGTATAATATTATTTATTAACAATTATAAAATTATGAATAAAAAAATAAACTTACAAGATTTGATAAAGAGTGTATTTGTAGTATTTTTCATAAACTACGAAGTTTGACCGTTGTGGGTTTTTTTTGTTTGAAAATAATAATAAAAAATTGTGCTTTCTATATAATATATTGTTTATCGATCTTTTAACGAAAAAATTGTTTCTGGTTCCTTAACTTGTAGAAATAATGCATAATAGAATGGAAAAAGAAATTTAAGACATACATACTATATGGAACTCAAAAGGGTAGGGAATTAAAGGGAGACAAACCTTGCAATGAGAGAAAAATTGATCATGGTCGCGAATGTTGCGAAACCTTGTGATTCCGATCATGTCGGAGCATCCTTTCCCTTCTTTAACTAGCTCCAAGGCATGCATAGTTTTTGTGTCCTCCATCAACCCCACGTAGTATCCGCAGAAAACTTTCATCTCCCTTCCCACAACAAAATCAATGTCCAAATACTCTCTCAAGAAGCTTTCCACCATCACGTGGGGTAGATTAGTAACTCCCACTGTCTTCCCTCCTTTTTTGAGCAACTCAAACATTTCTGCACCAACTTCCTCCAGGAAGAATTTGGGCAAAACGGACCTTCCAACTCTGAAGCTCGACGCTTTGATCCCGAAGAAGCATGCCATGACCATTATCTTCAACCCCATCTCTTTTCCTACGACACAAACAAAAGGGTATAGAAGAACCAAAACTATGGCTCTAACAAGCCCACCTGCCTCAAAGGCCACGAGCATGAAATATGGGAACAAAGAAGACGATTTCAACAACGCGTTTTCGACATCAAAGATCAACGTGTGATCGTTGAGGTCTGATCGGTGGATTAGAGAGGGGAATTTCTGGTACTTATTAAACTGTGTTGTTGTTGCACCCGAAAAAGAATTGCTTATGGTTCTGTGGAAACGGATTAGGTTCCTTAGTTGCCTAAAGAGAAAACGGTACCAAAAGAAGAAAAGAGACTTGAAGAAAAACGCTCGGAACAATTTAGCCATCGAAACAAAAACACAACACCGTTGTTAGGTACTGTATGCTGCCACTTTCATGAGGGGAACGCCTTGTATTTATAGAACCACGGATACGTTAACGCCCGTGTTTTTACTCTATTATTACGCTTCTGCCATTTTTTATTTGTCCGTGTTGAGCCAGCTTCACATGGCTTGCCAACTGCACTTTTTTAAATTTGTTTTTTGTTGACCAAACTCCCAAGTACATTACAATGCATGAGTGCCTTTTTTGGTGTTTTCCCTTCATTTGGTAAATATTTACAAAAGTTTAACGCTCGTTGACTTGAATCACCATGTCAGACTCTGGAATTTGTAGAAAAAACTTCATATACACTTGTGCTGTAACAATAAATTCCTTTGTCGGCATAGGGCTCTCAAGTGGCATTACACATTAGTGAAGCTTTTCCGCAAATGATCGAGTTCCCAAAGCAAATAATTAAAGATGATGAATATGGCTGAAATTTGAAGAAAGTGGCTAACTAAGACATACTATAACAGTATTCATCCCAGTGTCTTAAGTCTTAACCAATCCATCGCCTTAGCCAAGTTTACATAAAGCTTTTTACAATATTTTCTTATTAAATTCTGTAAAAAAATATTTTCTTATTAAATTATTTTTACAGTATTATTCCAAGATGTTAAATGTATTTATAGTTAAAAATCCAAGAAAATAAATATCAAAATTATTTTTATCCATAGACAACAAATAAATCACAAGTGAACTTCACCCTATTCATACTTCAATCTGACATCATTTTTGCATTATTAGAATGAAATACAATATCATTTTTCCACCTCCTATAATTAACTAACTAGTCAAGAGTTCAATATGATCAATAATATCATTCATGAAAACCTAGAGGAGTTAAGAAAATAAAGAAAATTATTAACGTGAACAATGGTCAATAATAATAACTTAATAACATGCTCTAACTAAAAAACGAAAAAAAATGATAACGATATCTTATGTGACACTCTTTTTTTATATAATTTTCTTTTCTTATTTAGAGATAATATTCACACAAACAATGAATAATTTTTAATAAATTTCAATTAATCATATATATATATATATATATATATATATATATTATTTGTTCATTACTTTTTTATTTTACTTATTGCCGACCTCAAGAAACTAATGCGCTCCAAATTGAAAGTCATGCTTTCCGTGAACGAAGGCATATAACTCTCAAGATCACAAATTCCCAATTCAAGAAAGACTTCCATCTCTATGTATAGCAAATCACATCAATCCCCGTGTATGTTCTTGCAAGAATATTTAATTTCACAATATGGAAAAATTAATAGAATATATACTAGAATTTAAAAAACTAAAAAATTACTATCAATTTATTCATAAATAGTCTACTGCTATATCTTTTAAAGCAATCACTTAGTTCTTGAAAGCATGTACATTGGTGTACATGTAAAAAATAGGAACTTTCACTTGATATTCTCTCTTTCACAAATTGACTATATATTAGATCAAATAATGAGTCATGAGAGAACATTAAGGTCAAATGGAAATGTTTTTTTTTAACAGGTCAAATGAAAATCATTCTTTTTTTGAATGAGTCAAATGAAAATCTTATCCTTCTTTAAAAATAAACAAATGATTTAACATTCATTTCTCATGATGTTACATCCATTTTACCATAAATACAAACTTGACGTATTTACATGTTGGGTTTAACAAAATAAACATAGACACACGACTATTCTAAAAATTATATCACTTAAAAAAATGGAGTTTACAAAGAAAATTATATTAAGATATACATTCAACCTTTCGGGCCGTGTCTAAATAATTGTAGAAATTTAATATAAATAAATTAACAATCTTTAATTTTGAAAAACTTTTTTTAGCAATAGCAACAAATATTACTAGTATTGCAAGTAAAATTGTATAAACAATGTATACATCTGAAAAAAATATTATCTTTTGTCATATATAATCTAATATATTTTGGATTGGTAATTTCTTATCTTAATAATTCTTCCAATACTTTCATAATACTAGCATAATATCTAAAACTTTTACGGTAAATAAGGCCAAGGCTACGGCCAATTATAAAAACAATCGACAATATATAGTTTTTCTTACACCCAGTCCGTAACAGTTGGATAAAGAAATGGCGGCCTTAGTTGGTTGCCTAGATCACTTGCACAATACACGGCTCTGCAAACTTTACATAAAAAAATTATACATTAACTCTTTTTTTAATGGGTTCAACTCATATTTTAAAAAAATAAAAAATAGTAATCAATATATATATAACATCAGTTAAACAAATTTCTAACACCTACAACTACAAATACTCCATCACAATGTTATAATACTCAAACTAATTATCGACTCGATTATGATATTGGATCATTGTGTCAATGGTCGATTTAAGGAGTTATCAATTGACTTACATGATTCAATTAATATTGAAAAATTAAATGATTTAATAACATGTAAATTTGTACATTTAAGATTTAAAATTTAATTAAATTTAACATATTTAGAAGCATAGTTATGAATTTATTTAAAATTTTGAGCATACAACATATTTTTTTAGAATTCAGTATAAATAATCAACCTTTAAGTTAGAATTTAGAATATATATATATATATATATATTGTTGTTGTATAATGATAAACATAATTCAATATACACACAAATTAGTCAAGGAAAAATTAAAAATGTTAACAACTTTATCATCTCAAATTTCAAGATGTGGTTATGCTTAGTAAAAAATATAAGCAAATCTATAAACAATTAAAGTGTAAGGTATAAATTTATTTTATAATATTAATGATGATGTTCAACTTTAAAAAAAACTAAAAATTATATGACCCACTGATTCAACTGGATCACCAAGTCACGATTCAACACTCGATTGTGATGAGTCAAATTGGGTCAAATGTGGAATGAATCCAACAATTGGCTGAGACTCATTAAGTGTCTGATTCCTTGGTCAACAGATCGACTTAGTGGGTTTGAACTGAGTTTAATAACTATGCTTCATCCCCTTCAAAGGACATAGGATCAATGCGAAGCATGAAGTTTCCACAAATTTGTTTCCCAACGCATCATTAAAATAGGAGTGGTGATATTTAGACACTTCTCCTTAATAACAAACACCCACCAATATCTTTAATTTTTGTTTTATTTTTTTCCTATCACATCATATCATTTATCATGTTTATATTTTTTCTACTCATATATATATATAGAGAGAGAGAGAGTGAGAGAGGCAGTACAATTCCGAGAAAACAATATCTTATGTGATAATATAAAAACAACTAATAGCAATCATAGATCAAGATTAAAAATAATAGACGATTGAGATTAAAATATTTAAAATTTCAAATTAAAATATAATATATCATCAAATCTCTAAAAAATTAATCAAATACAACAAACACTTCCACAAAGTTTTCAATCATTACTTTTTAAACCATCTCATTTAACCCATCATCAACATCATGACTGGTGTTGTCACTATCATGATCATTGTTGCATTCATTACCATAATCATCGTCATTATCATCACCGTCATCAATTAACACCATTATCGTCAATCGTCACCACCTCTGTCATCATAACGTTTGTTATAGACATTGTCATTACCATGATGCACCACAATAGTTGCTACCACTACTATTATTAACTATCACCACCACCATCATCGATTTTCACTATCAAAATCAATCGTTCTAAAAAAAATATTATGAAAGAGTTGTATTATATATATATAAAAGTAGGGAGAGGGCTAAAAAACATTCAAATGATTAAAATAAATAAAACTTAACGTGCTTGATTATTTTATGTTTGCTTAAAAAAAAAATAGATTTTATGTATACAAATCTTTAGCCCCCTCTCCCCATCCAAAAAAAAAAGAAAGTAAGAGAGACGGGCTCCAGTCATGCTTGCCTGACATGGATCTGCCCCTTGATATGTAGGTGAACACTTTATTAGTTTTCTATCAACTCAAGGTCCCTCCACATGGACTGTGAATCATTCTCACTAGACTTAGGAGGTGCCAGTTGGATGGAAAAGTATGTGGGCATTCTGGTAATTAGGAAAAAAGTTTTTGTGTGTGATATATATAATTAATATGCATTATCTCAGTTATAGACTATAGTACAGAAATTAACTCTTGAAATATATTTATGATAATCCACAATTATAAAATAAAAACTTAACTATTTTATAAATACATAATTATTATGGATTTTAGTTAAGAAAATTCAAAATCCATAATATAAAAAAAAAAATTAATATACTGTTTGTAATAATCATTTTATATTGTAAAAAATTATGTATTAAATATTAATAATATTTAAATTTTAAAAAATAATATCAAATCGATTTTTCCGAATAATTCGACAATATATACAATCACATAATCATATAATAAAAATATAAATGAACAATTAATCAAAATTAGTGTCATATATATAAATTTTGTATAAAAATATTTTCTTTTTGTGTACACTAAAGATATTCTTTGACAATCATTTAGAGATTAATATTTTTTTTTGAGGTGTAGAAATAATCAAAATGAGTTTTATTCTTCAATAATATTAAAAAAGACGTGTATAGGATAATTTATAATTAGTTAATAGTTTAAAAAAATTATAGGCTAAATTATTCAATTCGTCGCTAACTTATTTTTTAATGTTGTAATTTGGTCTCTCATTTATTAAAAGTTGTAGAATAATCCTTTAAATAATCTCCTTTCTTATAGGACATTTATCTTTTAATTTTTTTGGTGTGAAACGTGTCTAATTAAATTCACTTACATAAAAATTGAAAACTAATTAATATTTGAAAAAAAAAAGATTATAAACATGATAGAAAATTACATAAAAAATAAGGCACATAAGTAATTAAAAAAATATTGTCAATCCTTTATTTATTAGATTTTTCAATTTTTCGATTAATCAAAGGAACCAAAGTATAACTGAAAATAAAGTTAAGAGATAAAAAATTTAGTTAACCTTTTCTATATTGACAAAGTATATATCAATTTTTTAAAATTATGTTAATTAAATTTTAATTCTTTAATAATATAAAAATGTTTCATTCGAAGAATTAAAACACATTTCATATTTTGTATATCTAAAAAAAAATTTAATTTCTCAAGTTATCTTAGAAGTATTTAATTTGAATCTCTCAAATAAGATTTTGTATTTGTAGTCTATTATCTATTCTTTCTATTATTCTTAATAAAAGAATATCCTAGCCATACATATACCAACACTTGGTTAAAAGTTTTTCCTTCAAAACTTCTCATTCTTTTTAACTTTTCACTCTTTTTTATTTTTATATTATTTTTTCTCTTTTATATTTTTACTTATAAGACAAAAAATATGTCATTTTGTTAGCCAAAAATTATTATTATTATTAGTCTGTGAATAAAAAAACATGATTTAAAGGATAGACACAAGTCCTCCAATAGAAGAATTAATTATTAACGAAATTGAAAAATATACATATTCTATAATAATAAATAAAAAAGAAAATAATATTATCCATTGATATATATAAATCGGTGTCTGTAAACGAACATAAAGTGAAGTCTGTGTCGTATCTTATAGCATGTATGGAAAGAGTTGGATTAGATGAGAAACAGTGCATGTAAAGTGTCAACCCTAAAAAACGATAGATGTTTGAGCCGACCACGGTTTGAAGTCTTTCTGTCAAACAAAGCGCATGCTGTGGGCGCTCTCTGCCTATTGGAATGGGGATGGTGACTTAACGGAAAGCGAGACATCTCCGACGTGGAATTCTTACATGTATTATAAAATTTCAATTATTATATTAGCTTCATAATTGCTTTATAAATGCTAGCTAGGAAGAGGCTAACATCATGGATGAAGGATATCCATATGCCGTCGCAAGCTTTTATTGTGGCATTATGACCATGCTCTATGGACCATATACCATAATGTCAAAGGATCAAAACCCATGTAATGTAAAGAAGGATTATGCAATGGACACTCTCTAGTTTCTTCAATTTCTTTCAGTGTTCGGTGTTCATGTTCCGTGAATTGTACAATATGGGTCATGTACCATAATTAAAACCAATAAAGAAAAAGTAGTGTGAATCTCGGGTATTCTATTTCTATTAGTAGAATGCAATTTATCACCACATCCTTGCCATCTTCTTAATTTCTAGTTTCTACACCATTCGTGCACAAATTGTGGATCCTCGAATGGTTGGCCAATTCCCGATATGCTCAAACTTCCACAGCATTATCAAGATAGGCAAGAGTGGCCCAAAAACAAATACTTCAGATACACACATTTTAAGGAAATTGAATTCATGCAATCATGCTGCCTACCCCCCACTTTCTTTGGGGGAGGTGTGGTTCAGTCTCAGAGCATTCACTGATTTACCAGCAACTCTTTTCAAGAAAATCATTGGTTGTACATGTATGTTCAAACTTCAAAGCATACGTGAATCCGTGATTTGAGGCTACACACTTTAATAATAATCACATGGATTTAACAAGTACTGTATTTTGCACCCTTATTTGTATTTTTTTAAACTAAATTAAAAATATACTAATACATAACTTGAACTTAAGAAAATAGTATTTAAAATAAGTAGTACGTGAAAACAATTAATTTCAAAGTATAGACAATTAAAACTTGAGAAAAAAATATTCTTTTAAAGTTCTTACATATCTACTTTTTAATTAATTTTAAGTTCTCATCTTGAATGAAAATACTTTTAAGAGTCATCCTTAAATGAGAGTGTTTATCCTCACTCTTATTAAGCCACATATTTTATTTTTTGAAAAGCCACATATCTTATCTTAACCAATGTATTTAGCATATAATTTTATTGTATTTTTAACTTTCTAATTCTTCTAAATATACTTCTTAATTATCATTTTAAATTTTAAATCCAAATCATTATATCAAATTGAAGATATTTTTCTTACAATGAAAAAGAATAATATCATCAAAATGGTGTAATTAGTTTTTTTTTACAATGAAGTTACTTTCAATAGTTTCTTTTAAAGAAATAGTCAATATATTTAAAAATAATCATATAACGCAATTTAAACTATTCATTAAAAAATAAAAATATAATTTATATATTTAAAAATATTTAATGATCATTAATTTTCATTCTAATATAACTTATATATTTTTAAATATTTATTTATTATATATTTTAATTATATAAAATAAATATTTATCTACTGTGACGTACAAACTAAAATACTAGCTATTACTTAAATTTAGTCAATCCCAAAACAATTTCCTTAGTTTTGAATTTTAACATACTATATCTGTTATGACTAAAATAATTTATTTTCTTAATTTCCTTCTCAATTAAAAAAACTTTAATCTCTTTTTCTCTTTTTTCGTCCTAACTGATTCAGAATAAACTAGATCATTATTGGACAGGGTCAAAGCTCCCTTTCTAAGTTTTTAAGCCAACTACATTCACTTGAACTCAAAATCCTTTGATGAGCTAGAAAACAGCTTAGCTGCTTTATGTGTTAGGTGGTCTCTTTAAATTATTTTTATTTAATATCGATTTTTGCTTAAAATATGTGATTTAGTCATTATTTATCAATAGTAATATTTCTCTTATATATGTTAATTTGACTTAAATTTAAAACTTGATAGTATAGTATTACATTAATAAAGAAATTGTAGTAGAAATGAAGAAACTACATAACACAAATATACGTAATAATGCTACTACTTAACAGTGCCATTAATAATAAATGCAGAAGAAGTTCCCTTGTTAAATCATAATTTATTTGCTATATTATCGCAAACAACCTCTGCAATCTTATGTTGGTTGGCTCAAATGACACATGTTTGATTTTCTTTTAAGTGAGATTTCACCCTGTTCTAAAGATGTGGGGTGGAACATGTTTAATTCACTTTAATTGGGCCACCAAATCAACTTGTTTCCTTTTTAGATCATTGGGCATCTTAGCATTTCAGTTGGGGTAAACACTTCCTACACTCAAACATGCAAGGCAATTAGAAGCAATTTCGAAAGTGCAAAAAGAAACACCCAAGATGTAATGACTCATGGCACGTTAACCTAAATTCGACCATGAATGTACCCACGAAGAGTCCTCCATCGTCATTCGTCAGTAGCTTGCCATGGTGATTAGTTTGTCACAAACTCGTACTACTTAGCTTCTATTAAGCTAAAACCAGATACTATCAAGTTATTTGCATTTATATGATTATTAGCTTCACAATCGACGACAGTTGTCCGGGTTCATCTATAAATGTATTGTTGGTCCAATAAGAACGATCAAATTTTGAGGTGTAGCATAATATATGGTGTTTGCCATGTGCACTTGTTAAATACTATTTTTTACCAATCTAATCCTAAACGTAATCTCAACCCTAATATAAATTTAAACAAATTAAAATTAATAATAAGTGAAAGACGTAATCTGTGCCCATTCGGCTCCTCTTGATTCACTTTAAAATACAAAGTGAAATAATAGTCCAAGACGCAAAAATCGAACGTTTATGATTTTCGGAAAATATAAAACATGGATAATTATTTTTCTTATGGGTGAAGGCGATCATTTAAGAATAAGCTATACATAGCATTTTTGAAAGATAAAAAATTCTGATAACAGAAATTAATGGCCACAAAAAAACACAACTTCTGCATCGTGGCATTCTGCAAAAAACACAAGTATTCTAAAGTTGTTACTTGCATTAGCTTATAATTTCCTATCAAACTCTTACGGATGAAACTGTTAAGAAAAATGATATTTTCTGAAAAATCTAATACTAGTAAAATCTAAACATGCAATCCCTGGGAGAAATCAGCAGTGCCATCATTACCAAGGAGGACAAAAATACTCACCTGGACATACTACAAGCTAAGTCAGCAGAGACGAAATAATTTATAAGCAAAACTCTTTTTTTTAATTAGCATTACCAATCAAGTCACTGTACAAGCAAACTTGACAAATGGCTAAGATTCCTAATGGCTGTACAACAACACATACATAATCCAAACTATTAAAAGAATAGCCTAAAATCACATTGACAGGGAAAGAACCTTCAAAATTCCACATCATCTTTCCTGCTGAACTGCAATAGTACAAAACAGTAGGAAAAGAATCCGATTGCTTCAATTTTGATATAATCCCATTAGTCCATTACCGTAGAACACATAAAATTTCCTTCAATTACATAGTTATGAAGAAGAAAAATACGCACATGGATTGCGAGAGCCAGGTGCATCTCCTTCATTTCTGTTGAAGTTTGTGGATTACTGAATTGAAATCAAACCATCATTTCCTGCAATTGTTGCCTCAGGGGAATCCATTAACCCAACAGCAGCACTATTCGCAGATCTGATTCCTGCATGCAATGTCTAAGCAACATGAGTATTTCCTAAATACCAGACTTCCAAAGGAAAAGCATCCAAAACTATAAAGTTTGATGTGCATAAGAAGCCAGATACCCCCTAGAGTTTGAAGATAAACTATGAACTTTTTGCTGAAGGCAGGATGAAACCAAGAAAGCAAGATAATTTTACATGGTAAATATTATTTAATGAAAGCCAACTTTAAATATAATTGCACATAAACAAAGCTGAATAAGCACGGCTGAGTAGGACTTAATAATTGTGCAAAAATGTTTGACCATTCCAGGTCAGAAAGACAGAAATCACATAAAAAACTAATAAAAAGAACCAGACATTCTCAAAACAAATTGAAAAACTATTAACAAATCCTTAGCTCCAATAGTCACTTTACAATATTTAAGATGTTCAATTAATATTCAAGACTGTAGGTCAAGGCTCAATCTAACTCCTCATCATAAATATTTACAGTTTATGTTTGGTTTTAGTTTCGTTATAATATACTGCATGCAGAAGGACACAATTATCATGTATAATGTGAATGATAATTTAGTATTTGTAGATATATAATATCATAGACAAACCTGAAGAAGAATGAGACCATTAAATACATGCATTGAATCAGAGATGAGATTTGATGTGGCGAATACACACGCATTAAGCAAAATACGACTCATAAATTTTTTCAATTCAGAATAAGTATTTGATTTTGTAATGGAGCTTGTTATTTGATACCATGATGAAGGAAGGGTAAAAGTAAAAAGACAGGGAAACAACAAAAGTAAATCGGACCCTAATGATATAACCTATATCTTGGTGTTGATGAAATTACACAGTAAACTTTTCATTTAAGAAAAGTCTTTGCTGTAATAGTCAGAAAAGTAGCCATGTATTTTTTCAGAAATGGTAGATGTAAATCAATTAATTAGTGAAACAATAAAATGCTTGGAGATATTTACCATGAGATAAATATAAGAAAAGAGCATGAGAAAAGGAGGGCGTACAGTAAACTAAGTTTCAAGTTTTGGCTATCAATATAAACACCAAAAGAACCACAGTTGCAATGCAAATGAACTCAAGCCAGTGTATAAATACAAGCAGATCTATGCTTCAGATTAATGTACAGAACGAACAGAACAAACGCTTCTTTCTAATATTGATTTCTAATCACCAATTTGGTATTTGGGAGGAGACAGTTTAGCGGAGATGTTAAAGTTTGAAAGTGCCTACATATAAGACATGACACCGATTTGAGATTTGGGTGGGTGGTGCACTAGTAAACATTAAAGTGTGTGTTTGAATTATCTCATTTACATTCAAAACAACTAATATATTGAAAATCTCGTTGAGAGATCCTTAAAACTATATCAAAATTCAAATGTGGACTAATTACACCACTAGGAGGACAAAACGAACAAAAGAACTGCTTATTTACCGTGAAGTATTATGACAAGGAAGAAGAAAACAGTGATGACCATGGCATAAAGACTGGTATATGTTGATGAAGAGGACGAGGACTTGCTCGCTTTCATCTTTCTCACTGCTTTCATTTTCTTGACCCTTGCACGCTTCCGCAAGGCGAGCTCCGCTAGTTCCTCCACAAACTTCTGATCACCAGCATCCAATGAAGGACCTCTGGGAGGCAGGGGTGGCTTTGGAGGCTTTTTGGGGATAAAGAGCTTAGTTTTCTGTTTTGCATGATTACCATTTGCTGAATTGCTACATGACTCAATCCCACTTTTACCCTTATCTGATCCATCAACATTCAGAATCCCATTGCACGCCCAACCAAATGTACCCTTTGATTCTCTATCACTAACATGAAGATCGTTACCTACATCCTCTTCGTTAGAGTTCCCACCACTTTCAAGGTCAAATTCAACGTCTTTCTCTCTTAGAATAGTATGGTCCATCTGATGTGAATCAATTTCATTAACAAGGAGTCTCAATTTTAAAAAACCCAGCTCCCAATCACGCTAAAGATTAAATTTTGAATGGTTAAAAGTATGAACAGATTACTCAAAAACAATGGATTCAAAAATTAAGCTGAAATAGAAAAACAAAAAAAATGGCAAATCGAAATTTAATAGAAGATGAAGAAGAATACGAAGAGGGATGTACCTTGGGTCAAAGGGTAGAACCCTAGAAACATTCCTAACTATGAATCTATCGATGCCCCCAGGCGCACTCATACACAGACATGACATTTTTTTAAAAAAAAATTAAAAGACAACAATTTATGTTTTGTCTCTTTGAATTATGGCCAATGTTTTTTTTTTTTCCTTTTTATTTAATTTTAAAAATCTATTTTGATGTTTTTAGTGAAGCCGAACGTCAATGGCTGAAACTTGAAAAAGTTGAAAGGCGTCTAGTTGGAATAGAGACAGTCAATACAATAGAAATAGACATGCTCTGTCCTCCCAATTCCAAGTTCCACAAGACGACACAACAACTATTTCCAGGTTACATCCATTATCCATTACGTGTCAATTGTTCAAAATCTATTTTATTTAAAAAAAATGTTATACAGTTCGTTCTCCCTTATAATTCGTTCTAAAAATTATCATAATATACCTTTTATAATTTATTCCATAAATTTTCCTACTAATTTATAAAAAATAATTAAAAATATTTAACATTTTAAATAAAAAACCAATATTTATCATAAAAAAATACTACAAATATTATAAGAAAATTTAAATTATTCAACATTATATATACTCATCGGATATTAATCAATGAATTTTCATTGGATTTCAATAGTTTCTTTTAATCTTTATTGAGTGAATTTATCTTTTTCATTTAAAGTACTTTGTAACGATTGAACTCAGATTCTTTCGGCTAAGAGTAATTATTTAGAGAAAATAATTAACGTATTGTCGCATATTTCCCTGGAAGTTGTATTTCATGGCAGAATTTATGAGATGATTGGTCTAGACCCTCGAGTTTCCTGCATGAAACCCCTTCAAGAGATTGTATTGGAAAGTTACAAAGCTAAACACACTGGTATTTTATCGCTATATATAGTCCTTCTGTACATGTTCTTTTCTTAAGCAAGGTAATAGATATACTTGCTAGCTACAAAAACGATGGATTTTGATGAGTTGCTTGATCTGAATGGAGTGCTAATCCAGAACCATGTCACAAAAAGGAGAAATGTAATTGACGATGTTCTACAATCTTTTCTGCATCCTACAGATAGCGAGGAAGTGAAGGCTATAGGGTTCGATACCGAGTGGCATTTGTCAGATGAAGATGATGATTCAAAAGAAGTCAATCCCACTACGAAATGTGCGACCTTGCATCTTTGTGATGGAAATTCATGTCTCATTATTCAGCTGCTACATTTGAATTCGATTCCTGTGTCACTGCTTAATTTTCTTCGTATGCCGGATTATACTTTCGTGGGTGTTGGTATTAGAGAAATTTTGGATAAGTTGGAGAAACAGTGTGAAATTAGATGCAGAAATGCAGTGGAACTAGAACCTTTAATTTGGCTGCTACTGTCATGGAGAAGCCTCGTTTGAGTGCTTGCGGCATTGATGAACTAACTCTTGCAGTTAATGAACTTGATCTTCGAAGGCATAGACCTCTGAGTGTGGTTATAATTACCCTATGTTAAATTCAGGATCGTGTTGTATGTTAGTTTTAAAGGAAGATCAGGTTGGTTCTTGAACGGGTTGTTGCCACTAAGTCGTGTATATACATAGTACTTTTGGAAAAAATCACTGATGTATATAAAGGAACTCGGATAAGGAAGGAAAGAGCGACCAGATAACGAACTCGACTGAGCTCATGTATTACTTTCCCTTAAGAGACCGGGTTGCGGTATCAGTAGAGCTCGGTAGAGCTCGGGTCTTCCTTTTCTTTTGAGGTCCGAGTTGTGATCTCGGATGAGCTCAGGTGATCTCGGATGTGTTACCGAGTTGTAATCTCGGTGGAGCTCGGAGGAGCTCGTATGTGGTTGACTTGTATGAGCTACCGGGTAGAGAGACCGAAAGAGCTCGTAACCCCTTTTTGATACAGTTACCGAGTTAGTGATTCCGGAAGAGGTTAGGAGGAAACTTGGACTTGTGAAGTACCAAGGTAGGAACTCGGATTAGGTCGGATGAGATCGGAGGAGGAGGGAACATTGGACGTACTATAGTACCAAGGACGGGTTCTTATGCAATCGATTACATAAATATTTGTAAGCGATTAAAACAGTCAGCATTTGTTGTTTAACCTTGATTTAGCCTTTTTACATGTGTTGACTCCATGCTGATTGTTTTGACGTGGGAAGACTCTCCTATTACTTTAGAACACGTGTTAACTTCTAGGATATTTAAGATGTGCACGAATGAGATATTTCAATAGTAACCTTATTTTCATCGTCTTTGCTAAAACACTTTCTCTCTCTTATTTCATATTTCCTCCATTGTTAACGTAAGAAAAGCTTCCTAGATAACCATTTCTTAACCTAAAAACCTTCACATCAAATGTAGGGATTGAAGAGAATCATCTTACAAACTAGTTTCTAACCCTTGTTATTTGAAAGAATCATCAGACGAGGAGATCATTTCTCCAAAGGAAAGTTAAAGTTTCTACCTTTAAGAGATAGAAGGCACGTTAAGGACATCCAAGCTTGGAGAAGCTGTCCTCTAGTCTTTCTTGTGGTTTTAAAGGTAAGATATGTAAGTTTCACCGTATCTTTTGAGTTGGTTATAAGAGGAAAAAATGACCCATATGAGTTAGGGTTGGTTGGGTGGTGTTTCTGTGGAAAAAATTGTGCTTAGGAGGTTGTTGTGATAAAAGTTCAACTTTGAAATCTAATTTTCTGGGTTTTGAGTATTTTGTTATGCCCATATAGACTTTTGTGGGGTTTACAAGTCATTTGTTGGTGGTTTATGTCTGAGATTTAGAAAAGAACTGGGTTCTTTGCTTGAAACGGTTGAGAACCGTTCTTGATATATTTCTTGCCTGGTATAAGGCTTGATAAAGAGGATATCGTGGTCGGAAACACGAGGCTGAGGTAGTCGGTGCGGTGATCAGAGAAGGTAAACTCTCTGTTCTTGGGAGTTTGTTCCCTTGATTGTTCCACCATACTCCTGGGGAGTGATGATTATTGGATGTCATGGTGCGTATATTTACATTGTGTGTTATTGCTTTTTGATTGAAAACATACATGTAATGGAGATGTGCACTAGTTGTCTAATTTGTATAACTGGAATATACAATTGTGTATGTGGAGTGCACCGGTTGGCTAAGTTGTATATTTTGGTTCTACATTTGTGCATGTCTTTGGTGGAATTCATGTGGAGTTCGGGGTCTGGGACCTCAGGCGGAGATACGTGATGTGTACGTGGAGTACACTGGAAGATATACAAGAGTGCACTTTATATGTATTGGTTGTCTAACTTGTATATCTTATATGAAATTGTGTATGATATCTGCACTGGTTGGCTAAATTGCATATTGGTGATGGAATAGTGTGTTGGTGTGGTTATGTACATGTATTATTTTATTAAAGGCCGGGTTGACTATGTTATTTATAACGCCAATATAAATGCTATGTGCTGTTGAAGTGAACCAGGGGGAGGTGAGTCTCAAAGAACCCTGAGTTTACTGAGATTGTATCTCACCTCGGTTGAGGATTATATTTTATTACAAGTGATAGCCAAAGAGCGGAGGACGAGGTCCGTGGTAAGAGACCCGAGTAGGGGTTGTTCAGTGGATCTCAATTGAGAGGCCGGGTTGGCTACTAATTGAGGATCCTGAACCAGAGGCCGAGGTCGGGTTCATGGATGCGGTCTTTTGTGAGTCTATTGACTCAATTTTATTATGTATTTGTAACCCGGTATGGGTTTATTTTGTATAATGTACCTTTTTGGAATAGGACCCGGGTACCGGGATGTATATCAAATTCCATACATAATGTTTAATTTGTGTTGTATGACATGAGATTACGTCTAATTATCTTTATGTTTCCCTGTTTACTTAATTACGTTAAGTAATTGTTGCGCTTAAGACCATAATATAATGGTAATGAACCAGATGCATACGGGATCGTTACAGTGGTATTTATAGATTGAGGCCAATATAAACTAGCTACTGTTAATGTTTACTCTTGTTACGTTGTTGGGAGAATATTGTTTGCTGCTAATTTGTTGTTTGGGAAGTTGTGGTTATCTGATTATTTGGTATTAAAATTCTATTTATTAGAGAAGAGAAAATTTCTAATGTCATGGTGTGAAGTATTTAGTTTTTTTGTTGATATGTTTTCCGAAGTAAATAAGTTTGAAAAAATCATTGTAATTTGTACGTTACCACCATCAAGTACCACATTCATTCGGATATTTGTAACTATTTTTAAATTTAATAGATCTTGAAATTTTTAATTTTACGTCAAAACTTAATTAATCTCTACTAAATGAGCATTTTAATAGTTTCATGGAGTAGTATTAACAATTAGGAAAGACGAGCTATGTGAGGATCCTTTCGGCTACAATATTGATAAATCTAAATTAAGATGTAATCTTGGAACTAGTAAGCAAAAATAAAAACAACGTCTTTAATTTCGCATATTTCCCTGGAAGTTGTATTGGAATTTATGAAATTGGACTAACCCTCGAGCTTCCTGCATCAAATTTTGGTGCGAATATACTTAGAGCATCTTTAGTGGTAGATCTTAAATTGAGATCTTAGACCACTTTTTGGTAGTCCCCATAGAACCACATAGGATTGAAGATCTCTCTAATTTTTCTTTAGTGGTAGATCTTAGGGAGAGAGAAAGAGATAAATAATTTATTCTATTTTGAACTATGTGCAGATCTTGAGAGTTCTTCTACAAGAACTCATTCTCCATGTTGGAGATCTCTTCACATCCTTTATTGAGAGATCTAGTGAAGATCAGATCTTGAGCTCAAGATCTAGCACTAAAGATGCTCTTAGAAAACATTACAAGTGTATGTACTTGGAATAGAAGAGTGTTACACATGTCCTTCAAAAAGCAAAAACAAATTTCTTTTTCCTTCCAATAAGAGATGGAAATTCAAGATATTTTTCAGTTCCAATCAAATGAGAAACTCCAAGAAATGATATAGTGTCTCAGGTTGGAACTGAAGAAAATCTCAAATATCTAGAATTGATGATTTGTCCTTATGCTCTTCCATAGGTGTCCAAAATAGTAATTAGAGTACTTATTCTTATTCAGTAATCCTTAAAAAAAACTATCATAAGCAAATAAGAGATGTGAGAGGGTGAGGAGCCCTTTACACACCTTGATATCATGTATACATTCTCTTTTCTCAAAGTGTTTTAAGATGCATAAAAGTCCCTATGTGCAAAATATGAAGAGGTAGGGTGATATTGAGTCACTCTATCTAAGATCTTTCGCAGGAAAAAATTGACCTGATAAATCTTCATTAACCGTAATAGAAAATTGAATATTTTTTAAGCACATTTTCATTCATCCAATCCATTTATCTTAAAATCCCATGTTTCCGTCAAATTGAAAAGATAGTTCCATTAAACCCTATCAAAAGCCTTGCTAAATTCAATCTTAAGGGCAACTTCACATGTTTTCCCTCTTTATTTGACATTTCATGCGTTGGGTGATTTCAAAGACAATAGAAATATTGTTAAGGATGGAACATCCTTCTAAAAGGCAGATTATTTTAAGGATATGCATTTGTAAAAAATAAGTATGAGGCGGTTTGTAAGGGTTTTGGATATGCATGTGTAGGCAGGGGTGGATCCAGAAAATAAATTAAGGGAGGACACTCAAACCTTCTAGAAAATATTTTTATGTCTACACATTTAGTGGCAGGGGTTCAGGAGCAGCGCCCCAAAAAAAAAATTTTATAAAGAAAATTTAAATCAATATTTTATGTACAAAGTTATGAATCTGCTTAAAATTATATTATATATGTATATAACTAAAATTATTTGATTAAGAAAATTCATCCATAATTCTATACTAAAAAATCCAAAATAATAATTAAATATGATAACATAAATAAAGTGTATTAATAATAAAAAATATTGTAAATAGCAATTACCTAAATTAAAACTCAAAAGCTTATTTCGAAAATGTATTATGAAACTGTAGAAAGAAAAAAAGTGAGTGCAGAAAGCAAATTAGGCCCAAATAAGAGAAACCTGGCTTCTTTTCTCCTCCTGTGGGCACTGCTGGTCTGCGTTTTCTTTCTAGTTTTCATTGCTGTTGTTATGAGCTGTTTTCTCCTCCTCTTCTCAAAAGTGATAAGGGGCATATTGGAAAATAATTTCAAAATGAAGAGTATATTTGTATTTTACTTTGAAATTTTAAGGGGGACATTGCCTGTGTGTGTAGGATAAGCATTGTCATGCGTACTGTTTACTAGTCAGTATACTATTTAACCTAACCATGCCATCAAATTAATGCCAACTAATCTTTTTATTAATCAGTTAGCGTTACTACCTTTAACAACCACTGCTAGCAATTTAATAGTGAGACTAATGTGAATTTTAAAAAATGAAGGACTAAAATTTTAAAATAAAAGTAGAGAACTAAAATTGTAATTTAGTTTTTATTTAGTAAAAAAAATATTAATTATAAAATTATAAAAAATTTATAAAATGTATTAATTTTTATCATATTAGATATAAAACATAATTTAAACAATTATTACAATTTACAATCTATACCCAAGATAGATAGATTTTTCCCTGTAACTCGAGGTAGAATTGTAGAAATAGTAGTAAAGATATAAATTAAAAATAGTTAATATCCTTATTAATTTTTATTATATTATTTATTACTTATATTTTTTACAACTTCCTTCTTTTATTGTAATTATATTGTATCTGAAAAGTTGTGATTAAGAGTCTAATGGGCATAAGAGTGTAATTATAAAAAAAATGTTTTTTAAACTTTTAAATTGACAAATAAACAATTTTTTTTCGAAAATTAATACTCTTAAAAAGTTTTATATTAGTCTATCTGAAGGACTTTAAGAAGATTGGAGGAAGTTTTTCTTGACATCGTACATTTAGAGAGACAAATCAAGTACCTGATTATTTAGTTAAGGATGATCAGTCTAGCTATTGAGGATAGAATTCATATTTTTTATGTTGTTTTGTCTTTTATTTCTTTGATCATTTTGGCTGATGTAACTTTTATTATTAGTGATTTTTGGGATTGTTTCTCTTTTATTTCACAAAAAATGAAAATAAAAAATAAAAAATAAAATATATTGATTTTGTGCTAAATTGATAAAACAATATTATAATTATAATTTTTTTAGGTTAATATAAAATTTGTAAGGATGAAAAAGAAAAGACTAATGTAATACTTTTTAAAATTATAATTATGATATTTTTAGACTATTTAAAAAAAATTAAAAACGAAAAAAATCATTTTGCAAATGATTAAAAAAATTATAATAACAAAAATGAAAAAATAAATAAATTACAACGATGAAAAATGTATTTAAATTTTTTTATTCATAATTTCACATAAATAAGCGATTATTTAAATGAGAATGAGAATTTTCTTACCTTCAGCCTTCAAGGCTTGAACTAACCTCTAATCCTCTATGGCCTATGGCGTTTGAGAATCGGAACAACCAACCGATTGGTCTAATTTCGCCGTGGACCGTCACAGTTTGAGCTACGAGAAAGGGTTTGCAAATCATGCCTCCAACTTCTCCAGGTACATGCAATTCTAATTTCTAAACATTATACAATCAATCATATTTGCAAATTTATCAGCATAATAAAAAATTATACGAATTGAATCCTTTTTCTAATTAATCCCATATCTAACTCGTTGGGCTCCTCTCCAGTGGATATTTTTCCCTATCTAACAAACTTTTCTCCCCCCTTCTCAAGTACATTGTCACTTGTCAGTCCTGACAATAACATCCTCAATTTCCGCAAACCATTTTTCTTGTTTCTGGTTAAAACTATTACAATTTTTGCCTTTTTAAAGTTAGTGACTTTGAGCATTCGTAAATCCTTCAATTAATAGTTAAACTTTATACTCGTTTCCTTTAATTATTTGATGGTGTTGTCAATTTGACACAATTGAGGTCCAGTTCCGGCTACTAATGTTTGAAGTGAATTATCAAATTTGACAAGGTACTTAGTGTTCTCCGTTTGATGTTTTTCTTCTAAGTACTGCCACATCTCTGTCACTGGTGAAAGCAGAGTAATGTTTTAACCCTTTTTGTTTGTGCAGGATTTCTGCAACTTTGGTTATTAGTATTACTCTTTAAGTTAGTGCAGTGGGAGAAGCCTGGGGAGTGGGGAACAGCCTTGTATGATGTACAGATCACAGAAAATAGCAGCAACAGCACCAGAGTCATAGCTGCTCTGACATACATTTGTCATCCTCTTGCTCTCAACAAAAAATGCTCAAAGACACAGGTACATTCTCAAATATAGTTCTTCCACGGTGAAATATAAAAATCAGCAACCTTTTTACCCTCTTTGATTTTCTTTGCTTTCCAATCAAGGTTTTCAATTGTGGTCACAATGCCATCATGGTGAGTCCAAAAACCTTGACTACCTCTTTTAAAACCATGTTTCTAATTGGTTGTTTATTGTTTCGCAAGTGGCGTGTAGGCCCATTGAATTTCGTAAGGCTTTAACTCTGATTTATCATGCATAAACATAATTGTCTTGCAATAACATATGGTATGTTATCATTTCTTTATTTCGCACAAATGTGTCAGTCTTCCTGTGCATTCTGATGACGTATTCCTATTTCAGTAATTCCAGTAATTCTACTTTGGGGATATTCTGCAAGCGAAACTAAAACAGGGTTTATTTTGTCGACTTTGTGTACTGGTGCAGTCCTTGATTTTTTTAGTATTGTACACTCAAAACCATTAGTGATTCCCCTCCTCACTTTTGCCCTCCCAGAGTAGATAATTATTTTCTGGCTTCTTCAATGAGTTATTTTGGTTACTTTGTACTTGTTGCTCATTGACGATGGTTAGACTCTTGCCCATATTTTGTACATGCTAAGTTTTTACTTCTTGAAACTTGTTTAAAATGTAAACATGATCATACTATGACAATTTTTTTCAAAACCATATTTAGTCATGTATTAACAGAGTAGCCTATGTTTGTTGCTAAACTTTATTTAGCCATGGTCTGCTACTTCATATTAACAGAGTAGCCTATGTTATGCAGGAAAAATCATGTTCATTGGCTGTCAGAATCAACTCAAAACAAGTCCTTTTGTCTGGCAGGTCTGTTTATATTATTCTTCTTGGGTGGCTCAAATCCCAGATTGTCTACAATTACTATCATTAGAATACTTTTTAACTTGCTTCATAATTTATCTTCTAATGTTTCTTGTGGTATTTTTTGTTTGGTATCAATTGTGCGCTTCAATTCTTTATTCTAAGCCGAGTAGGTTGTTCATGTGTTAAAACAAAACTCCTAATATCCATCTCCAAGTGAGAGAAAAACTCCTCAAATCTTATTCACTTTCAACTAGGATGTTGCAATGCTATTATTCTTGCTAACTAATTCAAACTAATGAATAACAATTTGTAACTAGCATAACTACATATACTAGTGGATTCAACAAATACACCCTTGTATCATAAGCTATTACTATTCGGTTATTTAGTTATTAACTCCTCAAGTAATTAAGGAGAGTTGTGGAGTAAGAAAGTGAAACTCTAACCAATGTTGATTTAAAATAAAACATCTTATAATCGTTATTAAACCACTGTAAATCAATGGTGGCTAAACTCTCGATCACTTTCTTAATTTACAGCAGCTAAATCTTGATATCGGGGACAATTGTTGCATTTCTATTTTCATAGCTGGAAGTTCACTTTAAAAGAATATATTCTGGGTAATGTATTACACTTTGAATCTCTGATAGCTAGATAACTAAATAATGCGCTAAAATGTTCCAAATAAAACCTGTTTAAACTTGTGGAAGTAGGATAATTTAGGTGATTGTGAAACATCCTCCCTCACACACACAAAAAAAACATGACCTTTTTTTTTTCTTCTGAATAAGGCGTGCTATTGGTATTTCATGATGTCGTGCCAGGCTTTTCCATTTTCTTGGTGGGGGCAGGTTATTGCAGCTGTTGCTTCACGTTTTCATGTATGGCAGTAATTCATACTCGGCTTGTCAACCAAAGAAATATTTGGATTTTTATTCGTACTTTCATCGCTTGTAAGGTGTGAGAGGAATAAGAAATTAAGCCTCCAAGGCAAGATAAAAAGTGTGGCTCCACTACTACAGTAGGCACCACACAATTTAGATTCGCTGTCTGCTTGGTGTATTACTAAACTTTTAAGACGAATAATTATATTGGAATTTGACATAAATGGCGTTTTCAATTCAAGCAATGCCATGTGATAAACGGTAGCCAAAATTTCCGTTTCATGCAATCGTATTGCCTTTGATGTTGAAATTCTGATTGATTGTTGAGGTTCATTTTCGACAATCTAGAAAATGGTTTCAAAAAGGATCATGGATTTTTTACTCCCTTTCTAAACAAAGTTTAATATATTGTTTGTTTAATCAAGTCAACAAGGCCGTAATGCGAGGCATTTATATGTCTATTGGCCGAAAAAATCGTAGGCAAATCAAGAGACAATTTTGGCTTTGTAAGAAGAGTGGCAGGGTTACCGATTATTCCCACTTTACGAAGTGAAAGATTTTAATTCGATGCAATGTATGTGGCATTTGCCGTTAAAGAGAAAGAAAACGAAAGCATGCAAGTGAAAAGGGAGCTGGTCCCAGTAATTTCTTTGACGGTGGCGTGTCGTATATAACATCTCACAATATGTTAGCCTATGCCTATCCGTGAACGGCTATATAAATATCTCAAAAACTTCAATAATTCTTCACTATGAGAGCATCCTTCAACTGTTCAATAAAACAAAACTTGTAAACAAACACGAGCTATCTTGATACCTTCATAAATAAAAGCTAACATGTGTCGTTATCAAAATCTATTCCATCATAGTGACCATATCACACTCGATATGCTTAGCTTGTATAAAATTTTCTCCTTTTGTATTTTTCTTCTTTAATTCTCCCCGTCTCCACCACTATCCAATCCATGAATGGATTGCATCGCGTGCAGGATACAGAGAAGCATTTACTCATTCACCTCAAAAGAGGGATCAGAGTGGTTGAATTACTCTTCCTATTTATAACCTCGTGTCCATATTGGGACAAGACTTTTAGCACCATATCATCCTAATTTGAAAAAATATTTTTCTATAATTAGTTTTCGGTCGAGTTCCGGGAACAAAACAAAGCAGCAAGTTTCCACACCAATTGTTCCCGTTTAAAATCCTTAACCTAACAATCTTAACTGCTGTACATCTGTGAAATCAATGCACATTCCTTCAACAAGAAGAAACAAAAATACAAGACAAACGAGGAGTCAGAATCAGAATATTAAAAAGAGGACAGAAGTCTATTTAATTTACCTATTTCATTTTTATCATTCACACACAACCCACCAACGAATGCTTTGTTCTTTTTTTTTACTTTCTTATTTTTTTAGGGGAGGGTGTTCAGTGTTCTATGCCGTAAGAAATTAAATTAATAGGTGTTACTAACTAGTGTCCTAAGTTAAGAACTAAAAGGAAAAAAAAATTATTATAAAGATCATATAAAAACATAAAAAATATTATCGACAACATAATTATATATATTTCAAAAAAAAGAGTTCTTTAATAAATACTTTAAGGATACTAATTAGCATTTTGCTTAAATTAAAATTGAAGCAAAATAACTAGAACTAGAACTAAAAAGTAGTCCCTGCATTAGATCATAATCCATCATGTTATACAGCCACAAAGATGGGCTATGTGGAAAAAGATAAAGTGGGTTTTACAAGTATACATGATCATGATCACTAATATTACCACCGGTGGTCAGGAAGAAAAATTACATGTACCAGTACTAGAGTTCTCACCTAATTGTCTCATAGGAAAAAGTCAGCAAAAAAATAAACCACAGAGAAGCATGATGACTACTAACTAATGGAGTTATATCAGCTCTACTCTTCTTTCAACATGTGTGAAGGAACAACATCTTGAAGAAGCCCATGGTCCCTCAGAAACGCATTCGTCCCTTGATTACTACAAATCCGTCTCTCTTGAATTAAAAAAGCGTTCTTTGGAGATGAAGAATCATTGTAAGGAAAACCCAAAGAGGACAATGTGTTGACAAGTAGTTGCTGTTGTTGTTGGTGGTGGTGGTGGTGATGATGATACTGGGATAAGTAATTTCCTGGTGGCAAAACTGAAGCAAAGTTGTTGGCGTATCCAGCAGAGACACCTGAGCGAGGCATAACTGGGCTTGGATGTGTGTGTTGGCCTTCATAGGTTGTCACTACAACGCTTGGATCAGTGAAAGATCTCTCCACACGTTTCTTCACATTACATGAAACACTGGTGCAACGATAGTAGCTCCTACATGTGATCGATCCACACAAAGTATATTCCAAATGTTAAGTTAAGGCTATTCATTTATTTATTTAATATTTATATATTTGTTTATTTTGTTTTGGTGCAAGTAAATTAAAGAAATTAAGAGAAGTAGGGAAGGAACCAAAAGTAGGTAGGTGCAGTGAGTTAAGAATTAAGATTTGAGTTTATTGAGAGAATTACAGCATATATTACCTGGGAAAGGGGCTATTTTTCACGGCCTTTTGACCGTACTTTCTCCATCTGTACCCATCTTCCAGATGATCGACCTCGCTTTTCGTCATGAACGCGAATCTTGGTTCTCTCTGTCTCTTCTGATTTGTCTTCTTGGGCTTCAACCTAAACCCAATAAGAACCAGATCCCAGAAACCATCAAATCTTAGAACCTTCCTCACATCAACCACACCACAAGTATGTATATATTCATTGTTATTTTATATCTAAAGGTAAAAAAAAGTTAACAAAAGGCATGCCCATGATCATCTCATTTGTTTATCCAATTGGATGGCGAAATATGATCTCCCTTGCTACATATTAAAAGCGAAATCAGATATAAAAACACGTACTTTATACTAGAGATGCCAATCCTAAATTGTGTGTTCTTCACATCCCATGAACCAGTCAATGCTAAAATTAACTTTTAAAATAGAAAAAGGAAAACAAAAGCACAGGCTTAAAGACTAATAGGATTGTTGAAGGATACTTATGATCTTAACAAAAAATACTAAATAATTACACAAATTACAAAAAGAAAAAAAAAAGCCACCATATATAACCTTATCCTTTCATTAGTAAAAAAAATGGTTTTCTCCAGAAAAGAAAAAAGTGATGAGATAAATAGAAAAACCCACTGTTTCTTAGTCTTGTGTTGTCCTTCATCATCATCATCATCTTCTTCTTCTGCTTGGTCTAGAGTCTTATTCTGTTCATCATTGACTGCATCACTGGACGCGGATGAAATGGAAGAAGAGTTTGGAGTGGCAGGTTGGTGGCTCAACACCTCAGAACACTCTTTCGCGTTATCAGAAGGAACCGTAACTGTAGAGTGATGATGAGGTTGCACGGACACAATTGAAAGTTGAGGCAATTCAATCAGAGGACTATAGTCCTGCACACCCAGTAACTCCATAAACCCTAAAGAGCTCTTTTCAACCTCAGAGAAATCAAACGCGTTCGAGAATGGATAAAGGTTTGAATAATTATAACAAGGGAAAGAAGAGGACCCAATCGCATCCTTAGTTTTCATAGCCATCTCTTTCTTCTCCATATACCTAACGAGTTGATGTCTTTAAATGCTCAAATCCTTCATCTCTCGCACACCACAAACTCAAACTTCACACAAGTAAGAAGCGGAGAGAGGTAGGGTTGATCTGGTTTATAGCTTAGGTGTGTGTAAAAGAGAGAGAAAGGTTGTGTGTAGTTTTGGGTTTACAAATAAAGTGAAAACAGTGTGGAAGGAGCAAAGATAGAAAAGAAGGCGAGAGTTGACTGGCAATTGTAGGTCATCGAATGGTACGGAAAACGTTGAGCCGGTGGCAATCAATGCATGCCGTGGTCGACGCTTTCATACGTAGCGTTTGACCACTCAACGGGTTTAGATTTTAGGGTGTGTGTGAAAGGGGTTTCGCCATGTTCGGGATTCTAACGGCGTTAAATGAAAAAAATAAAATAAAATAAAATAAAAAATATATATATATTGTTTTTTCCTCGTAAAATGCCAAATTGTAATAATAGTGTTCACTCGTGTGCATGTGATCTAGGAAATCTGATGAATCTTTCAAAGTTTATCGCCACTTTCTTAATTCTACAGTTTCCTTTTTTTTTTTTCTTTTTAAACCTTCCGTTTTTATTTATTTATTTATTTATTGGTTTCACTGTGCGAAGCTTTTGAAGCAAGTAATAATAATCCCTTGGAATTCGCCCAACTTGTCTTACAAACGAACAAAGCACAGGGAATTCGTGAATAGATTATGAAAATTGAAAAAGTCGTACCAAGAAAAAATAAGAAAAATAAATCGCGTGACCTGGCAAAAAAATCTTAAATCCTGAAATGAATTAATGGAAACGGTGAGTCTAATTCCCATAAAAGCAAGTTCTTGTAAATAAAGGACAAGTTAATTTACATATTACATGTTAATGTAAAAAAAAAAAAAAGCTGGAGGGAGAAAATCAGACCAATGCGGCAGCGAATTATTATTCATTCATTTATAAATAGAGAAAGAGAAATACTGAATTATTGATCATATAAGTATGATTCTTCTTGGTTAAACTGGGAATTGTACCAAGTGAGGGTTTCAATGAGAATATAGTCCATTAGCATTACTGATGGAAGCAAAATTAAGAATATAAATTGGAAGCCTTAGGGTTTGGTGGTTTTGAATTTGGTGTATAAATTAAAATTGGAAAGAACTGATCCAGTTTTAGTTGACTGTAAAGAGAATAGTCATTCAGATCATATATAGACTTTTGTTGGAAAGCCGACCACATCATATCCAACCATATTCGAGAGGGAGGCAGTCATACAGTAAGGATTCGGAACCACAAACCTTAAGTAGAGCGAACGCATAATATTTAAGATCATATGTATTGTCGGTGGAGGCATCCTTTTAATTATGTTTTTTTTTTACTTACAAATTAATACTAGTAGTAAAAGTATAAAACCCTTCTTCCTAAATTTCATTTCCAATTTCCATGATTTATTGGGAGAGGGTAAGTAATCGCTTATTTTTATGTAAGGATGACGCGTGAAAGTTAAAAGAGCAGAGAAACCACAGAAGAAAAAAAAAAGTTGCAAGATATGGAACTCTTTCCGCAATACTAATACTTCTCTTTTGTGTGATGGGAAGGGGAATGGGAAAAGCTCATGCACGTGTGGTTTTAAGTGAGCCACGACCACTAGAAGCATGCTGACATTGTTTCCGTGTGCAAGTACTTGACTGCTATCGAGCATGCGCCTCAATTATTTCTGTTTCTTGCTAATCGACTATACATTTTGTATTGTTTTTTCAATTTGATTATATTTTTATTTCACTACGGGTATGTAATAGTAGTACATACATGTAATAATGTAAATACGTAAGCATTGTATTCCATTAGTACATTCTCATTTAAAGAGGTTGATTTATATCATATATACATCATGCATCACTTCGAGATTTTTCTTGTTGGCCATGTATGCGTGTTTACAGATGGAAGATAGTTATGTATTTATGTATTATGTATAACAAAGCATTTATCATAAGTTTTGTATAGGGTATCATTGAGCGATTAGCCAGAGGAGAGGTATTTTTTATCTATTCTTATTCCCTTCACTCATTAATTATCGTATAGTATACTTTAAGAGTCCGTTCAAGTTGTTTTGCAACAATAAATAAGCTCTGTGGAGTTTTCTCAAATGAATAGCTCCTCTAAATGATGGAGATCTGTTGGGCTTTACCTTGTAGTACGTCACCTATTCTTCTGGATGTATGCCCGCAAAAAAAGCAAGGTTCTTTCGTCCCGTTCTAAATTTCATTAACTTGAATGGTCCCTACTCCATTCCCTAATCCCTATTCATATCTATAATTACCGTATAAAATGATTTATTAAATTCAAGATGTCAGTGACAGCAGAAAAAGGACATGGGTAAGGAACCATATATGATGTTAGCTTAGTGGAAATGTACTAAGTTACTTAGAAATTAGAAATTAAGAGGGCATAGAGAGAAATAAAAAAGAAATAAATAGAATAAATTTTTTGAATTAAAATTAAATATAAGAGATATGAGTCCCATAAAATAAAATATAAAATTTCTCTGGTATATTTCAAAACAAACAAACCCTAAGTGATTATAGCAAATGAAAATCCCAACAAAGTTAGCTACATTAATGTATATATAGTTGAATCTTGTAATGTACTGATTAGGATTCAATAAGAATTGGGTATATAGAATAGTTTTATTAAGAAAGGTAAAACTTAATTAATTTGATCATGGTGTTCCCCAATTCCACTATGTCATAAATCTAGTATGACTATTAGTATTGATTAATAAATATCCTTGCAAAGTTGCAATACATTTGGTTCAAAGATTTGAAGGAAAGATTGATTTAGAAGAAAGGGATAACACGGATAAAAAGAAAATCACGTGTTTGGAAAGGTAATAGAGGAAAAATATTAATAATATATTGTTATATTTTGTTATTTTATAAATTATAATGGAGGAAATGAAAAGTAAAATAAAATTTTATAACAATTTAGATTATCCAATTTAAAAATTATAAATATTTTTACTCATCCAAATCTCAATAATATTGGAAGAGCGATAGAAATAAAAAAGTTATGATATTTGATCATATTATTTTTCATTATATTTTGCTTTCTATTATATTATATTATTTATCATATTTATATTTTGTGGTAAAAGAAAATTCATATCTATATTTCTCCATTTTTTTTTCTTTTCTCTCTTTATCTCTTCCTATGTTAAATAGAATAGAGATATACTAGAATATTTAATAATAAAAAAATAAAGTGGGAGGGGGATATTTTCGTTTCCGATCTTCTCATATCCTAAGTTTCGCTTTGCAAAATTTCTGTCACTGTAACATGTGGATCAAAATGTTTTATTTTTAATTAGCAAAAGGAATACCTATATATATTATAGGACACAAAGGGTGCCCAAAACCATTTAAAAAAAAAACTATGAAAAAGTTGTTAGTGTCTCATGGTTACTTTATATTACAAAGTACTAAAATAAATCCCTTTCTTTATCCTGCATTGTACATAAATTGTACACCAAACAAATTGTCTTTTTTAAGTAATTGCATCACTCTATTTTGAAAACACTTATCTATAAATAAAATAAGGAAAAATGAATTAAGCTTGACTTACAAACTAAAATTAGTTTAAGTATAATTTAGAATTATTTTTTAAAGAAGCTAAGTAAAGAAAATTTTTTACAAATTAATTAATACATACGCTAATTTAAGCTTATAGAAGAAGTTAAATCATTTTTCTTTCTTATTTTTCACCTTAAAAAGCTTATTGAAAAATTTATCCATATAAAAAATTGATTTTCTTAGATAAAAAAAAACTTGGACAAAAGTTGTCTCTCTACAACCTTATTATCTCTCTGTAACCTTTTTTTTCATTTCATTTCTTCGTTCTGTCTCCCTTTTTTTAGTTCTTTCAAAAAAACATTAATTGTTCTAGTCACAAATTTACCACCTTTTTCAACATAATATAAAACAACTTAATTTCGAAAATATATATCATCCACGTGATTAATTAATGTATGTACGTAGGACACAAATTTAGACTGCCTAAAATAGATTTAAAAAGTGTGATCATGACTTAAAACATCAAATCCATAAACTCATGCACATCATTAAAAAATAAAAACCATAAGCTCGTGGATTAAGTAAAATTCCATTAATAGTATATTATTTTCAGAAATAAGTACTCAAATTTTGAAGAGTTAAGAGAATTCAAGGGAAAAGTATTGGATTGGCGCAAAGGGTTTACGTAGAAAATTCAAAAGAATGGCATGATCATGGCGAAAGCAACACGAGCCAGGATACACACGGGGGCCTGCCTTTAAGGGGTGATGGGTCCCCTTTGCATGTCCATGCGCGAGCTGAGGAGATTTTTTTATTACCATTTATTATTCGTGGAGAAATTTTTAGATATATATACTTTGAATGTAGTAATATTTAACTTTTGAGATTTATATAAAAAAGAAGTTATCTAGAGAATCTTGAATTGACTCAGTGAATATTAATATTTTTTGTCGAAACGAAAAACCATAACTATGAAAAGAAAATTCAATACCACCGAAAGTTATTATGAATTTTGATCGATTAACTTGTAAAATATTTAAAAATTTTAAAAAATAAACTCAAGAAATGACATATATATATATATATATATAAAAGAAAACAGATGAAAAAATAAATTCTAGCTCTCCTTTTCCTTTCTAAATCGCACACGTGTTAGGAATCCTTATACGACTCTTACCCTGCAATGAGAACCCGGTCCATACCTATAAATATATCCAAGCTTATTTCTATTTTTTGTATCACTCGTTATAGCCATATGTACTCCCCTTCATTAATGACAGGATAAGTTCTTAATATTTCTGTGTTCATTATATTTTCATTTTCCCCATAATCATTGAGTTACATATCAGTAAAAAAAAATCGAGTCACAAAGTTATGGCCAACTGTTCAACCAAAAAAAAAAAAAGAAGGTCGCTTGATACTTGATTTGATCTTCATCCAATCAGTTTTATTCCCAATTTCTGGTTCACAAAAATGGTAATTTACAACCTTGTCAACTGGTTAGTAAGATTTCTCCTCTCCACAGTGTTACTTATAAGTGTGTTTGTTTTTTCGTAAAAAAATGGAAACTTACATCGAAGTTACTTCTTATAAAATAGTACAATAGAATGCGTGTCAGTCGATTTCAACTGTAAAATAAATACACCCTAAGTCAATAGCGAAGTCTAACGTTAAATCCACTCCCAAAATAATAGAAAAGGCACTGTGCATGTTTAAAGTTACGAACCTTGTTTTAGGGAGGGGTTTTTAATTCCATGTCTACATTTTTAAGTCTTACGGTGATTCAGGGATGTTTGGATAAAATAATTGCTAAATCATTGCTATAGTATATTAAAATATAAATATATAAAAACAAGAGTATCAATCTGGGACTGTGTTTGATTGGTGTTGCTTGCTTCTGGGATACGTTTGGGGAGCTCAATGTAGGGACAAAAAATAAAGAAATAAAATATAAAAACAAATTTTGTCTTCTTGCCATACGTCACCGTCTTCTCTTACCAGCCCAATCTGCAACGGTCCCGGAACCAAAGAATTGACCACTGTCACGAGTCCACGCTACTTATCCGATATTTATGCCTATGCTTGCCTTGTCAATTTCTATTTTTCTACTCTTTTTTTTGTATTCCCTCAATACCCTCTTTTTCATTTATTATTTATTCTCTTTGCAATGCAGTTGCATGCCACATTCACCGTGCATCGTAAAACCTAATCTTTCTTTTTTAAAGTGGCTCTATTTTTAATGTTTATTTCCTTTTCTTGCTCTCAATTGCATGTGAAGATGCACTACAATCCCCGATTATATTATTGAACAATAATTTCCTTGCTTATTCATCTAACCAGTCACTATATATCATTTTTCTCTATTATTGTTTTTATTCGCAAAGTTAGACATATGACCCTGCTATTACTGTCTAACAACTAATTAGCAGCTAACAGAGACACATTAATTTAAGAAAGAAGGAATCGCAATATAACGATTGAGTTGCTGCATACCATCTTAGATCAATTGCTATCATTTTATATATTAGGTTGCCAATTTTTATCATTGGCGTGGATTTTTTTTGTTTGTTTGCATTATTAAGTTAAACAAATTAATTTTTGAGTATCGTATTTATTTATTTAAATGATTAAAAAAATCTAACCGTTATTTAAGTTTTGATTTAATATACTAAATTAACTCATTTAATAAAAAAAATAAAAGAATTGAAATTGATTCTAAAGAAAATAAATACTTGAAGACACGATTAATAAAAAGAAAATCAAAATTAATTAACTATTAATTTTTTACCCATTAAATCCTAGCTGTTGAACTTTATATGGAAATAATTAAGTTAAAATAATTAAATGTAGAGAGTCTCATTCGATGTACGTCATAATTCATGTTTGGGGTAGATTATTTTAAAAAATAAACATTTTTGAAAGCTCTTGAAATTTGTAATAAAACTAAAACTGATTATTTTTTGAGAATAAGCTGACAATACTTTTTGTTCTTGCTGTTTGGTAGGTATTACTTTATTTCATTTTTCTTTCTTTGTTAAAAAGATATGAAAACAAATAGAATATTACAAAAAATGGTAGGGAGGAAGCCGTACCTTTGGGTTCGTGTTATCGGTAACAAGTTACACCACCTCCATTATTGCCGGGTCATAAGCTGAAAAAATAAATGGTTAATTGGTAGCATTAGTCGTTGCTCAAAGCCTCATGATTCATGTATATTTGATACAAGATTTCTTACCCCACCTAACCGTAACTTTTGATCACAAATGACCCACTTGGAGTGGTGAACTTATCCTTTTTCATGACCGAATTTAAAATATAATGAAGCAAATCTTTATTATCATCTTTTCCCTCTCTCCATCTGTGGGAAGACTTTCTAGAAGATTGACATAATTTAAGGCAAGAGAAGCTCCGGCATTTAGCCAAATCCAACTCGTGAGTGTCCATGAAGTTTCCGCTTTCTATTTTCTTTTTTTTTAATAAGAAACAATAAAACATCTCACGATTTTAAATTAATATTGGCGTTTGGATGAGTTTTCAAAGCCTAACATAAAGTTAAAATTAAAGTGCTCGTTGCACATGGAGTCAATTAAAAAATAAAAACCATTTAAGTTAGATTGGCTATTTGATGTGTATTCAAATTCAACCCCCTCTCTGAATTGAAGATATGATATTATTATATTTATATATAATTTGCTTGGCAAAGAGTAACTCCTGGGTGGGAGTCAAGTAATAAGAGACAAAGATCCATAATTTTTAATACTACCAATCCTTTTCTTCATTATATCTGGAATCCAATAAACACATCCACACCCTTCACTGTCTTCTTTCGGCTAGGGTAAGGGAAAATTTTCTTTTGTATGCTTGCAATTTGTTTTCTGGTTATCAATTTCACAATAGCAAAAAAAAAAAGAAGCGCGATTGATCTATTATTGGCTGTGCCTTTGTGATACATCTTAATCGAATATTTTAAAGCTTTGAGATTTTGCTACATGAGCGTATACCATCGAAAAAAGAAGGACATTGCATAAATGGTGAAAGAAAAGGAACAACCCATGACTTGGTGTTGGTATAGGCGCTTATTAATGAAGGACTATAATTTTTTCTCTCTTTTTCGTGGGCTATTATTCTGTGCTACATTTTGTATTTATATTATTTGCATATACGAGCAAAACGCTGACATTCGTCTACTTTTCGTTGGTCAATGGTGCCTACCGACAACTTTATTTAAATGGAAATATTTTTCAGCAGAAATTGCTAATCCAAAAATTATTACCTTTCCATTCCTACACTAGCTCTTATTCAAAGTTTAAAAGATAGGGAAATTTTTATACAAGTACCACTCCATCATCACCAACATCAATTAATGAAATAGCATGTCATTTCATTTTCTGTTAATTTTGTAATTAGTTATTCGGGAAAAAATTTCGTCTTATTGTTAGGAAAGATAATAATAATAGTATTAACATAAGCAGACATAGTAATATTAATATAAGCCACATGCGTGTGGGGGATATTTTCCCTTTTTACCTGCTGATGAAATGACCTAGCTATTTGATTGGTTTGACATACTATTATTATCTAATGGGCATTAAAGGTATCATAATGCATGGTGAGTCCCACTTGAAATGCAGAATGGCGTTGGAAATGTTCCAAATCCATGGCTTTTAGCGATAAAGATTAGATAAAACAAACATGGATCATGAGAAAGAGTGATCATGTGATCTTGTCACCACCTAAATTTGTTAAGCCTACATTCAGTTTTATTCACCTCACCAGCCAACAGTTCTCACTTAAAAAATAATAATTAAATAATTTGATTATATTTTGCATTTCTGTGTTGGAAAAAACACTTTTGGGTGGAGCTCTGGACCTACAAATTCTTACTAGAAATGCCCACTGCTTTGAAAATCCAAATCTTAACATAGATAATCTAATCTCGATCAAAAATCAAGCAATAATATACTAGCTCGTAGCTGCTAATTGAGTACTTTTTTGCTCCACCACTATTTGTTAACCATGTCTCTAGCTCTCGCTTTGGACATCATTTTCTGTGGTTGAATAACAAACAATCATTTTTTTCCAGATGTAAGATCTGCCCAATAGTAAAAGGAGACAAAATGGAAAAAAGATGAAATTATGAGTTCGAATCTTTTTATTAACAACTAATATTCCTATTAAAGTAAACAATTATGTTTTCTTTGAGCTCTACAACATCACTGCTTTTTTCGTCTCCTAATAGTAGTAAAAGGAGACGAAATGAAAAATAAATGAGATTGTAAGTTTAAATCCTTTTTCTAACAACTAATATTTGCCTTTCAAAGTAAACAATTATGTTTTTTTTGAGCTCTACAACGTCATGGCTTTTCGGTGTTTCTGGTTTTTTTTGTCCACAGGCTTTTCGTTTTTAATGAATATTTTGTAAGGCCCAACAACTAACATGGGAAAGGGCTGCTCATCCAAATTTTGGATGGAGTCGATCGAACAATTCTATTTTTCAATTGTACCTTGAAAAAAGGTTCGTTTAAAAGTTTTTTATCAGACTAAAAATCTTACAAAACGAACTCAAAGCCTTATCCTTGACAAAATTGAGACCCAAAAGGAAAATCCTACGTGGACTAGTAAATCACTCAAAAAAGGTAAATTATATTCAGATTCACTATGGATTTCTTTTGCATAAGGCCCACCAAATAACCGGCCCGACTCGATGCTCAGAGAACCATATGATGCGGTGCCTAAGCACAAATGTTATTTCTATTTAAGCTACGAACATTTAGTTTCATGTTTTCGTGAGTTGTAGATTTTAGGTAAGTCTCACAAGTATTCTACATTATCTTAATATATGTTTGGTTTATCAATAAGATATGACATGATTCATAGATAACTTTTTCTATTAAACATGTGATGAGTTTGATTCTTAATTCATACAAAAGAATTGATCTTTAGCTTTTTATTGAAAAATATCTTACTTTACAAAAAAGAATGTTTGATTTATGGAAGAAAATAAAATAAATTACATTAATTCTAAAGTTTTTTGAAATAATTCAACTATTTCCTACTTTTTTTTCTCCTATATTAACTCTCTTAATTATTTGAAAAATATACATTTACATCATCTTATACATTACGTTAATCCTCTTAATTTAAAAAAAAAAAAAAAA
>CM023950.1:1328937-1387220 GCA_013407115.1 Glycine latifolia
TTTTTTCTTGAGATCTCAATTAGTGGCAAAAAGAGACTCTCTTTTTAAGTCTGTATTTTTTTTCTATTGGATACTTTAGATAAAAATAAAAAATGTGGTAAATAGATAAATTTATTTTTAATAGTGTGAGGTATTGATAAATTAATCTTTTGAAAAATGAAAAAATCAAATTTAGTTTTTGAGTATGTAAAAAATACTACAAATTAATCCGGTAGAGAAATTAATGGTAAATTGGTCCCTAATTTACAATTTAATGTTAATTTGATTTAAAAAATATAATTTATTATCAAATTAATTTTTGAATATTACAATTTAATGATAAAATTGTCTTATATAAATTTAATGACACAAGTAATTTGTTGCACTTTTTAAATATTCAGAACTAAATTTATATTTTTTATTTTTTAGAGACCAATTTATAACCGCATCACACTCTCAGGGATAAATTTGACTTTTTATCCTTAATAATACAACATTTAAAATATTAAAAACTTTAAATATTTTAAAGTTGATGTAGTATTAAAATGTTTTAATAAACGTCTTATTATTTTATGCGGTTAAATAAATAAATTTTGCAATATTTTTTATATATGGTTAAAATTACATATTATTTTAAAATATCATTTATTTAACAACTTACTTCAACGTAAACTATTATTTAGTTATTTTTTTTTAATTTTAGTTACTTTTCTTAATGTGGCATATAAAACAAAAAAATAATTACTACAAAATATTATTTATTTAACCACAACAAAATAAGCGACTTCTTAGACTTTTATTAAAACATTTTAAAACTATATCAAATTTAAAATATTTGAAGTTTTTAAAATCTTAAACGTTTAATTTTTTATTAAATATTTTTATTTTTAATTATTTAAAGTACTCACCAGTAAAAAAAAAAATTCTGAATTTAAAAAATAGAAAGGGAGTGGATTTTATTTTAAATTAATCAAAAACACCTACACGGTGCAATAAAAAATAAAAAAATAAAAAAGCTTAACACCCGGGAGGATTTTGTCCCACAAAACTGGTAACACTAATCAATTCCAACCTTCAATTGCATCCAACTGTTTTATATATATATATATATATATTAATTTTAATACATACTAGGTCAATTAGTAATCCACGATTCGATCACAGACCTATAATCCAGTGTTTCAATCGGGTCATTTTCCCCATAATATGGCGCAGGAATACATCCAAAGAAGATGAAATCTATTATTCGTTGCACGATTGTTAGGTAATCTTGTTGCTTATCGCACCTCCACAATAGCTAACCACGTGCACAATGAACCAGGAATAGCTATTCTAAAATAGTCAGTAATGTTTCAAAACATGACTTCTATATTTCATAATATATAGCTATTCCTAAATAAGGATAAGTAATCTAAAAATGTATTTTGAAATAGTTTTTCTAGAATAGGAATATGTAATTTAAAAACCTTTTTAAATGAAGGGTAATATGGGAATTTTCGGTATGGCTGGCTAAATTTCATGACAGTTCTACCACAATGCCATATCATGCATTTTTGTCGACACTCACGTTATTTAGATGCATCGAAGGAGGAGAACTGTTGAATGGTGGTTTGGGCTGCCATTGTTTAGTGCGTATGGAATGAGAAACCCTTGTGTTTTCAATGTGATGGATCCTTTGACTTTGATCTTGTGCAGAGAATTATTTTCACCTCGTGGTTATGGTTTTGTGCTAGACGTCCATAATTTACCTATTTTTTTATTCAGCCCTCAGGTCAGCCTTCGTGAGTAAAGTATTCTTTTCGTAGTCTGAGGCTAACAAACAATTTGAAAAGAGCATCCGATTTAAACATTAAAGATAAAAAGACATTAAGGAAAAACTTGAATGGAAAATTTATGGGAACAAACTTTTTTGAGCTTGAGTTGAGAATAAGCATAGAAATCGATCACGGTTTATTTTTAAATTTTTAGATAAATTTAATTTTGTCTTTTTAAATATAATTTTGAGCTTTCCTTGTAGTTCGGTAAAATGTTTAGGAACCACAAATGCCTTGGTGGAAGACCTTGAAGTGGTCTGGGAATGGTACCAAACATCTCTAGTGGAGTGTGATTCCAAAAGTAGTTCAACTTGTGACGAAGGGGTCCAACACGAATCATCCATGCAGTAACACTATGAAGATTTTATTCCAAAAGTTTAGGTAACTCAATTTTTGTAAGGCAAATAGTGTGGCAGATTGACCAACACGTTATTGTCTTTCCCAACCCACTAAGATTGTTCCTCTAGCTAGAGTGAAGTAGTAAAACACTTCCCGGGAGGAAGTGTTTTTTACCCGTGTGGACAGATTAGTCATCGGACATTAAAAAAATAAAAAATTAAATTATTAAAATTAAGATTAAATATCTTTTTAATCTTATAATTTTTTTATACTTTTTGTTACTGTAAAATTATTTTTTAGTATTTATAAATTATATTTGTTTTATTTTTAATTATTAAAATATTTTAAATAATGCTTTGAAGTAAAAAAAAAATACCTAAAATATTATAAAGACTAAAAATAAAATAAATATTTATAAGAATAAAAAAATAAAATAATATGTAACCCTATAAAATATTTTTTTACGCTCACTTCCTTTCCCTTTTAATTCTTCTCTTTATCTTTCTTTTAAGATTAAACTTTGCCGACATCATCCATCACCATGTTGACCACCTTTCATTCGTCGTTGCCAACCACACCTTCTGTCACCATTGTCCCTTCCTGCAACGAAAACTTTTGTTCCATTTCTTCTCTTTCTCTCTCTCTCTCTCTCTCTTCTTTTTGGTTTTTTTGTTTAGATTTGAGGCTCATGGTTCATTCACACAACACCGTAGAGTCTGATAATTTGATATCACTATTTTGATATCTCACAGACCCTCTCTCACACACACACACACTGGTGCACTCACACAAACACAAACACACAAATCTACTGGGGGCGAAAACTCTCTTGTATTGATAATAGTCTGCCAAAGTCACACTGATCTCTTTACATAATATGCTATTTATAAGCAACGAAATTAAACATAAAACAATTCAAATTCAAATCTAAATAATATCTTTCCTAATATCTTTCTATAATATCTCTCTTCATATCTTATCTTTCCTCATATCTTTTCTACCAGTATCTTTCCACATAATACTCCTTTTAAAATTCAAACTACCTAAACAATATTTATTTAAACGTTTATCCTAATAGAGTCTGCGAACGTCGCCTCGGCAAGCATTGTCACCACCCTTTTTCATATCATCCCTTCCCTTCTCTTCTACAACGCCTTTGTCGTTCCTCTAGGAGGATGTTCTATGTTACTTGTAAAGAACTTTGATGGGTTTGTCTATCCCATATTGTATCACAATATAATTTTTTTCGACTTTTGTCCTTCTCAATACTAATAAAAAAGACTCCACATAAATTTTCTAGTCGTCATATATTTTCCTCTCCTCTCTAGTCACCACTCACCACATCCACCTTTCTCTTTTCTTTACCTAACCACCACCTAAATCCCTTCACTTTTTTAGTTGTTTGTTTGACAATGGTGCCCCCCTCCCCCATTTAGGTGCCTACCCTTGCTCCAACACATTTTCCCCTTACAAATGAATTTGTTACAATAGTCTTTTGCAACAAGTATCCAAATTGCTAGAGTTTCTTTAGACAACATTGTTTTACTCAGTTTTGTTGCCTTTTAAGCGAGCTCCTTTGCACAACACTGATTTACTCGACTTTGTTGTGGATTTTTTTGGACGGTCTTAATTAGATTTAGGTTGCTATTGGACAAGTGTTGACCATGGAGGAACAAAAAAAAGAAGGAAAGGCGTAGTAAAGTCCAAAACTCTATCATGTTTGTTTTGTAATAGAAGGTTATTTTTGTGTTGTAGACTTGTAGTCTTAGAACACTTTTAGTTGTAGATCCTAAATTGGGATCTTAGACCATTTTTTGGTAGACCCGTAGGATTGATGTTGCATTTTTTTCCTTTAGTGGTGTATCTAATTTTGAGATCTTAGATAACTTTTAATGGGTTCCACATGGATACCATTTTTAATTTTTTTCTTTTAAAAAATGTTTTTTCTTTCATTTTCTTAAAAAAAAATCCATTTTTTTCTTCCTTTCCTTCTTCCATAAACATCTCCCTCTTTTATTTTATTTTCTCTTCTCTCAAATAGAGCACTCATCCCTCTATCCGTGAAATGCTCCTCCCCCCTCCTTCCTTCTTCGCCACATGACCCCCCTCAGCCTTTGTCTCCCTCCACGTGTTTCCCCTCTTTCCCTTCCTCCTCCGCCACGCGACCTCCTCCGTGTGTGACCCCTCCCCTTGGTATGTTTTATTTTTCACCTTTTTTTTTTCATTTAGTATGTTGGCTCACTTGCCATTGCTCTGCTGTTACTTCGCTCGCATTTTGTTTGCTATTGATGAATAAATTTTTGTTTTTTTGAAAGCTATGTATATCTTCACAATTTTTTGAGGAATAACTCGATTTCCACATTGAGATCTTGAAACTCATTTATTGTTGGATGTGATGAAGGAGAGATCTTCAGAAGAGTTCTCCCTAAGATCTAACACTAAATTAAGGTGCTCTTAAGATTGTTAAAATGAGTAGCTTTGAGCGTGTGTGCCGGGAAAAAGAATGATACATGTAATCTTATTAAATTTTAAAATCCTTTATCATGCATAAAAATACAAATTACATTGACCAAGAAATAAAAGCCATTTGCATAAATTATATGATATACGTGTATAACCTAGATCGTTTATGCTTGCAGTGGTGAAACAAAAGTATATACAGTAAAAAAAAATTTGGTCAATTGTGAGAGTATTACTACTTTTGGATTGATTATACGAAGCAATCATTTCTTTTATGTTAAACTGTGATGTGACTTCTATTTATTGAATTTTACGTCGATTTCTTTTTATTTTTTAATTTTTTCATTGGCGCTTGGAGTCATTCATTTTAGATTTGGCTCTTCTTCAGAATATGTATATATATATTTTTATCAATGAAACCCATTTTATCGAATTTTTCATACTTTATTTTGAATCATAAAATTTATACTAGATTTAAAATATCAAAACATTATTTATATACAAGAATCATGTATTTTTCTTGAGTAATTTTTTTAACGTTCCGATTGAGTCAAAGTTTTAACGTGACCAGGCATCTCAACTCCGCCACCAGGTCAGTCGGAGTACAACTGAACCAATCGTGTACCATTCCCGAAGAACATTATCCAATTGTTGCAATTAGAAGGAACACCAATGCACAATCAGGTGATGCACTTTCAACGTTTTCCCACGAGCCAATAAGGTTTGGCTAATCATGGGAGTCTAATTGGCATGATGGATATAATTTAATTGTATTTTGACAATAATAATTTTTAAATCATCGTGAGTAACTTTCTTTACCACCATGGTAACGAGGTGGAACAAAGCTTTCACAATAAGGATACGTCTTGCACACCTACAAACAAGTTGAGCGAATAAAAACATTCAAAAGTGCTATAAGCCTATAACAAAACAAGTAAAAAAAAATATTACTATAATCAAAATTCAAACGAAGCAAAACATTTCAATTTACGACAATCCAAATTATTGCTACCGAAAGCGGTGTAGAGTGCTAACAATATTAATCACACTCCACGGGACGTCATTCATATGATCATGATTTGATTAAGTTGTTAAGCGCAACAAGTGGTGATATATAAAAGAGATCGAGTACACTAATGCAGGTAGTACATGTACATTAAGATCCACATTAAAAAAGTACGTTAATATATTACTTTTTAAATGGGTGTGATGGTTTCACACGCATAGTGCATTATAGACATCAATGCTAACAACGGGTGTAGGTTTAGCTAAAGAGTGAAAGTGAAAAAGTTTTTATTTTATTTTTTTATAGATACTTCAGAATTATTAAAAGTTAAAACGACAGAAGCAAAAAAAAAAAACAGCAAGCAAGCTACTGTCTCACGAAGACAGTGCCTATAGAATCATATGCTGATACACATGCTGGGCAGTGGGCACGAAATTAATGTTTATATCTTTATATTTAATGTTTGATAGTAGTATTTTGAGTAAGATAATTTTTTAAAGAAAAATATCTACAAAGCTCTAGATAAATACTTTGGCACGCAGTTAAATATTTCTCACGGACTAAAAATATGTTTTATCTTTTATAATTTAGTTGTGTTATTTATACAATAACTTGTCTAATTATTTATATAATATTTATTTTTGTATTTATCTCTTTCTATCAAAGCATTAACTACAATTGAAAAAATATATTTGTACACTAAATTATACAACAAAGTATATAGTTAAGAGAGTGAAAAAAAAAAGATAAATCTAAAATATAATAAATAATACAATGAAAAACAGAGACAAACATAAAAAATAATGTTATATATAACATCTCTTTTGTAAGTTAAGTTTGTATGATAATATTTTGCTTCAGTCATTAATGAACTAACAAAAGATAGTCCAGAGTGTTGAGGTGTATATTTTTTGTAAATGATATTATATTTACTGATGAGACCAAAGATTGTGTTAATAGGAAATTTGAATTGTGGATAAACACTTTGGAATCTAAATGATTTACGTTAAGCCGGAACAATACTAAGTATATGAAATGTGAGTTTTCACTAATAAGAGATGGTGATTAAGATCTCGTGTATCTACTTGGTTAATAAATACTCAAGAAAGATATTTTTAGATACCTGGGATTAATTTTGCAAAATGGTGGAGAGATTGGTGAGGATGTAAATCATAGAATCAGAGCAGAGTGAATGAAATAGCAAAGTGCATATATGTTGTTGTGTGACCGCAAAATTCTCCTAAAGTTAAAAGGAAAATTCTATAGAACAACTGTAAGACCTACAATGTTATATGAAGCTGAATGTTGGTCAGCAAATAGGCAACGTAAGCATAAAATAGGGGTAGCATAAATGAAGATGTTAAGATGAATGTGTGGTTATACAAAAATGGATAGGATAAGATATTCGACGAAAGGTAGCAGTAACACTGGTGAGTGAAAAGACGAGAGAACATAGATTGAGATGATTTTGGTATTTAATGAGATGGTGTTTGTATACTCCCATAAAATAAATGTTTGTTATCAAGAATTCGACACAAATAAATGTAGAGATAGACTGAAACTTGGGAATATATAGTTAAACAAGACTCAATGAAGTAAGATAGAGATTGAAGGATAGAGTGTCTTAAGACGGAATAGAAAAAATTATAAGTTTAGTGGAAAGTTAGACACGTTGTTATCTCTATCTTTCATATAATCATTTTCCTCTTCATCTTCCCCCTCTTTCTTTCTCCCTTATTTTCTTTACTTTTTTTTCTCAACCTTATCATATCTATCATTGGATTCATCTACTATCGACTCCAATTAACTTAGATTAAATGTGTACCATCGACTTCAATTAACTTAGATTAAATGTGTTGGTAATATTGATAATAACATTTTGAACGAGCCTTTGCTAACCTTCCAACATAAATATTTTTTTTAATATAAGTTATAGGAGAATTAAAATTTACAATAAATAATTATTTTAAATATTTAAACTACATTTTAAATTTACAATGAATAATTTAAATTATAATATATGGTTTTTAATTATTGACTATTTCTCTTTAAAAATATTAAAATTTAGTTAAAAAGGATAAAAAAATAAATTGAAAGAGATAAACAATTAAAAATATTATATATATATAGACAAAATATTTTTTCAAGAGGATGGAAAGATAATTTTTTTATTAGTTACAAGAGTAATATTTGAAATGTAATTCTAAAAAGAATAAGGAAAATTACGTTGACAATGTTCATTTAAAAACGTGAAGAGAATGAAAATCTTTTTAAATAAATGGCATGATTTAAAATAAATATATTCATTTGACTTTAATAGTTGTACAATTTTTATATTTTAATTCTTATATTTGGATGTTTTAATCTATACACTTTTAGTTATGTTTTGATCGAGTTACTTGTATTTTAATTTCAATAACTAATATTTCTGTAAAAATAATCCGCTAACTAGGAAGGCTAAATTGTAAATTTATAATTTTGGTCTCCAGGATTATAAATTTATAATTTTAGTTCCTTTAGAATTTAATTGAAAGATTTAATCCCTTAGTTTTAAAAAGTAACGATTTTGGTCTCCCTTTAAACTATTAATTAATAATTATAATAAAGAAAATTATTAAGCTAATTATAAACTAATTAAAAAATATTTTTATTTTTATTTGTGTCTTTACAAACAGAACCACACACTTCCTCTCCCAAAGGCAAGCCGCCCCTCAAAACCCCACCACCACAGCATTCACTACGTCGACGTGAGCAATTGCAACCACGAAAAATCTCAAGCGTGACAAAACTTTTAACAGAGCATGACACTAAGTACAATAACCAGTGCTTCTCGTCGAGATTCAGACGCAAAGGTCGATGAAGAATGGGATTTTGGTTTTGAAGGAATTTGAGAGAGAGGGGGTTGCTAAAGGATGGGTTTTCGACCCCAAAAGTCAGTGCTTTGCCTCCGTCAGATCACGCCCAAAACCGTAGCCAAACATTTGGATCTCCCGATCCAGCACGTCTTACAGATTGCGCAGGCCACAAAGTCCGTGCTCTGCCTCGGCTTCGACTTCGGCGGCGACACCCACTCCATCGTTGCGGCGAAGCTTCGCAACGTGACAGTGGTGGCCACGCCCATGATCGTGGCGGCATCGAACAATGAGACGTGGTGCTGAAAGGGCTAGTGTCGCTACAACAATGACTACTACTGTTGACGGGGCGGTGGATCTGAATTGATGAATTCTGGTGACGGTGATGGAGTTTCTGTTGTTTTGTGATAAAATTAGGGTAACATAGAATGAGGGTTAGGGACAAATCTGTAAAGACAAATAAAAAAATAATGGTTTTATTTAATTTATAATTAGCTTAAATAATTAATAGAAGGGTGAATCAAAACTGTTTTTTTTATAATATTACGGAACCAAATCTTTCAATTAAATATCAATTAAATTTTAGGAGATCGAAATTATGAATTTATAATGATCAAAATTATAATTTAATCTTAAATTTAATTTATCATTGTTACAAATTCTATGTGACACATTTCTTTTATGGAAATTTTGTGATAGTTGTTAAATTTAAATCACCACTAAAGTGATAATTTATTGCAATTTAACAATTCAGGAAATTTTTTATGGATAAATGGTAATTTTTGTTTTTAAAAATATAAAATAAATAATAATTTAATTTTTGAAAAATAATCTAATTTAGTATTTAAATGTGTACAAAAATATAATAAATATATTTTATGATTAAATTTTTGTGCATAATTTTATTATTAAATTATAATATTTAATAATTAATTTAATATTAAGTTATAAGTACAATGTCACGTTCATCAAATTATTATAATTTCATTCTTTTAGATACCGGATTGTGATCCCTAATGATTATTTATCAAATTATTTACACATTAATAATATTTAACATAGATGTATAGGTAATTTGAACAAGTATATACTTATTGAACATATCCTCACTCCCTCTATCTATTTATTCATTTATTAAAGTAAGATAAAAATAGGCAATTATTTTGAGAAGATGCTCCCGATAGATGACAAAGGCAGGTGGGGTGTCTAAGGTGTATATTTCATTTCATGGTAATGGTTGGGTAAAAATAAAGTGTCCACTGTCCAGGGAAGGCAGAACGGAAGTGCTGTGCGTCACGTGTAATGTCTTAGTTTGTGTAATCTAATCTAAATTTTCAAGCAAACAGAAGAAAAATCAAACGCGGCGCGAATCGCGATCCTTCTTTCTTTCTTTCGGTTCTTCACAATCCTACCAGCCGCCAAGCCACAGAGTCAACCTTAACACAAATACCCACCCAATCCCATTTTGATTACCAGAAAAAAAAACTATATAATCTTCTACCACGAACACGTGCTGCCTTCATTCTTCAATCTTTCTTCGTTTCTTATAATTGCTGACCAGTACCTCTCCATTCCAGAATGCTTCGTTACCTTTTGGTTTTCTTCTTATTGGGCTTGGGAACCCGTGTGGAGTCACACGAGGAATCGGGTCATTGGAGCTGCGAGTCCGAGTCGGAGATCCGAGTCGAGGCTGAGTTCAAACCCGGTGTAATCACACTGGATGGTCACACTGATGATTGGAAGGACATTGATGGATCTTACTTTCCCCTCCTTCCCGCCCTTGACCCAGATACTGAAAATGAATTCAAAGGGGGAAAGATGAGCGTTAAAGTATACACCACACATTCTTCAGCCAGTTTTATTATTTATTTATTTTCTCACTTGCTGATTGTGAATTAATTGCAGAGTGTTCATGACGGCCGCGATATCTTCTTTCTGCTGCAAGTAGATGGTGACTATACCTACTCTAAAGGGTAAATATGTCATGTCAAAGCAGATAAAATTTCATCTACGATTTATGGTGCTTTAATAACTCCTTGAGCTTATGCTATTTACTTGTTTCTATTGATGGTGTTTTAAATGCTAAGTGTCCAACATGTTTCGAAAGAAGAAAAGACATTTAGAAATAAGAAATTAATTTAAATATACTCTCAATGTATTTTAAATAACCTTTAACGTTTTTTAAACAATAATTGAAGTTTTTTAAAATACAAACATTTAATTTTTTATTTTTTCTTTCATTTTTATCCTCAATATATTTATTGAATTATTTATTTATTATTTTTAAATAAATCATAATTTTATTATTTTTCTTGTTATTTTATATTTTTTTAACTATTTTATCAATTCATTTTATCCAACACTTATATAATTTAATAGATTAATTTTTTAATTTTCAATTAGTTTTATGGAAGATAGCTTATTTCTGATTTTTTTTTATCATATCATACTAATTATTAACATGACGAGTCAATAAGGTGAATTCCTATTCAATGTGTGTAAAAAAAAGTTTTACACTAATATCACATTAATTAAATTTTTAATAAATATTATCATTTTTGGTGTGTTAATCCATGATGAACTTTTGTCTGGTTGTTGCATTGGTTTTGCAACGCAGTGAAAGCAATAAATGTCCATCTGTTGCTCTCATGTTTCAAATTGGAGATAGTGCCTCTTATCATAATGTAAGTTTTGCAGTCTTTTCTTGCTTTCAATTATAATCCCAACCTTACTAGAAGATTTTTGTAAAACAGTATTTGACGAAGATTGTGTTAATTTTTATAAGATGGGTGGCTGTGAAGAACATCCGACCTCGTGCACTGACAAGAGCTGCAAAGGTCATGAAGTTGACATTATGCACTTTTCAATAGGAAGTGCTATTCCAGGACGACTTTACGGTGGCAATCCCCTAGACAATAGATATGGAAATGGTGGCGATAGGTTATGAGCTGAAAAATTCCTTGACTTTCAATTCATGATAGCTGTGGGCTATCTTATTTGTTGGATGTGTTCATTCAGCTTCCTATATTCGTTATTGGTACAGGTTTGGTCACTTGGTTGATCTATATGCTTGGAATCCACATTGCAGATACTTGGATGGAATTGGTCCTCCAGGTTCTGGTATGTACAAATGCAACACCACTGATAAGAATTATATGCTTCTATGACTGAAAAAAAAGCAGAATAAATAGATTAAATTATTAAAACACCAAGTGGAAGTATCACAGATGCTTCCTAAAATTTTAAAAACTACTGTTCTGTAGTTGCAGTAAATATGACCATTGCTTGCATGACTTCACTCTTGTTCACTAAGCACATCTTCCTTGATACTTATGCCTTTTATTCAGGTGTTCATGCAGTTCTTTTAGGTGATTTGTACATAAAGTAAATTACTTATGTAGAGCATGTTTTATTCTTCTATATACATTTTCTATTGTCATATTGCTTGTCTTTTCCTATTGTACATTATTTAATTTGCTTACTTATTAATATCCTTCATAGTTTACTCACTTTGGCCATATAAATAATAGCCATATCTTGTTTTGAACCATGCACAAGGTGGTCCATTATTTTATTCCTTTAGCTTAGCCATGAAAAATCAAGGTCCAGGTTTGATATTAATCTCTTCTGACTTTGCTCCTTAGTTTTTTCACCAGTTTTTGTAAAATAATTTATCTTTGTCCTACAAATCCCAATTTAAAATTGATGTAACTTTACAGATGAAAGTGGATCCCAAAATGATTAAGCAATGATTGGATTTTGGCATGTGTATGATGCGTCTTAAATTACTATAAGATGGATTCATTCACATTGGAAGAAAGCGATGTGTCAAAATTAAGACATCTGATATTTGTATACTAGAAGACAAGAAGATGGAAAGATAAGTGCTTTTTATGCTAACATTACACAGACAACTTTTAAGTTCCTAACTCAGGTAAAGGTGGAAGTTTTAAAATGGCATGACACAAGATTAGCAAGCGCGATTGTTGGGCCCACAGTGCATGGCTATCAAGACAATAACACCAAGCAAATCGTAATCATAGTCGCTGTCTTACATCAGTTCCTTTATACCCAATGGGATTTTCATTATCGCCAACATATAATATTTTCTCTTTGTATCTAAAATGATGATGTGTGCTGCATAACATATCAAATCTCATAATTCCAAACCATATTATATTATTTTCTTTTTATGTAGAAAAAACATCATTTCAGTGAGTACAACAACATCACAAGCTACCAACAATGTCTAACACAGTTGATAGATGACTGAGTTCCTTAAGCATGTTGACAGGGGTTCGATTTCCTGTCCGTGTGTATGGAAAAGACTTTGTTGGGAGAGATAAAACTCACTTCGGTAATCTCTATGCCTCAAGAGTTAGTCTCATGGCTTTTGGCGGTGAGGATACCTTGCTTCCATTAAAAAAAAACATCACAAACTTTATTCCATTAGTGAGATCGATTGCATGGGTTACACAATGCCTCTCATTTCAGCTGAAAACCAAAACTTCAATGATATTATTTATAACAAGATTCTTCTTTACAACTTTTTTAATGTCCTTCCTAGTCTCTCTCTCCCCTTTTTCATAGAACTAAAAATCATGTAATTTACTCTTGTGTTTCTCGTGGCCTTTGCATGTGTCAAAACTACTTTACCTGATTTTTTGCTTTTCCCCCTTAAATTAGTGCAATATCAATATCTTTTCATGCACAATCATTTTGTATGAGGGTGAACCCTGACACAGCGGTAAAGTTGTGTCTTGGTGACTTGTTGGTCATAGGTTCGAATCCAGAAGCAGCCTATTTGTATATGCAAGGGTAAGGCTGTATACAATATCCCTCTCCCTTACCTGCGCATAGCGTGGAGCCTCTGGCAATGGGGTCCGTGGTTTTTTTGGTTTTTTGGCACAATCATTTTGTATCTTGTCTTTTCCTGTGTGATCACACTTAACATTCTCATTTCTACTACTGCCATTTTCTCTTGTTATTCCTTTAAAGCCCAACATTCACTACCATAGAGTATAGTTGGATGTATAGCCATATGATAAAACTTGCCCTTGAGCTTTGGTAGGTACTTTGCAATCACAAATAACATTTAATACCTTTTTTTCATTTTAGTTATCCCACTTATGTCTTGTGTGACATCTTTATTAATTTCCTCGTCATTTGTAGTATTGATCCCAAATATTTAAACTAAGAAATTGTGGCATGACAACTCCCAATTTTACTTTCAAGTCATATTCCTCTTGGCTCTTGCTAAAATTGCAATATATATACTCTGATTTTCTCCTACTTAAGCGAAAATCCTTTCTTTCGAAGTTGTCTTCAAAGCTCAAGTTAACGACTTTCCTTAATTCAAAACTATATCATCCACAAAAAACATGCAATCAGGGATAATCTTTTGTATGTCCCTAATAAGCACACAAAGACTAAATTAAACAAATAAGGACTTACAGTTGAATCTTAGTGTAGTCCTATCCCCATCGAAAAGTTCTTAGTCTCGTCTCCTGGAGTTATCACACTAGTAGTTTCCCACTTTCCCTATCGTATGTCTTATATAGTTTAAATATAAGTCACACAAACCCCTTTCTTTTCCAAATTCTTTCAATTTGTGACCTTGAACTCTCCTCTTAAGTGATTTAATGTTCCTCCTCCTTCTTGAAACAAGTGTTCATAATCCTAAAATCACAAGTCATAGAGAAATAAAAAATAAATTGTCATTCTTTATTTAGTTCTCTAAAACTAGAACCACCATGGTCTCCTATAAATTGCCATGCATCACTACCAATATGTCCATTTAGATCCTTCCAAAGAAAATATTTTCCTCTTGTGGAATGCCTTGAACCAATCCCACCAAACTTTCCCAATACTTTTCTTTAGAAGTGCTTGTAATCCAACTTGTGATGCTTAAGTACTGATGATGTTGGTGGTCTCCTATGCAACCAGTAATTTGAGGCTAAAATTGTGTCCAATTCGTTTTACATCCCCCAGACTCTCTTTCTAATACTTGTCTGCAATACCACACCATTCTTTTCTCTAATTTTCCCTGTATATCAAAATTTAAATCCTATAGTACCTAACTCCTTGGTCTCTTGTAGGCGCATAATGTTAATCTTCCTTTGAATTATGGGTCTGTCACCTTAATCGACTTACCTGTCATAGTACCAATATTCTACGTAGCAAAAACCTTTGAACTTCTTTATCCACATCCATCCAATAAATTATGAGGACTCTTGACCACTTAACATTATATCTGAGAGCACTTATGTTGCGACTCTAAATCATTTGACTTTGTACTCAAGTCATACAATGCCTTAGTTGATCGAGTAACTTTTGAATCTAATCTCTTATGAGAATCATGCATTAAGTTTATGTTGGTAAATTTTTTACAAGGAATTGTTAAGACACATTGTTGGTCCATTAGAGCTCATTTGGTGGTCAAGATATGATAAGATAAAATATAAGAGCAAAATAAGAACTTGATAAGATAAAAGTAGGATAAGCTGTAATACTATTTAATGTTTAATGCACACCATGATACAGACTAAATTACGATAGGTGGTGACAACGACAACCGTGATAGTAGTGGTGACAATAATGGTGATGATGGTGGTGGTGACAGTATTGATGGTGACAATAATGGTGATAATGACAATAGTGACGACGATAATGGTAGCGATGATGAGAGTGATGGTAGCAATGGCAGAAACAGTGGTGAAGCGGTGAGGGTGGCGACAACAACGGTGGCGACAATGATGGTGGTGGCGACAATGGTAGGAGTGGCAGCGCCATTGGTGGTGGTGTGATAGTTGTCATAGTGGAAATGACAATGATGGTGATGAAGATGACCACGACGGTGGTGGCAATGACAATGATGACAGTGATGGTTGCAATGGTGACAATGATTGTGGTGGGGGTGGTGAGAGGGAGGGAGAGAGCGACTATGCTATTTTGTTGCTCTCTAATCAACTCACCCTCTCCAAGATAAGAAATATAGTACACCAATAAGATAGAATAAGCAATTGAATAAAGAAATCATATCTTATTAGTGCACCAAACAATTGATTACAACAGCATTGGATAGTTATCCTATCCTATTATACCATATTCTAGCTACCAAACAATCCCTCAATGTTTATGATTTGAGAGTTACAACAAAATTTCCATTGCTTCATAAGTTTTGAATAGAATGGCAATGCATCTCTTATTCAAAGAGTTAAAAATCTGTAAGGAAAGACACTTCCCTCAAGGAAATTAATTTTTTCTTTATGTATTATGACTTGGAATGTTGTGGGTTATATATAATATTGTTTTCAACCCCGTCATTTTGTTGATACTTGATAACTTCTAAGTTATATTATAGACTGACCATTTTTCTATTGTCAGCTAATGATTCAAGTGCGCAGAATGACTGGAAGGGTGCTTGGTGGCATAGCAGCTTAACAGTTCACTCAGGTGACTGATTCATTTATTTATAGAACATAAATAATGTCATATCCATTAACTGTAGTTGGAAGCTGAGTCCAGACTGAAATTTTGGTTGGTAGTGACAGGAATCTCAAAACAATATTTCCTAAGCAGTAGTCAAAATATGTTTCCTTATATATCTATATACTACTTATGCAGAGAATGGTTCGTATATGAGATAAAAGCATGCCTTATACTATGCTTCATTTATGAATTTTGTTTTAAGATATTTCAACAGCACTTTAAAAAATTTCATACATGTTAGTGCCAGTTGCTTTCAATAATATATAAATGGTGCCATCTAGGAGTTAATCTCCCACTAAGTGCCAAAAGTTCAGTGATCCATTAAAGGACAACCCGCTTTGTTTCTTATGGCTTCTCGCCATACAATTTTTTTTTAAGAGTAATTCATTTTTCGTCCTCCATAGTTTCAAGCCTTGTCACTTTAGTGTCTCAATTATTCAAGGTATCATCAAATTGGTCCTTCTTTGATGACATTTTGCTTGATCGAGAGACTAAATTGATGACATTTTGCATTTTTTAGTGACTAATTTATGTTGGAAATATTTGGATTAATTTGATGATAAAAATCTTGAGGATCAAAATGATGACACTTATTTCCTCGGAGGACAAAAGTAGGGATTTACTCTGTTTTTCATGTTAAAGCATATTTTGTATTCTATATTTCTAGTGCATTAGTGTTATAAAAAACTCAGTCATTGACTCAATAAGGTGCCGGGCCACCGTTTCAAAAAGTAATTGATTTACTGGATGAACCATATATGTGTGTGATAAATATAATAATAGGAACATTATAAGTTTATAACTAACATGGAGTTCTGGTGAAATGGTTGATATAAATTGAGCTGTTAATTATTAGGTTGTAGGTTCAAATTTTACCTGGAACTTTATAATAAATATTTTACAAAACCAGTAAAAATCATTAACTTCATACTAGTTCATACTGATTGCAACTTGCAACCTTGTGTATGCAATATGAACATTTGCCTCAAATACAGTACCTTAAATTTGATCTCTCTGTTTTGTTTTGCCCTGTCATCTAGTTAGTTTGCATTTTTTTTCTCATATTGGTACTCACATGCTTCTCTGTAACAGGATTCGTAGAGGATGAGAGTCCATATGCAGATAATGGAAAAAAGGGCACATACTTTTTTGAATTCTCGAGGCCTTTGAGGACTATGGATCATCTTCAACAGGTTGGAACTTAGAAAGTAATTCGATATTCATAAGTTTTTTATTTGCTAAGAGTTTGCATTGATTTGTTCAGATTTTTTTTCCCAATTAGCTGAATTTTTTGTTCGCAAGTTCTTTTTCAATTAATTTTGGGATCATTTGTAAATCTAATGGATTGTGGTGGAAAGACATGAAATTATTTATCAATTTTAATCAATGTTGGCGTAGAGTACCCCAAGCCATGTGATAAACATTTCTTTTTAACTAGGTCTCTGCGTTATTTGCTGTTGAAACAACTTTGACTTTGAACTTGTACTGGATTGTTTGTTTTATATATTTCTTGGCTATGGCCAAAAGCTTAAAAACAAGATTTAGATCACTGCCTCTTTTTTCTCGTATTTTGTTTGGGGTGGGGGCATAGATGAAGAAGATCTTTTCAAATATAATAGATGTGACTGAAGGAATCTTCTGAATCACGTGGTTTTTTCTTCCTATCCAGGGACTCATTTTGTAGCTTGAAACCAAATATATTTTTGTTTTAGTAGCATTGTACCAAATAGTAGATATATTCCTGAATTCCATTTATAAGGTAACAAACAAGTAAAATGATGTAAAATAATACCTTGCAGGACGTGCAATTTAACATTGGTGGATCCAGTAAGATGTCTGTTGCATTCTGGTATCCAGTAGATGGTCAACCGTGGCATGGTTCTGGGCACTACTCTATTTACTGTGATTGGGTTCCCATTGACATATCTGTTGGTAATTCTTTGAGTGGCAAGTCAGTTGATGCGTCATCAAGTAGCTCGTGGAATGTTGCTAGTGCCTTTTCTGTTATACTATCAGTAGCAGCACTTTGTGTGTCTGTTTTTGTGAGCTATAGGGTGTTCAGCCCCAAGCGTGTCTCTTTTACACCGATAGAGAACAACAACCTTTAAATATTGAACCAACAGCTTGAGTTTGGGATTGTACTATTCATTACGCTTGTACTAGATAGGTTTGTACTGTTTAGTGCTTTCTCTTTGCTCTATTTTTTTTATTATAACTAAAGCATTACTTTAGTTATTTTAAGCAGTGTCAGAAAAGTATTAATTCATTATCAGCATTATGGAGTTCCATCCTCTTTGGCTTAGTTGTTGAAATTGCAGTACCGTTTGCTTTTCAGTTTTCAGCATTCATTCATTTCAAAAATGAAACTTGAGTTGCAATCCGGCCAAAGAGAGAGGAAGGTTTTGAGTATAAATATAAATAAATTGAGACAAATTGAAAGCATGGCTCCTTCCTTTTTGGTTCACAATCAGATATCTTGATAGTAGGCAAATCATAACTGTGAGATTGAATCTTGTTGAAAGTGACGGTTAGGTAAAATTTTCTTTAGATAGGAGCGTAAGAATTTAAATTTCTAACATTTCAGACAAAGTTTACCTGGAGTTGTGGTCTATTTTCACTTCAACTGGTTTATGTGATAAATTGTTCAATATAAAATAAACACAGGGGCAGCCAAATTGAAATGACAACATTGACGAGGGATAGGTGATATAATTGAATTTAACAATCCTTGTGTATAATTGTATCAATGTTGTCATTTTAAATAGTTAAAAAACTATGTTTATCATCAAATAAACTAGCAAGAGTAATAGCGATATGAACATAAAAATACTTATCGATTGGTCACATAATGTTTGCGTCTGTAATTAGTACTAGTATAGCCGTGCTGGTTTTTTTTATTAACGGGTTGCGTCTTTTATTTCTCTATTTTTGTAAAAGTTATATTAGCAATGCTTACATTGTTTTTTGCATGATTATAATGGTTCTAATTGAAGAAGAAGAAAAAACAAAAGTCAAAAGAACACAAGGTTAATATTATGATATTGGGCCAGTGATTGAATAGTATAGATCATTTTAAAATGTTGCAAGCTAGCCACTTCAACGGGCACTCATAGGTTAAATATTCTCTTTCAAAATTATGAAGGAAACATAAAAATTAAAATGTGATGAATTTATGCCTCCCTATCAGTTTAGCCTAGCTCTAGCAGTCTAGCTGTAAACAAATTGCTTAGTATGAAGATTTGGCAGAAATTGTAACATTGGAGAATGTAGGTTTCAATGTCATCTGTAAAGTTACAACTTGCGCAAAGTGCATGATAATGCATATAAATAGATTTTGTGAATAAACGAGTCCTCTAACAACTAATCCCACTAGACAAAATCATGACAAGAAACAAAAATACCTAAAATATCACCTAAAAGCATACGGTATCAACTATAGACTCTTTAACGTAAGTAACTCCATGACAAAAAACAAAACAACCTAATAATGTAGTTGCAACGTTATTTGACTCTAAGGGAAATTAAAAAATTGATTTGGCCGCTTCACTTGAGATTATTGTCGAAGTTACAAATTCTACATGCAAATGTGATTTCAGCCATGCAAGTTTCAATCCAGGAATAATCAAAACTGTTAGCCTTGGTAATCTTGTACAACTCATCACGACCATCGACATTCATCTCTTCTTCATAGTACTCCAGAAAATCCCAAACAAGTCGTACTGAAGGACGCATTCATCACCACCCTTGATTTCTGAAAACGCCACCTCTAAGTGCCTCACAGCATCATCCAACTCATGTTTCTCCAAGAAATGCGACATCAACTTTTCCCTAATACTAAACAAAGGCTCTTTGCTCCTTCTCCTCCTAGCTTCCTCAAATACCAATTCAGCTTCTTCCACCATGTTCTGCTTCAAGTAAGCTGCAACACAATCACTAACCAACCTCACATCATAGATATCACAAATAGACTCCCACTACTCCTTATAGCATCTTGTTATGCCCTCCAAATCATTAAGCTCCCAGAGGGTATCAAACATACTCATCAGATTGTTGAAACTTGAAAGCCTGAGATCTCAATGCCTTGTCTTCCATTGGTTCATTTTCTCAGCAGTATCCACCCCTTTGGTTTTGCACACAAGATCTAAATACATTGCATAATTGTTCCAGGAAAAAGTTAATTTTCCTCTTCTCCATCCATTTCAATATCTGCAATCATTATCATTAATTATTATAAACTTCAACCAATATCGAAATAAATAAATAAAACGTAGAAGTTTAATGAAATTGATATTTTTTTTTCTAATTTATTATTTATATTCGATTTGATCCTTTAATTTTTTTAAGTTTAATTTGATCTTCTAATTTTTTAAAATAATTCAATTTTATTTTTGTGTTTAAATTAAATTGATAATGTTAAAAAAATATATATTTTGTAAGTGTTGGCTTTTTCGCCAGACTCTTAGCCAGCCTGCGCTGTCCCTGGGTGTAATACATCTTTGATCAGTGCTGGCTCTGTCTCCCGTTGGAACTGGAATACCTTGGAGGGTTTAGGGCATCTCCAGGAAGCAATTAATTTGAGTTTCTTATTCAATGATAATGGACCTAATAAGATGCCCTTTTTATATAAGCAACATTTCTTTATTTTAAGGCATGGAATTTGCCAGTTGAACTACCTCCAATGGATGAAAAAAATAAACAACCATTTCTTTAATTACCACATCATTCAAGGAACCCCTAAACTACCAACACTGGAGATGGCCTTACCAAAACAAATAAATATGCATGGAATTATAGACTTGGCAGCTCTACCGAGACTAATATAGGAAATAAACTAGGATTTTTTTCTTGAAAATTCTATTGTGACATGATATGACAGGATCCTTTTGTAATTCGTTATTTTTTGTGTCAAGAGGATATGATATCATATCTCTTATCCTATATGTTGATTTAGTGTTTTTTTTATCATAAAGAAGAGCTAATTTAGAATCAACAAGTAGATAAATTTTCTCTCTCTTAAATTGAATATTATACTAATAACAGTTAAGACTAGAAGTTGTCAAAATAAACAATAAATTATATTATTAGCAAAAATATTATCAACATTATCGACTTAAAGGTTAAACTTTTTATATCTTTTTTAGATTAGAATTTGTCAAAAATAAAGAATAAATAAATAAAATGGCTTTCGAATTTCAAATTACCATATCTAACTAATAATTACTGACTTAAAGATCGATTAACTAATTCGAATATTGTTCATATCTTTTTCAGTTAGAAGTTTGATTTTTTTTAATAATTTCTAAACTTCGTTTTTTTTTGGAAAAGTTTAAAAGTTATTAAAAAAATAGATTTCAAACTTAAAATTATTATGTTTAGATTAGTGATAGAGAATTGTGATAGTATATTGCTAGTTGAAAATAATAGAGAACCAATAGGGTTTCGTTTTCTCCGCAAATTCTTCGGGAGACCAAGGCTCAGGTAATGAACACCTCTGGGTGGCGGCGTCTTTGTCCAACCAAATGTTTCGTTCAGGGATAAGATGTTGAGTAACAAGGAGAAACCTCTTTCTCGCCCAAATTAGGTGGATCTTTTGAAGAATAATTTGATGATAGACTGAGAATGGAAACCCATTGAAACCGATGGTGTATATAGTTCAGGTAAAGAAGTCAAAACACTTGGATTATTAATAACTTAATGAAGAAAAAAAAAACTTTCTTTTCTCTCAATTCAAAATTAGATTTTTTATTTGCTAAGCGTCAATGAAAACACATTTTCCCATCTATTTGATAGCTAGGTACCAAGAAGCCTATTTTATCATTACTCCTAAATTCTACCATTAACGCTACAAAGAAAATCTAATAAAGTAAACTATATTTTTCTTCATTGATGATAATAGTCAAATGAGAAATACAATATATAACCTAATGGTTGTTAATAGCAATCACACAAGTGTCCCCATCTACATTAATATAAAAAAGCCATCTAATATCTAACCTAACTATTTGAGCTTCTCTTCATGATGTCTCTGGTCCATACGTTTAGTGGCCTATCACCATCATGTCTAGTTCTCCTGCGCATGGTAGACCTGAGATTCTTCCTTCAATGTTCGACCATTCTTGTGGGTTATTTGAAAAATATTGAGGGCTGCAACGAAAAATAGAAAACGATAGAAAGCAAAACCTGAATGGTAGAAGGCGTATAATTTTTTTTTTTTTTTCACCAAGAAGGCGTATATTTTATTGAATAGGAAAATGTGCATCTATACAGCACACTGCAACAGATGCCTAAAAAAAAGGAGAATTTTAAATGCTATAGTCTTAGGTTATCTCTAGATGATCATCATCTGAAGGTTTCCAGTGACACGGACAATCACCTAACAGGGTATATCAACTATAGACTTCAAGATTTCATATTTAAGTTAATCATAATGCAGTTATGTTAATTTTTTTTGGAAGAAGAGCTTTACTAACAGTACTAGTTTACTACTTAGTTCAACGCAGATTAATTAGATATCAATATGGTATCCAGATGCTAGGGCTCCAAGATAAAAACTATTTTTTTTTAAATTAGACTGAAATAATAACTAGTGAAAATAAAAATAAGAAATAAAAAACTTTCCTTCTTGAAGTATTAAATTATGAGTTAATTACAATAATTACTATTGTGATTTGTTTAGAGTCATTTTACTAAAATACTAAAGAGTAAAATACTAAATAACATGTAATTTTTTGAATTTTCTTAATCAAACTTTAAATCTTGATTTAACTTATTGAAATTTAATATGAACCATTTTATATACATACACTTCTCAATAATTATTTTAACATAAAACAAATTTTAGGCAAATGAAATTAATTAAAAATTATATGTTCCTCTTAAATTATATATTCCTCATGTGAGAGTCTCACATTAACATTTTTCACATCTAAAACATCAAAAAATAACTAGTGAAACAAAAAACTAACAATTAAGATTTTTCTTTTAAGATTAAAATAAACGAGTGTCCAATATAGTAAAAGCAAATCATATGGATAATCATTATAATTTACTCTTAAATTATAAACGATTATGCAGAACTTGTTCCTTATCTTAGGAAAACCAATTTAACAGTCAAATCACTTGCTTCACATAAATTGCACCTACATGCAGCACACAATTGTTTTTCCATGATACCTAATAATCTAGTTCTCCTGCGCGTGGTAGACTTGAGAATCTTCCTTCATTCCTGGATCAATTTCAGGAGACGATTTGGACGCAGTAAAGCAATTTTTAATCCAGGAATCATCAAAATTGTTAGCCTTGAGAATCTTGGACAACTCATCAACACCATCCACATCCGTCTCTTCTTCATAGTACTTGAGAAAAGCCCCAACAACTTGTGGTGAAGGACGCCATTTATCACCCTTGACTTCTGAAAGCGCTGCCTCCAAGTGCCTCACAGCAGCATCCAACTCATGTTTCTTCAAGAAAAACTTCATGAACTCTTCCCGAACCCTAAACAAAGGCCCTTTGCTCCTCCTGCTAGCCTCCTCAAATACCAATTCAGCTACTTCCAACATGTTGTGATTCAAGTGAGCACTAACACAGACACTAACCAACCTCGCATCATAGCTAACACAACTAGCCTCCCACTCCTTAAAGCATTTTGTTAACCCCTCCAAATCATTAAGCCTTCGGAGGGTACTAAGCATAACAAGATAGCTGAAGTTGGTGACAGGGGAGACAGACTTGAGGGAATCCCACAGTCTATGAACCTCCCCAAGATTACCAGTCCCTGCATAAAGGCCAAGCAAGCAATAGTAAGCATCACGCTGCTTCGGCTTCACTTGTTCCTCCAGCATCTTAAGCATCATCTCAGCTTTCTCAAAGTCCTTAAACTTTACATAAATAGAAGCAAGGTTGCTGTAAGTTAGCCAACCAATTTGGTCTTCATCTTCAGTTTTCATCTCCTCATAGACTCTCTCAGCCCCACCAAGATCGTTCGAAGAGGCGCAGCTGTTCATCCAGATATTATATGTGAATGCGGACATGGGAATGGTCCTCTTTTTCATAAGCTCCACTAGCTGAGGCACTTTCTGGGGTTCACCCAGTTTCATAAACAGAGTCATGACATTGTTGAAAGCCAGATTAGTGACATAACCCAATTCATCCATGGTGTCAAAATGACTCAATGCCTTGTCTTTCATTAGTTCCTTACAGTAACAATACAGAAGAGCACCGTAGGTATACCTGTTCTTGGCTGGAGGGTTAAGACCGCCGAAAAATTTTTCAGCAGCATCCACCCCTTTGGTTTTGTACACAAGATCTAATTGCACTGCATAGTTATTCCAGGTAAATTTAACTTTTCTCATCTGCATCCATTCTATTATCTGCATTCATTATAAAATGATAGAATTCAACATTTTAGAAGAAAAAAAAATGTGAAAGGTTTACAAAGTGAAATAATTTATGTTTGATACCTCGAGTGCGTGGTGGAATCGGCGATACTTTCGGAGCTGCTCGACGCACCGTTCGAGTTCTGCTTTTTTGATGACTTTGCCTTCCATTATATATTGGTCCAACGTTTGCGACACGGTGCCACCGGTGATGTCCAGCGCCGATAACATTCGATAGAGGTTTGGCTTTTTCGCGGGAGTCTCAGCCGCCGTGCACAGTCGCCGGAGCAGCCATCCTCCGCCGGAAATCAGTCGGGCGTAATTCATCTCTTTTGATATGAGATTGTGACACAGCCGGCAGGCACGGGTTCTCTTTGTCTCTTCTTGTAGGGGTTTTGTTAGGGTTTACCAAAACGCAAAACGTGGTGTCGTTTTGAGTTTCACTTGAATTAACCGGTAACCGGTAAACTTTTTTTTTTGTGTGTGTGTTTTAAAGTGAACAGTGAATGGGTACGGTTGGAGAGAAAATGAAGGCGATAGGCGCTGTTGGTGGTGGTGGTGCCCCAGTGCCAGTGGTATGTTCTAGTGTTCGGAACCATCGATTTCGCGTTTCTTTCTCTTCTTCTTCTCCGTCGTCGGGACCCAAAACGGTGCGTATCTTCCACTTTTGTTTTTCATATTCATGCTACAAAAATGTGTTGAGAATTATTTCCCAAAATGTGAATCAGGTGGAACAAGGGGGAATTGCAGCTATGAAATCTGACTACAGGCCCGGTGTGTTTGATGACTTGTTTCTCAATTTGTTCCGTAACAAATTGGTACAGGTAAAGAAAACCTTGTAGACTCTTCTTCTGATATGATGGTTGTTATTGCTATAGCTGAGTGTGGAAGTATTAACAGGAGGTGGGGTGGGACTCGAAGAAAGCTGGATATGATGGACTGATTGAAGTTGCCAATCGTCTAATGATGAAGGGCACTACCAATTCTGATACCGTAGAAGCAGCGGTATTTGCATTTGCTCGTTGCTCAATTACCCCTTATATAGTTATATGCAATAGCATTTTCTCCAAATTGTTGACCTTAAAACTAGTATTGTTATCTGTATTTGGCTCCCTTAAGATAAGAAAGTGTATAAAATGAGAAAGCCTAGCTAATTAATTTAAGCATCTTCTATTGGAGTTGTTTATGGGGTTCTTAAACTTAAGAATCAATTATTGTGCTGTTTTACTTTTACCATTAAAGCAATCGACGTGACAATTCGTCTATAAGAAATTAAGAATTGTTGCTTATATCATATAAGCAACGTTCTTAACAGAGTTTTTAAAATTTGTGAGATAATTGCAGAACCCATTTTAAGTTTTTATGAATTGTACCATTGAAGAGGAAACTTGGTTGAATTTCTTAAATTTCATGTGGGACTGTAGGATCTATTAAAAAAAGTGAGTTAAGCAACTCTATTATGATTGCACTGTTGGAGTTGCTCTAACAAATATTGGTTGATAAAATCATTTCAAATAAAGTAGACAGAGTAAAACTTTTTGGCTCAAATTAAATGTAAAAGGCTTATTAGGTAAAAATGAAAACTTATTTTGTATGTGATTTTGTTCAATTGTTTGAGCTAGTTTTATCTTTTAAGTTGATCAGAAATTGAGGTCATGTTGACTCTAAAATTTCTTATAAATTTTGAATGCCCATGTTGTCCGAAAGTAACTTCACTTGCTGCTGTGACTTGTGTCAGGTACGAATATTGAGGTCTCTGTTCCCTCCATATCTTTTGGAGCTCTATAAAATGCTCATAGCTCCCGTAGGAGGAGGCAAAATTGCAGCTATGATGGTTGGTGAGTCTGATCAGATACATTTCATTTTTCAATTCTTCTAGATGAGTCCCAAATCTTTCTTCCTGCCTGATGTTCCACCGAGCGTAACAGGCTAATAAACTTGTTTAGATATCCTAAAACGTTATGGTTTTGACTTTGAAGCAAGGGTTACTGTACTGACTTGTCCATGGCTCATGGGCCCCTGCAAAGTCAATTCTGTAGACCTACCAGATGGAACCTCATGCAGTAGTGGGGTGATCACTTGTACCTTTCCATGTGTTTGATCTTTTTTATGAGCTTTATAAAACTCATGTCAAATAATCCTGTAATTTTCAAAGTGGTTTTATAAAATCTTGTAGGTGTATGTGGAAAGATGCAAGTATCTGGAGGAAAGCAAATGTGTGGGTATTTGCACCCACACCTGTAAGTTTCCGACACAGGTTAGTGATTCTTCAAAATACTTTTTCGTTTTTTTCATGTCACAATGAGAGCTAAACATGTTGTGCATGCTTCGAAGTGAAGTTTTATGCATTCTCTGGATGATTGCATCTGATCTGACTCTATTTTCAATCTAGACCTTCTTTAAGGACCATATGGGGGTTCCATTACTTATGGAGCCTAACTTTGCCGATTACAGCTGTCAGGTAATATTAAGTAATATTTTTTGGAGACCACCTTTTGAATGATGACCTCCTTGTCATTACTCTCTTATCTTTTAAAATTGCAGTTCAAATTTGGAGTTCTTCCCCCACTGGATGATACTATCGTGAAGGAACCTTGCTTGGAAGCATGTCCAAATGCAAAACAACGACGAATTGTTGCCAGAAATATTGATATAACTCCGTGCCCAAAGACATGATATATGTTTCTTGGGCTTGGGGTTTTCACAGCATTTATATAGACTTTCCAGTTTGCAAATTCTGGTCCCAACCTGTACTTGAAGATGGAACTGCATAGCGACGATAACTCATCTTTGACCAAGCTCAGATGAATTTATTATTAATACAATTCATCCTTTTGAAATTAGATAATTATATGTTAATATTTTTTACTTGAATACGTGATATTTAATCACCTTGGTTTAGACATTTTAAGGTTATGACAAATATAAAATATATTTTTCATTTCATGGTTGAAGATAAATTAATCAGATGCTTCTTAGCAAAACAAGGAGTAGGAACCTCAACCTATGTCAAACATAACACTTTTTTCTATTTCCAAATTTCTCCAAAATCAGAATCCTCCACAAGTTTTATGATTACCAGACCTTTAACCCACCATTGTTGCCTCTCTTGGCCTAATCTACCTCACAATCTATGTCATCATTCATCATTTTTTTCGAGGATGGTGATGTTAGGGTCCTCAATTTCAAACCCTAAAATACCAACTTTTGGAATTGAAAAAGAAACAACATCTGTTCTTGAGCTGAAAAAGGAGTATTTGAGCATTCCATTTGTTTACAATATTTACAATTAGACCAAATCCATGAAAAGCTCATTTTGCATAGTGGCATGAGAAGTTTACGATTAAAATATGTTTTTCGTCCCTATAAATATTGAAATGTTTAAAATTCGTTTTTATGAAATTTTGAATATATTTTTCGTCCTTGCAAAATGTAAATTTGTTATATTTTGTTAGATTCGGGAGATCTAATTCTACATGTCAATATTAGCAGGTCAATACGTCAAGCACTAGTTATCATGTGCTAAAGACCTGACATTGACATGTATAATTGGATCTTCTGAATCCAGTTTCAAGTCAAAATATCATACATTTACATTTTGAAAAATAAAAAACGTATTTATACATGGATGATGATGATCTTTACCTAGGATGCTAAATATATATCAATATAATATATGATGAATATTGAATGATGATATAAAATGAAGAGCTAATAAATTTAATGTAACTCCCAGATATGTTGTTACATTAAATACTTTAAAAAATAATTTTATCACGTATAATGATTATATATGACTCAAACAAAATTATCTTTAATAAAAAATACGGTCTAAAAAAAGAATTAATAAATAGTCTTTTATAAGATTTTTTTATACTAAGGAGTTGTTTTAAACAAAATAAACAAAAAATAACAATACCTTTAAAGAATAAAAATATTCAAGTGAATATCTTTATATTTCCTAATTCTTGCATGTTAAATAATTTAAAAATAAAATATTTGCTGGAAAATATATTATTCATTTTTTATTTTAAAATTCTTAATAAATCTTGTAAAAATACTCCTTGCACTGATTTTTTATTGATTAAAATAGATATTTGATACTTTATCGTGTTATCTCATTGAAAAAAATTATTCAAAACATTATAAATTAAGAAAGTGTACAATTACAAGATCCAAAATATATCTTTTGATTCTGTTACTAAAAAAGTATCGGTATTTTTAATCATATTCCGGTTATGTTTTTCTTCTAACCTAAATACTTTATTCACCTTGAATACACATTGCCTTGAGAGCATTACGTGACCTAAAATCTACAGTATCTCGTTGTGTGTGTGATCAAAAGATTAGATATGCCAAGTGTTAGTCTAATACTTCAAACCCATAACTTCAAGAAAATATTCTTAAATTAAAAATAAAAATCATACCAGTAAATGTTCTATAGATATTAATAATATTTTTTTAATACATGCATCATATAATAAATGTTTTTATTTTTATTTTTAAAAGTAATTATGTATTTTTCTTTATTTTCCAAAACATTTTTTTTCATAATTACCACTTTATTTCTTTAATCAATATCTTAATTCACTAATTAATGCTTGTCATAAAAAATAAACTCCTATTTAAAAATATCTTAAGCTATTTAAAAATTTAGCAAACAAATACTACTACTTTGAAAATGTTACTTAGGGAGTAATTAATATTACATTAATTATGTAATTAGTTAATATTTTTAAACCTTAACATATTAAATATTTCGTTGAATTTAACAATTATTTTTTCATAAAAAAATAATGGTTTTTTTTATATCAAATTGGTTAGAAAAAAACTCTTAAAGTGACGGCAAAACAAAAAATGTCTAGTTTTTAATTACTAACAAAATATAACAAATAATGATCAACTAGTCTAATACACTTTTTATAGTAATATTTCTGCGTTGAAAAAAATCCCAGTGTGGTGACGGGGCGTGGAAAAGATAGAGAAGAAACGTAATGGAGCTTCTTATCACTTATCATTTTATGTAATGTTTTTGGAGAGCTACCTGTCCCTTTAAGCTCTTACCGTTACCTTACCGTTAATGTCGTTCTTATTTCCGTTAACGGTGGCCACCACCTTGTGGCCCCGCTCCACAATTAAGGCCTCCCTCACCAAAAACACACATACACACCCATTTTTCCCCCTAACCCCAAAAACCAAACCAAATCTTCTCCCTCAGGCCAACACCGGAAAGTAACCGGTAACAGTAACACCTCCGATTCAACTCAGTTATGCCCACCTTCTCCTCTCCGAGTCCCACTTCACTCCCTCAACTCACTCCCCGCCGTTGATTTTATCCCACCCCCATAGATCTGATCTGGACCGTCCCTGGCGTCTCTGATGTCGCTGCTCGCTGCTTCCACTTCTTTAACCGGTAATGATAGGTCTTAAATTTTTTGTTTTGGTTGGGTTGGGTTTGTTTGACATTTTTGCCAATAATGCAGGTGGGTTGAAATGGTGGTTTGTGTTGTTATCTTGCATGGTTTGGTTTGTGGTTGATTATGGTGTGTGTGGAAGGGCACTGCAGCTGGAAGCACCACCTTCTTTGTCTCCTGCTGCTGCACCTGTTGTTGCTGTTTATGATCTGCCACTGCCGGTAAATGCTCATGGGTTGAAACATTTGCCTGCACCGATTCCGTCTCGCGCCAATTTCACCAAAGGGAGACGAGAATTACAACATCCTCCGGTTTTTGGGTTTAAGAATATTGCCCCTATGCATCCCATTGCTGATGCTATTCCTTCTGCTCTCGCTCAGCCACCATTGTCCCCTTATGTTTCCGGTAAGAAAAGAAGAGAAAAAAAAAATACATTTCTAATGGAGGAAACCCCATTTTAGTCCCTGATTTTACCGACCATTGTTATAGTACTAGTCTTTGAAATTAGAAAAATGTTAAATGAATTCCTGATATAGGTGCAAATGCAATCATACGAGCGCTAATGCACCGAATCCAATCAGAATTGCACACTTAAGCATGCTCAGACGAGAATAATATTAGGATGGACAACCTCCTGGAAAGTTCCGCGTTTTTGCACGTATTTTGAAAAAAAAAATAATCCAGAAATTAAAATCCGTCAGTCACATTAGTCTCTGTCGTTAGCTTTGTTAAGAACTATAATGATGCTAACTAATAAGGGTGTATTTGGATTTCCGTTCAGACAGCACAAACGAACGTTCATCTCAATCCATACTTCTTCGTTCAACTGACTTGGAATTCGTGCAAACCATAAACCGAACACAGATTAAGTTATAAAATTTAGGGACTATAATGATAATAAATTGTGCATTTCTGGGACTAAAATAATAGCAATATCAGTTTAAGGGATTTATTTGATATTTTTCTAATTTGAGGAATTACTATGCCAGCGCCTCCTAAAATGGGGGTTTGCTCAGTTCTAATGCTATTGTGTGTTACTTGACTTGGAATGTGCTTTTTTAAATTTTTTAATTGGTGAATTAGTTTCAAAGTAAGACATTATCTCTCTTTGTTGTGCCAGATTGTTGCAAACAAGACATGGTGTGGAAACGTGGCAGTGAGGTTTGCCACTGCGCTTATCCCATAAAGATAGATCTGCTTCTTTTGAATGTCTCTCAAAACCCCAACTGGAATGCTTTTCTCAATGGTTTGGCCACCCAACTGGAGCTGCAGACTACACAAATTGAAATTATTAAATTTTATCTACTCAGCTTATCGACATTGAATATATCGATGGATATCACTCCGCATAAAGGGATCAGTTTCTCGGCTGAGGAAGCAGCTAAAATAAACTCATCGCTGTTACTGCATAAGGTTCAATTAGACCACAGATTCGTGGGCGACTACAAAGTAATCAATATAACCTGGTTTAAACCTTCACCTCCTTCTCCAGGTAAGGTCAGAACTTTAAAATTCTGAAATATGACGTTACAAATCATGATGCTTTGGTGTTCTTAATAATTGAAACTAACAGTGACTGTAAAATGATTATTGTGTAAAAAACACACATGTAATGTTTATTTGCACATGGTATCGAAACCTTTGTAATGTTATGTAAATCTAAAATCTTACTGTTTTAACTACTTCCATGATATTGTTTTAATGTAATATAGATTTCATGTCCATTTGTTTTTCATTTTTCCAATGTTGCTGCTAAGTGGTGACTGGTGAGAAAAGGAAGAGAAAGATATGTTGATGCTAAAGGAACTAATCTACTGATTGCTCATTCCTTCTGATAGCTGTTATGTTTTGATGTTTCTTGATTCATTTTGTATTGTACCTATAAACAAAAATCATATAACTTTGATGCCTAGGAAAGTGTTCAGCTACATTGTCAATTGTGAAATGCAAATTTGGATAGTTGTTTGTATATTGCTAATATGTGACATTGTACTATTTAGCTATCTATGTTTGTGGTTTGTGTAAAAAAAAAACAACTACATACTCCATTGCCTAGAGGCTCCTCGTTATACGAAGGTAAGGGGGAAGGATGTTGTACGCAGCCTGACTCTTGCATATGCAAAGAGTCTGTTTCCTGAATTCGAACCCATGACCAACAAGTCACCAAGGCACAACTTTACCGCTGTGTCAGGGCTCGCTCTGGATGTTTGTGGTTTGTGTATAGGTTGTAAATATGGCCAAAGTAGAGCTTATAAGATTTGGGCATTCTTCACCTCATAAGCCAGTTTTTTAGGTTGAGTTAGACCCGGCCTAAATTTAAGATGGTATTAGAGCTTATCATGGATCCAAAAATCTACCTAACTCCGTGGCTTTCCCTTCCAGTGCAATCTACCTGTTCTTGCGGCTTTCCCAATGCAATATAAAAAATAGTCTTAAAATATCCACATTACAAATAGTCCAATCCTCGGCATGAGGAGGGTGTGTTGAGATCCCACATTGACTTAGATATGACCAAAGTAGAGCTTATAAAGGCTTGGACAATCTTTATTTTATGAGCTAGCTTTGAAGTTGGATAAGCCGCACCCAAATTCAAGAGTTTGCATATATGGTTACAAAATTACAGACATTTAATGCTTGTATGTTAGTCTTCCTTGTTGGCTTGTTGCCACATTTTTGCTACACATTTAATGTGATATCCCATTTTATAGCAACATTGTCCAATTCTCCTAGTTTCTTTGGTCTCTGTCAAGGATTTAGAAGATGTACAGAACAGAACTACATCTAGTTTTCTTAAAATTTTTGTAATCTAACATAGTACCAGATATTTTTCTGTGGTTACTGTCTGTGGTTACTGCATTCGATCTGGTGGAAGAGGAATTACTAACAACTACCTCTTCAATCTTCATGGGGGGGTGTTAAGAATGAATATCTATGCATTTATATATAATAATGTCTTTGTATTCTAATGCAGCTCCTACAATTGCTACATCACCTACGAAAGCTCCCAAGAGACGAGCACCTACAACTACATTATCGAGTACTTCAGACAGGGGAAGGCGTTCAAACTTGCTTCTTATTCTTGGAATTGTCACTGGCGTACTCTTCATTTCCATTGTATGTGTACTTATACTTTGCTTATGCACAATGAGGCCAAAAAACAAAAACACCGCCCACAGAAACTGGTAAATCTTTCTATTTCAAAGTCCCTATTACTTTTTCTTTTTCTTTTTTGCATTCTCTATAACCACCTAGTAAAGGTGAAAGCTGCTGTGGATTATGTTTGGTCACCTTTTTATATTTGGATATTGTAAAGGCAATAAGTATAGCCATTAAAGGAGGGAAACTTGGGTTCCCTTCAACGAATTTTTTTTCTCATGACACAGAAACAAGGAGAGAAGTTCTCTGGACTAAATTAATTGCAATTGTTTAGGATGAGTATTTTTGGAGTGGACTATAATTTGCTCGAAAAAATATTTATTTGAATTCAATATGGATGTCTAATAATATATTGTGAAATGTGATCGTTGATTGTGAAACTTGATATAATATACACTTTTATCAACTGTTTACACCAATAGTTATGCTATTGGTGTAATGATGGTTTCCAGTTTTCACGTAGTTATAAATCTGTTTGGAGGAAAATAGCAAAGGCCCTTTTTACCTTATTGAGGACTTAAAACACTTCAGGATTTCAACCTAACTTGACTTTTTCAGCTATTGAAAGGTAGAAATGCATGAGACTCAAAATGTATATGTAATATTTATGGAGATATAAGATGCTATCCATTGATGAACCCAGATTGAAAGGATAGTTGCTCTTATCTGTTGACTGTTGCTTTGGTATATTATCTTCTAGGCCTGCTACTTAAGGTTTGCTCTCCTTTCTACAGAAAAGCCAAGGATTGAAAGTGCAGTTCCTGCTGTTGGGTCTCTTCCCCACCCAACCAGTACCCGCTTTATTGCTTATGAAGAACTTAAAGAAGCAACAAATAATTTTGAACCAGCAAGTGTACTTGGAGAAGGAGGTTTTGGTAGAGTTTTTAAAGGTGTCTTAAATGATGGAACTGCTGTTGCAATTAAGAGACTTACTAGTGGAGGGCAACAAGGTGATAAAGAATTTTTAGTTGAGGTTGAGATGCTTAGTCGGTTGCATCATCGAAACCTTGTAAAACTAGTGGGATACTATAGCAATCGCAACTCATCACAAAATCTACTTTGCTATGAGCTTGTCCGAAATGGAAGCTTGGAGGCCTGGCTTCATGGTAATATAATTTCTCAAATGATGGCATCAGCTCTGTAATCTTGAAATTACATGTTTTGCTTCTTCCAAGTTTACAATAATGTTGGTTCAGAAACTATTTTATTATGCTTAATTGAAATTGGCCTTGATTTGTCCTAGGTCCCCTGGGAATAAATTGCCCTTTGGATTGGGACACTAGAATGACGATTGCCCTTGATGCTGCAAGAGGACTTGCATACCTGCATGAAGATTCACAGCCCTGTGTTATACACAGAGATTTCAAGGCATCGAACATATTGCTTGAAAACAACTTTCATGCTAAAGTTGCAGATTTCGGTCTAGCTAAACAGGCACCTGAAGGCAGGGCTAATTATCTATCTACTAGAGTCATGGGCACATTTGGGTTAGTTTCATTCTATTCTTTCTTATACTTGTTATTTTCATTTAATTTAGATTTAAGATGAAATGAAACTGTTATGTAGGTATGTAGCGCCTGAGTATGCCATGACCGGACACCTACTAGTTAAAAGTGACGTTTATAGCTATGGGGTTGTCTTGCTGGAACTGTTGACCGGAAGGAAACCAGTGGATATGTCACAGCCATCTGGACAAGAAAACCTTGTTAATTGGGTTAGATTCATGCCTAGACACTTACACATTCTCATTAAGTTCAAAATTTCCATTTGGATTTTTACATGGGATAGATATACAATAATTTACTGGGCTATTGTTTTCAGGCAAGGCCAATTCTTAGAGATAAGGACCGGTTGGAAGAACTTGCCGATCCAAGGCTTGGGGGAAGGTACCCAAAGGAAGATTTTGTACGTGTTTGCACTATTGCTGCAGCCTGTGTTGCTCCTGAAGCAAGCCAACGACCTACAATGGGTGAAGTGGTACAATCACTTAAAATGGTGCAGCGGATCACAGAATCTCAGGATCCTGTGTTAGCCTCATCCAATACACGGCCCAACCTGAGACAGTCTTCTACCACTTACGAGTCTGATGGGACATCTTCAATGTTTTCTTCAGGTCCTTACTCTGGTCTAAGTACCTTTGACTATGAAAACATTTCAAGAACAGCTGTTTTCTCTGAAGATCTTCATGAAGGACGATGAAAGTACTTGGAAAGCAAGCTAACCACGAAATAGGCACCCAAAGGTTTTCACTTTTCACACCATAATTTAGAGAAATTTTCCTTCGCATAGCTGAAGGTGGAACCATAATTGCAAGTGATTGAAGGTTTTTTGGTGTTGTTGCTGGTTACAGAGGGGATTCTTCTGTAGTCGCTTTTGCCATCCTCCTCGGTAAACCACCATCCTAGGAGACAGTGTTTCCACGTGTGGATGAAATTTTGTATATATGTGTATTCTAGTTTGTTTTTCCAGATTGGCTTCAAAAGCTTTTTTAATATATATATATCTGCGTAGCTTCACTATCATCATCATATTCAAGGACGCATAGTATTGTTAACAGCCAATAGCAAGTCATGTTCACTATGATTCCACGAAAAGCCAACGCCCCTGTTGAATTTTTGGCTTAGAAAGGAGTGCATAGTATTGATCCCATGAAAGCTCGGGCGGATCCCAAGATGACACCATGGGGGTTAGTTTTCTGCGTTAGCTGCGATTTGTGTCTGTTGTTTGTTTACTTTCCACTAAGTAAAAAACAAGGGACATATCATTAGTCTAGTTACTAGACATGATGAGCTCCTGTTTTTGTGTAATGGCCATGCCTTTTCCATTTCACGCAACTGCTCGGCGAAGGATACCTGGTTTGGGATTCACCAATATGTCATCATATCATGTTGTAAGTAGTATAATTAAATGAAGTTTTAACAAATAAGGGTGTTAGCCATTAAAGATTTAATTTAAAATTTCTAAACCACAAGAAAATAATTAAAAATTTAGTAAAGTTATAGCCCATAGGCAAATTTAGATAGTATTTCAAACCCCTTCATTTTGGTTCCTCTCTTTTTTAGTAGGCATTCTGTTGGGGCATAGAAGGAAACATACAACCCATTTCCCTAATTTTTACCTGGTCAACAAATTGTCCCTTTCTATTTATGTGCATGAACGAACGTACGTGTGGGTGACATTCAATCAACAGGATTCGTATCCATAATCAACAACTAAACCATACCCAAATTTGGGCGGATAATGACTAACAATAAAATTATAAAAGGCCGTCCCACAATTGGAGCAGAACATAGCCCGAGTTTTTTGTTCCTTGTCTCTACTCTTAGAACGCGGTAGCTTCCAAGGAGAAGCGACAATGGATCAATTCAACAAAACCACCATTCTCTTCATCGGGACCCTCTCCTGCCTCCTCCTGTCCATCACCGCCGTCCCCTCAACTCGCGTCTTCGAACTCGCTCCCAGCGAAGCCCCCACCGCGCAACCCAAAGCCTCTGGCATCCGACTCTTTGGCAACCTTCTAGCCAAAACCGCCAAGCAATTCAGCCCAGAGATCCTTAAATTCTGCAGCGGCACCGAGCACGCCGTCCTCTGCGCCGAAACCATTGCACCATACCTAGCCGGCGAATTCGACCCGTTGAAGGCGCTGGAGACGGAGATCAACGCGAGCATGGAGAAGGCGAAGGAGATCGGCGGGAACATCAAGAAGATGCTGGACAACCCGGCCACGGACAAGAACGCCATTGACGCGCTGGGCATCTGCCAGTCGCAGTACGATGACATGGTTGATAGCATGAAGGACACTGTGGATTTGGTGGGGCAGCAGAACGTGGTGGATGCTTGGTACAAGTTCAGCTCTGTTCTTTCCTACAAAAGCGCATGCGATGACGCTTTCACTGAGTCTCCCGGCGTCGAAATGCCCTTCCCCGAAGACAACACCAAGTTGTTCCAGTTGAGCAGCAACTGCCTCGCCGTCATGGACGCCATTGTTCACAATCACAAGATGTAAAATTAATGTATGTGGACGTTGGAGACAGAGAGGATGAGAGAATATTAGGTGATTTATTATTATTATTATTAACCGCACACGATGATTAATAATTGCGTTCATGTGCATGTGCATGCATGCAACATTGTGTGTCTGTGTGTATGTGTGCTGATCATCATTTTTTCTGATTTTAAATATAAGGAAAAAAAAAAACACCGAGTATGTATGAAGCATCCGGCTGATCGAGGTCATCAAGGTTCTCAAATAGATCGAGCACGTTTTTTTTGCAATTTTGGATAACATATAATAGTATTTAAATTATACTATCATTTACCTGCAAAGCCTAGTTAATCCCTTCCACGGGCTATAAATATCAATTCATTACGTACAAAATTTAAGTATAAGGATTGATTATTGATTTTTCTAATAACGTACTACATAAATAATCTGTGTAGAACGTCGTCGATTTCTTGTGTCCATGGTCCTAAACCATACTGAAACCATGCAAAATGGCCAAGAGTTCAGCATGAATGCTGGAAGCAATACCGAGCAAAATGTTCATGATTTTATTGGATTGGATGAAATTATAGAATGAAGATTATAGAGGAATTCAAACCTAACCCATTTTCATCATCTATTTTTCTTTTCACTAAAATAAAAAAATCATAAACAATACTACTATTTGAGGAGATTTACATGGGCCTACCTCTCAGAAGTTAAGGGGGAGAAGTGAGAACCCAATTTGCAAATAGAACAAGTCCGTCCCTATGTGAACTCAAACAAGCTCCATGTCAATGTTTTCAAAATTTTCCTTTTGCTCTCACTTCCTCAAGCTCCATTCAGTCTACTACTGATTACTCATTATTTACCAAAGGTTCTGGCCGGTCCCTCATTTCTGCTTGTGTAAGTTGATGATATTATAATAACATGTCCATCAATGATAACCACAACCACAAAACCATTTAAACATACTTTCAAGCAAAAGATACCTGGTGATCTCAAATTTTCCTAGCTAGGCCAAAATATAACTAAGTCTAACAAAGGCAATCACCTTTGCCAAATTGGAAATATGTTGAGTTGTTAAAAGACACGTTTTGCTTTTGCCTAACTTGCTTCCTTGCCAATGGATCCTAATACAAAACTTAATTAATGACATTAATTGATGGAGATGTTCTGCCTTACCCTTCTTAGTACAGTAGATTACTTGGCAGATTGATGTATTTCACCATTTCAAGATCTGACATCAAGTATGTTATCAACAACTAAGTTAATTCATGTGTAATTCGAGGACTTCACACTTGCAAGTTGTTCGATGTGTTTTATATATAGCACCCCTCAAGGTTTCTCCTAGCCAAGGAAACCTATGTCCTGCTCATTCCTCTACCAAAATCACTGTCTATATATGTAGATGCTGATTGGGGTAACTGTTAAGTACGTAACTCGAAAATTTAGCATTGATTATGCATTTTCCTTGGTGCTTCCTTAGTTTCTTGAAAGTAAATAAAAAATAAAAAATAATGTGGCTTAATCTTCTGCAGAAGTAGAGTACATATCCTTGGCATAGTGAACTACCTTGACTACAACAATTGCTAAGGCCATTTGAACTTCAACTACCAACCATCCTGGTTCTTTTTTGACAATAACTTTGTTATTTGAGATAAAATGACGAGTCAAGATTTTATGGCGAGCAGGTCCGCGTGGTTAACAAAATTTAGGAGGTAGGGTGTTAAAGATTTTTGTAGACTTATATAGATTGATACGTAACTAAAAATTATTGATTTTTATAATAATTACTTAGAAAGTTAATCTTTAATTATCAAAATTAAATTCTAATTGTCTTCGTACGAAAGACAGTAATTAATATTTGTCCTGTATGACAATAGTTATTATGTGCAATAATTTTATAACTCACAAGAAATCAAATGTAAAATACACACTTCCTACTTTTCTCTGAAAATAAAATTCATTACACTTATCGTTCATTTAATTTGAATTATATACAATTTTAACATCTCCATTTTTAAAAAAACTTATTAAGTTCCTTATATTTTAAATCAAACAAATTTAATCCCTGTTATTTTTTGTCTAAAATTTTCGTTATTATTTCTTTATCCAAATATTTAGAAATTTATGAAATTGAAATATAAAATAATTTAAATTTCAAAAACAGGAAATTCAATGAAAACTTAGAATTTGAAAAGAAGAAACTTTGTATTATTTTTATTTTTAAATAAAATTCGATGCATTAATTTTGGAGTTTTTAAAAGAAACTAAATTCAATTTATACATTTTTAAAATGAAAGTTATGAATTTAAAAAAAAATTAGATAAAAACTTAATAGAAAAAGTTTTAAAATAAACTTAATTAGCTAAAAAAATTAAAAACCAAAATAGCACAATCTAAACTATAAGGATAAAAATAAAAAAATGAGAGAAATGAAGCATGATAATTTCTTGCTCCGTAAACTGTAAGAATTGTACAATCCAAATGAAACCCACCTTTAATGATTAACACTATTATTGATAATGAAAGCAAAAAGTATATATTTGTTGCATATTTAAACTCGTAAAGATGTGAATTCCCTAATTCAATACAAAACTTCCAACAAAAATTGAGATCTAAGATCCACACGTGGGACCAAAAATGGTAAGTGTGAGTTTAACATTTTCTCAGCCCGAAGGGATAGAAATCAGCGATCAACATCACAAATTTGGTGGTATAATACTCCCAACACGTTTGTCTGCGGACGAGTTCTAGGATGGGAAAGTGTGGCATAATTCCCACAGTGGGAAAGTTACTCTCAGCCGTTAGATGAAATAAATTTTAAATCAGCGGTTTATTATTTTTCCTAATTTTTCTTTTTCTCCTTTCCCGTTTACCCCTTCTCTTTCTCCGGTGGCCACTTCTTCCCCACCCTGTTTCTCTTCCCTTTTCCATTTCCTTTCTTCCCCTTTCCTTCTCTGTGGTTACTCGCAGAGGCGTCGCAGTTGTTTGCAGCGGCGTTGGTTCGTCCACGACGACGTCCTGGTCATTCGTGGCGAGAAAGATTGGGCGGTAGTAGACTGGTGTGGGAAGTTACTTTTCCAAAGTGGGAAACTTGAGTAACTTTCCCAGCCTAGAAACCCGTCTTGTCTGCGTAACAAAAAAAACAAAACACTTCTTGGCGTAAACAACAGAGGCAATTTTTCAGCAATCAAACCAATCAGAGTCATCCACACATCGAAGAACACGACATCCAATACGAGAAAATTCAGATAGTAAATGTAATTTAATTACACCAAGACAAATAAAAATGCAAAGTTTAGGGAAATCAAATCCAACAAATAAAAGATATAGATGGTGGAAAAGATCCTTCGTTTGTCCCCAATTCTCATCCCTGACAAAAGACAAAAGACAAAAGAAAATGAAACAGGTGACGCATATATAGAAAGGAAAATCTCAGCAAATTCAACACATCAACACAGCACATACCCAGGCGAAATTTAGAGGGTGCTCTCCCACATTTGATTCAAATATTTTCCCCATCTTTTTGCAGTTTGCCAATATATTTAACACTGACCTGAAATCAAACAACAAATTCCTATTAAAAGAAATTACATTAAAAACATAGGTTAAACAGAATTATTCTTCAAGTGAACTATGTCAATTCTATCAAGATGTGTAACCTTCTTTCCAGGAGCAGCTTTTTTGCCATCAGGTTTACCCATAAACAGCTCCTCCTCTATAATCAATCCATTTGGAAAAGTTCTCACTTGTGATGGCTTGGTTTCAGTTTGTTTCTTCCCCTTTTTCTGAGGTGGACAAATTCTGCTTTTCAGCAGCTTCCCCTTCAGACTCTTTGGTCTTTTTCATGTTTTTCTTCTCAACAAGGACCCTGCCAACAAATACCGCAAACAAGTAGTTAGCACAGCAGTACATAATAATAAGAGTGCACCAGAGAGGGAAGGAAACCCAGCCTCCCAAATTTCCAAGCTTCAATATCTCAAGCAAAGAAAATAAAGATAATTGGAAATGACTCCACAGGTACAAAATTCACCACAAAACCAAGCAATACCTCACAATTTGACATCTTATAGAGTTGAACTCCAATTTACTGAAGGTAAAGATATCAAATGATAAGGCAAACTCAATTTTCAAAGTTCTGTTTCCAATAGAATTTTTAGTTCAGCTGACCAGGTGTTCTGCGGATTTAGTCAAAAGAAGAAATTGGCTTTGCATATCAATATCAAGAATAGAAAATTAAATATGGGTGTAATATTTAAACCAACTTTCCACACCAGTAACACCAAAAGCCTTGCAAAATGTAACTGATTTTAGTTAGATGAAATTATTTCTTACTCGTTATTGGATAGCTTTCCACCATCTTCATCCTTTGCATGAGAAACATCACTCAGGTTGGTTGTAATTTTAACATCCTCAGCATGCTTTTCATCTGGTTCAGTAACCTTTGTCTCATTGCTATTGTCAGATGCATGATCACTTCCCCCTTTAATATGATCTTTCAACTTGTTTCTTTTCTTCTTCTTTTTTTCCTGAAACCATTTACCATTATCAGAAACATTCAGTATAAAACAGCCAGCACAAAATAGAGATTTAAAACCAAATTTTATTCTTTAAAATGATAGGTTGGGCCAGTGGCCGGGACAAATGTCAGATAGACATCTATTCTGGGGAGTAATTAAAATGGTACATCTTTCTCACCCATCCTGTGGCTCATCTTCATCAGCACTATCAACTTTTCGTTATACACTAGCAGAATGATCAACATCTTTTCCTTCTTGTTGGCTTTCTTAGTTTTCTTACGTGCTTGTTCTCCTTTCATTTCTGCTTGTCTTCTGAGAGACAGACACACCTTTCTCTGCAGTGGAAATTGGAAAGCCATCTTCATCTATACTTTCCACAACAAGGTCAGTATCACCCTTAGCGACAATTGGAAGCTCAGAACTTTTGTTGTGTTTCTCTTTCAACTGAGCTACCTGTTCCTTTTTCTTTAATTTCTTAGTTGGATCATCTCCATTTTCAGGTTTATCATCATCCATTATTTCCTCAATTACAACTGAAAGAAAAGGGGAAAAAATACTATGTCATTTATGCTACTATGAATGAAGAAAATGATTACTTTTATTATAATGAAAGCGAGAAATGTATGATAGCATGTTATAGCGTATCTATTATCTATCATTATATCTGCATGTCCACAATCAGATGCAATTTTTCCCAGATCATTCTCTTGAATAGGAAAAACATAGCCATAGAATTTGAGTATTTGATAAAATTTTGCCTTTTATTTTAATACAAATTTAATATTTGTGTATCTTGAAATATGTAAGAAAAAGAAACATAAGAGCAGAGAATACATATAATCATTTCATGGCCTCAAGAAAAGCTGATAATAGAACGAAAATACTTCCACTATTTGGGACTGGCAAAGACGGGTACATGTCAGTATCACTATCAACAATGAAGTCATTAGCATATTCATCTTCACTATCATATTCAGATGACTCCTCTGACTCAGTTCCTTCAATATCCTCCCCCATCAATCACTTTCACGATGTAGTAGGAAATAAAGAATCTAATTATTAAAAAAAATGTTTCACCATGCACTATGTCTTAATTACAACTGTAAGAACAAAACTTCAATTGCAATGCAAATAAGCCAACAAATGGAAGTTCTTCAGAAGGATACTATTCATAGTCATCCCTAAGATCATCCCCATCATCAGACGCAAAATAACCAGAAAGGTGGATGCCTTGTGAACCAACAACCGAGAATGCCAATAAGTCATGTGCATCAAACTCAAGATTCAAAGGTCATGACTCAACCTTATCAGGTAGCAATGAACACAAGAAAACTGGACTTCTGAGTCCAAAAGAGCACTTAAGAATGCTGTTAACCACATGAACCTGGTCGCCGTAAAATGTTAACTCGTCAATTTATCTCAAACAATGCAAAAGGGTAGCTGGTAAATGAAATGGCTGACACTGGGGAATTGAGCAATGAAATCCCTGGTGCTAAAGAAGTAAAATGGCCATTCAAAAACAACTCATGATAATTTCAGTGTGCAAAGTTCAATTTTTCTGCTTGATCTGGCAACTGGGGCAAGTTTCGGCTTTTTAGGCCACAAACAAAGGATTGTAATAACAAACTACAATAGACACCTATAAATAAAATCTATTTTAACTTCTATCAGTATGCATTCCCTGCGACATTCATCTCCTCAAAATCTTCCTCTGATGAAACAAACTCCTCACTACGTACATAACCAGCATCTTTCATTAGCTCATTCAATCCATCCATCAAGGGGTAAATCTCAGGAGCATGAGGGTTGGAAGTGTCCCCTACCAGAAAGGGAGAAAACTCACTGCCAACATCAACCCAAGCACAACCAGGAGCCTTTCTCACCCCCAAATTCCTCATATGAGTCCTCACCTCTGCTAGTTTTCTCCAACAACCAGCAGCTGCATACATATTGGCAATCAACACATAATAGCCTGAATGATCTGGCTTCATTTCCAGCAATTTCCCTGCTGCCCATTCCCCCATCACTGTATTTCCATGGATTCGACACGCTCCTAGAAGAGTAGCCCACATTGCCGAAGTTGGCTTATATGGCATCCCTGTGATAAACTCCTTTGCTTTGTTTAGAAGACCAGCCCTCCCAAACAGATCAGCCATGCAGGCATAGTGCTCAAGCCGTGGAACTATCCCATGGACATCTATCATCCTTTTAAAGAGAAATTGCCCTTGGGCTACTAGACCAGAATGACTACAAGCTGTTAGAACTGCAACCATTGTTACATGATCCGGCTTAATCTCTAACTTGCACATCTCCTCAAATAGTTTTAAAGTTGTTTCTCCTTCACCCTTCATGCCATATCCCAAAATCATGGAAGTGTATGAAACTTCATCTCTTTTGGTCAATGAATCAAACACTTTTCTGGCTTCTAAAACTCTGCCAGACCTTGAATACATGTCCACCAGGGCATTCCACAATAATAAATAGTCCTCAAACTGTTTGCGCTTCATAATGTAGCAATGAAACTCTTTGCCATGCTGCAGATTCGCTATGCGGGCACAAAGGGGAAGAACACTTGCAATGGTCACATAATTGGGTTCCATGCCCTTCTGTAACATCTCTCTAAAAAGGAAGGTGACTTCCTCGGATCGATCCATGTGGGCATATCCAGAAAGCATGGCATTCCAAGTGATCAAACCTTTCTCTTCCGTTCTATGAAACAACATAAATGCATGGCCAAGATCTCTACACCTGGAATACATAGTAATCAATGCATTTTTCACATTGTCAAAGACATCAAAGCAAGTTCGCACAGCGTGGCCATGAATCTCCCTTCCCAATTTAATGGCTCCAATGTGAGAACAAGCATTTAACCCAATAACCATTGCAATGGCATCCAGATGAATGGATGTTCTCATCTGAGAAATAAGTTGAAGTGCCCCTCTGAAATTGCCTGAATGCAAGCACCCTCCAGCAATGGTGTTCCATATAATCACATTCATTTCAACACCCTCCTCCTGCATGCTTCCAAATAGCTGAAACGCTTCCTTCCAGATACCCCTAGACGCATAACAGCTGATTATAGTGTTCCAAGAAACAGAATCTCTACGTGGCATATTATCAAACAAGTGACGTGCAATCTCCAATTTCCCAAACCTACCATACATGGAGACCAAAGCATTGTGCACAAACAAGCTCCATTCCATGGAGCTAGCCTCAATAGACCTGTGAACCTCCACCCCAGAATTGAAATCCAATGATTCCCCACAAGCCTTGAGAACAGATGGATAAGTGTATTCATCTGGTTCAATCTTATTATTCAACATATTCTTATATACACAAAGAGCCTTCACAAAGAACCCATTTCTAACATATGCCGAGATTAGCAGATTCCAATGTAAAGGATCCAAAGTATTAGAGCTCTCAGTGACAAATTGGGCATCAACAAGGAGATTAACATTTGTGTAAAAATTAACAAGCCTTGAAACCAAGATAGGGTTTTGATCAAGACCCAGTAAGATGACATGAGCATGAAGCTGCTTACCCGGTGAGAGTGACTTAAAATGGGTGCAACCCGAAAGGAGAGAGCCAATGGGGTGTAACAGAAGGTGGGAAGAAGTAGCATGGTGCTGTATTTGGAAGAAGGTTTTGAATGCATTGGATAAGTGGCCATGGGTCACAAAGTCCTTGAGGGATGCAATGAGAACACCAACCATTGATGCATCACTACACAATATGGGTTTTTGAAGGGGTTGTTGGGGAGCTTGTTTCCATGATTTTGGGATGCACTTCTGAAGGCGAGACAAGAAGAGGTGTCTGGGTACTATTGAGGAATATGGCATAAACAAAGGCAAAAGAACCAAAGTGGTATATTTTCGCAAAAAAATTACGAATTTGGTATAGTTTTGAAACATAATACCAATCTAGTGCTCGAGTCACGCCCAAATGGAGGCGAAACCAGTCACGCCCAGCTCCAGGCGGAACCAGTCACGCCCAAAATTGGGCGTGTTCCACCAGATGGCGACACGTGGCATGCACAGATGGAGCGAAAACTTCAGACGGTCATAACTTTTGACTCGGATGTCCGATTGAGGCGAAATCAGTGGCCACGCGTTCGTAATTGAGAGGAGAAGCTTCTGGCAAGTTCCCAAGGGACTTGCCCAAATTTTTTTCCCAAAAGAGGCCTCTAAGTGCCTCAAAATTGCGATTTAATCTTCAAACCTCCAAAAAATTTCTTCTTTTATAATTTTTTATTCATTCAATTAGTGAATTGCATGCTATTTTTGTTACTTCTCTTAATTTCGAGCGTTTTGACATAAAATACGCCTCCATCGGATATTTCTATCAAAATTTATGACTTTAAATATTAAGATTAAGCTTATCAAAAATGAGGGTGCATTTAGCAAATGTTAGGTTTTTTATTTTTTAAGTTAGTTCGTATTTTTTCTTGTCTAATTAAATGAATTGTAGTTTAGATATAGTAACATTAAACAAAATAAGATAACATTAAATAAAATATAATAAATTTAAATTTTCTTATATTTGATATATAAAAAAATTCTTATATTTGACACATGAAAGAGGAGGTATATAAATCCATAAACCAACACCTTAGAAGAAATAGCTCACTCTCTCCCACCACGTACAACCAAGATCCCTTGATTGAGTTGAGACTCTATCACAAAATGAATTCTTCAACACCATGTTCCTTATTGCTGACCCTATGCTTGATCCTTATAATTTCCCAGTCTCATTTGCCAACAAATGCTAGAGCTCATGGTCGTTACATGATTGGCCAAATTTGCAAGCAATTAACAGGACAGGAGGACAAGATATTGGTGTAGAAGCTGGGACTGCATCTATTCAACTTATTAAACCATGAAAAAGGATCGAACGTTTTGACATAAAATACGTCTCCACCAGATATACCCCAAATATTAAAATAAGTAGTTTAGTAATTTATATTATAATTACTTTGAATTACATTTAATATTTTAATTAATATTTTAAATCTATTATGAATTACATTTATCATTTAATTAATATTGCTAGTAACCTGTTTTGAATTACGAATTTTGGTTTGAAAACATATTCTGTTCAATTATTGAGAATTCTAAATATAATCTTATTTATATATTATATTTCATACCTTAAAAAAAGAACTCGAAATTAAGAGAAGTAACTAAAAAAATAAATAAAAGAATGATAGTTTGAAATGGGTAAGAAAAGATTTTCTTCTTAGTTGCACAGCTAGTGTGTAAAATGTAAATCAAAATTAGATAATAGTGAATTCTTAGTTAAGAGAGAAAGTCTCACTCTTCAAGAATTAGAAAACAAGAAATTTTTTGGAGGCTTGAAGATTAATTATATAAAAAATTTTGAAATCAAAATTTTGAAATTAGAAGATTAGTTATATAAAAAATCCAAAAAATATTAAACAAAATCATATAAAATTAAAATAATATTAAAAAAATAAAAAAGATCATATCTATGGTGAAGATCGGTCTAAAAATACTTTAAAATTAGATTAAAATAACAATTAATAATATTAAATGATATTTTACGTCAAAAATTAAAGCATGCCAATTTTAGTCTCTATATCCGTCGCTAACAGTTTTTGCGACGGAATTTTTCGTCGCAAACATAAAAAATACAATATTCCGTCGCAAAATCGGTTAGCGACCGAATTAGAGACGGATTTAGAGACGGATTAAGTCACGCCCAAATTTGGGCGTGACCCAGACACCAGATTGGTAATTTGTTTCAAAACTATGCCAAATTGGTAATTTTTTTTCAAAAAAATACCACTTGGGTTCTTTTGCCCATAAACAAATCAAAGGCTCAAAATTTAAAACACCCGAAAACGGTTGTCGTTTTAGGCTTTCCGCATTTTAATAATTTCCCTCTTTCTCTTCCGTTTCCCTTTTATTACTTCATCTGCCATTCACAAAACAGAGAGGGTGAGGCTAATGTAAAAAAATAATTGTTCAGCAATACTACACTCTTATTCTTATTTCCATCTCCTTTGAGGAAAAATCACTCTCTTTATCCTGCATTTCTAAGCTACAGTAATATCTGTTGGAGCCGTCGCCAAAGTCAGTTGCGGTGCTGTCGTGTTGAACTGAAAGAAGGAACGGCGTAAGCTAAGAGAAGTTAGACACTTTCATTATGTTAATTAAAAATCTAAATAGTTAAATTTATTAGACCCAAAGTTTTGATGTGACAATGGATTAGAAATTTGGTAAATAGATTAAATTTGATTAATCATAATGAACACTAAATGAGAAAAATGGGAAAAAAGTGATGTGTGTAGACTTGTCACTAATGCATGACTTCTTCCTTTTAAAACACTAAGAGAAATAATTAAGTCTCATAAGAATATTTAAATGGATAAACTGTTGATTATATAAGGGCAAATAATATGAATATAATATCTGCTAATAAAGTTTAATAAATGTCTTATCAATTTAAGTTGATTAGAAAAATCTATTTTTTTTTCTAATTAATCAAAATCTATCATATTTAATTTTATAAATAAAGTTTATTTTTGTTTTGATAAATAAACTTAACTAATAAAATCTGAACAAGATTTTGTTGTTATCAAAACTAACCGAAACAAATATTTGAAAATAAAAAATATGTTTATTCATATATGTATATAAATAGAGTATCATGAGTATGAAAAAAATGTGATTTCTCATTCATTTATATTGACAATCTAAATTACAAATATTCTTTGAAAATTTGCTCACATGTTTATATTAGAGTTAGGTTTAGGATTGATTTCTATAAGGGTAGAATAGGAGTGTAGAGTTAAATCATCAATTGGATGAGAAACTTTGTGGAGGAACAAGGTTTGAGAGAAGTCAAACAAATCTAGAGTTAGGTTTAAGATTGACTTATATAAGTGTAGAATACAGTTAGAATTAAATTAGCAATTGAATGAGAAACTTTATTGAGGAACAAGGTTTGGGAGAAGTCAGACAAATCTAGAGTTAGATTTGAGATTGACGGATAAAATAGGTTCTACACCTGTATTAGATATTGGGTCTTTAAATAATGAAATTTTTTTTCAATTGGATTGAGTGATCCATTTGAACTCGTGTTTGTTTTCTCCTATTGAACTTAGGAGTTTTTATCCCATTAGATTGTTTTGTCATTTTTACAATTTGATTATTTGTTTTATATTTTTAGGATTTTATCAACATTATTTTGTTAAATTTTATAAATTCAATTCAACCCCTTTTATTGAGTTTATTTGAGACCAACAAAATTGATCTATAAAAATGACATATGCAGAAATTGATTCTAAAAATAAAAAATACAAATATAGTTCACGTTAAATTGCCATTTTATTCAGAAATAAAAAAGAAGAGAAATTTAAGTACTAAAAAAAGGTGGATAGTAGCAATTCGAGTTTAACATGCAAAATTTTAAAAAACCCTTCACAGCATATTTGTCATGAGTGTCGCCAATGTGGGTAAGTAGTAATTTTAAAATACAAATTTAATCATTAAACATATTAATAATACATTTAAAAATTAAATTTATATTTTTTATTAATTTATCACAAAATCATATTTTTATAGACGAATTTAAATATTTATTTTTGACCTAAAATAATATCAGTTTTGGATGTTTTTAATTTTAGCCTTGGGATTTGGTTTTTAAAGGAATGAAGGTGTGAGATGTTTTTTTACTCACGGCACAAGGGTAGGGTATTAGCCGTATCGCTTGAGCCTTTCCCATAAACACAAGCACAAGCACAAGCACTGAATTGAGTTCACTGTCGACAAGTTTCGCCCCAACACTCAACTCAGCTCGTCGCTATTGTTGTTGTTGTTGTTCTTCTTCATATCAAACAAAGTATAGATAAAATATCATTGCAGCTTCATTTTCATCCTCCAATTAATTAGCAATGGCGCACACATCCCTTTTCACTCCCTCTTCCTCTCTTACGTTCAACTCTTTTCTTGTTTCCTCCACCCCCTCTTCTTCTTCTTCTCGCTCCAACAGCCTTTCTTTCCCCGCCCTCTCCAGGTATTTCTTTCTTATAGCACCCCATGAACTGCGGTATTTATTTTAGCTGAATTTCAATTAGAATTTGCCTTAAATTTTATATTTTTGATGACTTATCCGTGAGTTTGTGGCTTTTCGACTTGTTGGTGTTGGATTTTATTGCTTATTTTTTATTATTATTTTAGAGAATTCAGGTTACCATATTTGTGGAAGATGATGACCCTAAGTTTTATGCTAATGGATAAGGGTGAAAGTGAGATTTTTTGGTTCACTTTTAGGTTATGCTTCGAATTGAAAAAATAGATTAAATAAAAATGTTATTATGATAAGTTCGAAGTTGTTTATTCTTAAGCCTGAGCCAAATGATTAATCTAGATTCTAGGGTATGCTGTGAAGGGTTTTTAAAAGATTTGCATGTTAAAGCTCGAATTGCTATTATCCACCTTCATTAGTACTTAAATTTCTTCTTCTTTTTTAAATAAAAATGGTAATTGAGCATGGAAGAGACTAGTATATTCTCTGTTATGTCATGTCTACGAAGGGGATGAAGCCTGCAATGATTTGCAGGAACATAAAGAAATCGGTAGAAGATAGAAAGATTAATAAAAATTCCGCTGTGAAAGCAGTGTATGGTCATGAATTTTGGACACCTGCGAGGAGTTCGCCTCAGGATATTTGGTCCATAAGGTAGATTTAGTTTTGTTATTTGTTTTATCTTTTAGCTTAGTCTTGTTTATTGACTTGGATAATGTTCTTGAAGGAGTGATTTGCTAGTTCCATCTTCCCCTTATTTCCCTACCTATGCACAAGGACAAGGGCCACCCCCCATGGTTGCAGAGCGTTTCCAGAGTGTTATAAGTCAGCTTTTCCAATATGTAGGCAATTTTTTACACTTGTTACTTAATGTTGGATATTCAGCTTTTGTTTAATGTTTCTAGTATTAATAATGTATTTTGGTATTTAGAGGATAATCCGTTGTGGTGGAGCAGTTGATGACGATATGGCAAACATCATAGTTGCTCAGCTCCTGTACCTTGATGCTGTTGATCCTAACAAGGTTTGTTCTTAGATTTTAGTCATTGAAAACTCATGGTTTATCTTCTTTTACTGTTATATATATAAAGTGATCCTATGCTTTTCTGGAGATGATGTCAAATGCATATATTTTGATATTTCTGTATTTTTATGATTAGTGTTGAGATTTTTTGTATCTTTTGTATTATGTGATGAACTCAAAATTTTCTTGTGCATGCACTTAGTCAACTACCAATTTTCTGATTATGTTGGGCAGGATATTGTCATGTATGTAAATTCTCCAGGAGGGTCAGTTACAGCTGGTAATAATTTTTTAGTTAAAACTATCTTGTTTTGTTTTTTTATTATTATATTATATTCATCTACAGGGACTAAAAATATATTGTATCTCAAATATTAAAATGCTTTCTTTGTTATTCTTTTCCCCTTAGGAATGGCAATATTTGATACAATGAGGCATATCCGACCTGATGTGTCTACTGTTTGTGTTGGATTAGCGGCTAGGTAACCTTTTATTCTTTCTCTGGGCAATATTACCTTAATGCTGACAAGTTACCAGTTACCACCAGTAGAAAGCTAAAAGTTTTATCCTAACTTGATCTTAAATCTTGATGTATGCCAGCAGAACATATTGATTTATTTATTTATGCTGAATACTGGGAGAATAATGATGATTAATTATCAATTATCTTAAAATTTTCCTTCCACACTGTATCGTATCTATTTTTTTAAAATAGTTTTTTCTTTAATAAGTATGTGATTCTATGGTGGTAGTGGTGGTAGTAGTTGTATTTAAAAAAAAAAGATGGAGTAACTGAATGTTAAGATGAATGTGTGAATGATTATATACTATGGTACTGATTAAGGAAAAGATGACAAAATATCAATTGAAGTGGATTGGACATGTGCAAAGAAGGTCACTGGAAACACTGATGAGGAGAGTAGATTACATGGTTTTTAGCCATGTGAGAAGGGGGAGAGGGAAACCAAAAAGGGGATTGGAAGAAATTGTTAAAACTTAAAAGGAATCTCATGTGAATAATATTCTTGAGAATTTATTCTTTAACCAAGCCCAATGGCATCATGCAATCTATACAACCAACCTCACCTAACAGGATAAAACTTTAGTAGTTGTTTACTAACATGTGATAGCACTTATATTGGTATTTCTTTATTTTGGATGGTTGACCCCTAAACCTTTTTTCATTTTGTATTTTTTCTATCACTAGTAGATCTATCTTGGTAAGGTTGATTAATAAAAATAAAATAAAGCAGATCCATCTACTCATTTAATCTTTGGTTGAGCAGTCTTGCATCTGTGAATGATATATTTTGATTGAGTTCACTCAAGCTTCAGGAGTAGCCAAATGTGAATCCTGAGAACAAATGGTTTACCTGTCTTCCTGGGTATTTAAAGTCTGCTGCATTTCATTTTAGAAAATCTTCTCCATTGGTAATTATCATGTGCTGAGTTATAGCCTTTTTCTGATTGTGAAAGTAAAGGGGGAGTGGAGTTGTGTGATTTCCCCCTTTTCTCTCCTTTACCTTCATATCGAGAAATATGGGACTGGCAGGAATGTTGAAAATAATATTAAGTATTAACTAACTTTTGAACTAAAAATCTTAGGTTTTGCCTTTGAAAAATATCCTTAACCGTCCATGAATTTAAAATATTCATCAATATTGATAATTTGTCAATGAAAAGTGATTGATAGTTGATTGCATACTATAGTTGTTATCATACTTATGTAGACCTTTTCATCTGCAGTATGGGAGCTTTTCTGCTGAGTGCAGGGACAAAAGGTATTCTTTTAACATGCAATCACTGTATCTATCTCTCCCCCCCCCCCTCCTCTTTTTCTCTTTCTTTATTGATGAATGTCATTTCCTCTTCTCGAAAATAAGAATAATGCTTCTTTCTAACTTTATATCCCTTCTTCCTTCACTTCTGAAGGAAAGAGATACAGCTTGCCAAATTCAAGGATAATGATTCATCAACCGCTTGGTGGTGCTCAAGGAGGGCAAACTGACATAGATATTCAGGTATGGGGCCTCAGTTTCCTCCTTTTATTTTTTATTGGATAAACCTCATGTTTCCTTCTCAGTTTATAAATTTATATACTTCTATCATAGAAAATTAAAGCCTATCTTAGGGTAGCACTTAAAATCTAATGAGTTAATTTAAACCAAATGAATGCCCTAATCATGTAGTGAATTTCCTAATAACCTAAATTTATTCCATACTCCTAATATCCCTATGATTTATTTCCTATATTATCCTGCTATTTATTTTCCGTTCCCTACTGTTATACATTTGGATTTAGCCAGCATTTGGTTAGATTGGATCGAGGCAAACAGTCCATAATTTTTTATTATGAACAGCAGTGCAATAAGTGACACCGTCTATGACCCTACCAAGGGAGACTGAAGGATTTACTTGTTTTATTACTTTTTTGTACAAGTATCATAAATTCATAATTCTGTTATAATAGTTATTGTTTGAGAAAACTGATTACGATTCAAAATTCTCAGGCTAATGAAATGCTGCATCATAAGGCAAATCTGAATGGATATCTCGCCTATCACACTGGCCAAAGTTTAGACAAGATCAACCAGGATACAGACCGTGACTTTTTCATGAGTGCAAAAGAAGCCAAGGAATATGGACTCATAGATGGTGTCATTATGAATCCTCTCAAAGCTCTCCAGCCATTAGAGGCTGCAGCAGAAGGTATAGACCGGGCTAGTGTTTGAGCATGAGATTGTTGCATTTTAATCTCCAAGGTATAAAAAATCAGTGTTAGACTGGAAGATGTTTTTTGTTGCTGAGTCCAACTTAATTTTTTTACGGATGTTGATATCTGTGTCCATTTACCAAAAATGAGGCGAAATCGATACTATTTATTTAGTATTTACTGCTTTAGAGTTTATACTGACAGAAGGTTCTTTAATGGATCCTGAATGTGATTTTTCCTTCAAGCATTCTTTTGTGATGAACTGATAATATGTCCTCGTATGTTGTAGGTAGATATTTTTTTTATTAGACCGTGGTTGTTGTCCATTACATATGTGTGGGACTATAGTGTTAATAAAAAATGTTTGCAGTAAAAACAATGAGATGAGAAGCCGCATCTCTTGTTAACTTTGACTTTGAATTTTATTTTATCGAGTAGTGTGATTTGTTGATAAATTATTTGTTGGAACTAGGAATAGATTGTGTAATAGTGTGAATAAAATTTTGTATACTTTCTGAACTTTTGATTTTATCGAAGGGCAGAATTTTCTCAATTCCAAGTGACTTGTATTATGTTGATTCTTTTTGAGCCGAAAAAGAAAGTTTAATACCAGGTTTCACATAAGTTGGGTATTTCCACTTTGACAATTGGAGTTTTAACAAAATCATTGAACTAAGAAATTTTTGTGACCAAAAAGAAACGCTGTGTCAAGCCCAAGATGACGAGAAGAAATACGATTCTTCCACGAAACCGTTTGGTATGAAGGACTTTCCACCTTTTGCTTCTTTCTAACTAAACATTCTTCTTTGAAGTCTGTATTAATCATTGTTAGTTAGGACTTAAAAAGTAGTCTCCTACTCTCCATCGTCAACTTTTATTAAATCAACGCTATTTATAATTTTTTGTAAAGAAATTTTTTTTTATCAATCATTTAACCTTTCAAATTTTACTAATTCTTCAAAACAAATATAAGAATATAATCTAGTATATCCATGCATCATCATTTTATTTATAATGGTGAATAAAACAGACTATAAATAGCAATTACCTAAATTAAAACTCAAAAGTCCATTTCGAAAATGTAATATGAAACTGCAGAAAGAAAGAAGAAAAGTGGGTACAGAAAGCAAATTAGGTCCAAATAAGGCAAACCTAGCATTTATTCTTCTTTTCTCCTTCTCTTTCAGTGCTGCGCCGTTTTTCTTTTGGGTTTCCATGAATGGTGGCCAAACCTCCATGACAGGACTCTTCCAATGCAGAGGTGACCTCTCCAACTCCGATTGCTACAACTGCGTGAGCAGGCTCCCGGTCCTCCGCAAATTAATTTTTATGTCTGCACTTGTGGTCATGTGCTCCACCGTGAGTCCGCCTCTGCATCCAGGTAACATTACGTAAATGCATTTTTCAAAACACAAAAAAAAAAGCCTTCCTGCATATTTTATTATCGATCTTAATCACATGAATACAAATACAAATATTAATATTAATATCTTTTAAAATCTTAAGATTCTAAATATTTCTTAATTTTAGAATAAAAATATTTGTTCTTTTTTTTATTTAACTATACAACTTATGATCTTTTTTATTTTTATTTTCTTAGTGGTGCTTAAGCATTTTAAAATTAAATTTTCTTTCATTTATAATTTAAATTTATTTATATATTAATCTGTATCATTTTTGTAATTATAATTTGATCTTTTTTCTTTGACAGTATGATACTTTTTAAATACTTTTGTGTGACATGATCATTCTTCATAAAATTAAGAATAAGTTTATTCTGAAATCATCTGTTACTAATTATTCTGGAACCATAAACGAGTTTGTGCAAATATTATCAGGAGCCTGCCCCTTCGTCTAGAACAATCAAAAATCAATACCGCATAAAAAAAATCAAGCATCAATAGATAAAAAATAATAATAATCAAATATCACGTCATGGTTGAATTGAATTATGATTCTCCAACGCGCACCTACCGGCTACCACATGTAATAATTCCCCTTATCGAATTATGGGAATTTTTTTCAAGGCTCTTGTAATATATATTTATTTTCTTTAAGCAGCACGATTCATCAAAGCTATAAGATTAACATTAACGAGTCGCCTTATGGATCGTGTGAAGGTTATTGACCGCACCTGACTTAGTGGTTTGGTTTTGCCATTAAGTCAAGCTGTTGGCATATGTTTCGTGTTTCTTTTTAGCCTTTTCGTGCCAGGCTTCATGGAGATATAATGTAGAGCATGAATATTTTTCTGGTCCAATTTTTTTACCAAGCATCACTTTTTTTTTTTTTTCCTTTGAGGGTTCCTGTGCAGTGGGATGTTGATCGGTGATCACTGCCAGTCTTTTTATTATTTATATTTCAGTATATTTCAGTTTCTATAACACTACCAATTTGATTTTTGGTCGATGGGGAAAGAGGGGTTTGGATTTGTGGGTCGATGGGAAGGAGCGAAAATAGAAGGGTTGGGTTTGGGTTTGTTTGTTGATGGTGCTGTAAGGTGTGAGGCAGTCTTATCTTCTTTGCAGCCATGGTGGCATTAGTAAAGTGGGGGAAATTTTCCTGACTCTTAAAAAATGCGGTAAACTGGTTAATACATTCTAAACCTTTTAACAAAGTGATTTTTTCGTGGTTTTTAACTTTAAAATAACTAGCAGCTACTAATTGTAATAAAGTAATATTAAATTTAACATTAATATTTGATGGAGGGATTGAAATTATTATCTGAATAAAAGTTCAGAGATTAAGATAGGTCATTTTTTTTAGGGATTAAAAGTGAAAATTTTAAAAATTTAGAGACTAAAATCATATACAGATGATTCCTGAGCCTTTATTTACATTGAACAGATTTAGGTACAAACGGTACCAATAACAACTTAGAATTGCTATTGCTAAGATCCACAATTAAATAAGCGCATACGTTTTCTCTCTAGCTAATAGATGGCCATTAGTCAATAATTCCTAAAGTAGAAGGCTTTATTTACAATGAACAAAAAGTTTGGTACAAAGTATATACACTAAAGTCTTAGCATCTAGCAAATAAACGACCATAGTAATAATTCCTAAAGTAGACGCCTTTATTTACATTGAAGAGAGTCAAGTAGAACACTACCAAATTGCATAGTAGTAGTAGTTCTTACCTTTTAAGAATGAAACAGTTTTTTTTTTTCTTTATTTTTATCTTGAAACAAAACAGGAAAAAAAAAGATTTAATACATCGGTAAGATAATGAATTATTTAGTAATTTTTAATTAGGTCCTTAAATTAAAAATATATGTTTAAATTCTTGATTTTATGTAATTGGATATTTAGAGTTAATTCATAGTCGCTTGAAATCTTCTAATATCTATTTAATAATTCTTTAGACCTATGAAATTACAAAACTGGACATTATATATATTATTGACACTTGACAAAAATAGGGATAAAATGATAATTGGGCATTAATTTACTAATTATACCCCTTTTTAATAAGTGCACAATTTTTTCCTACTAAAACAAAACAAAAAACAAAAAAAATATAACAACGCAAAGTATAGCGGAGTCGGCACCGGTTGCTTATTAGTATTTTTTCAAAATAAGAGACATGATAATTGAAAAAAAAAACTTTTCCTTATTGTGAAAATCTTGAATTCTTACAGCCGTGAATTAGAAATTTTATTGTAAAAAAAATTAAAATATGATTCATGAAAATTCTATTTTTAAAATATTCATACAACATAGAAATTTATTATTTTTAGTTTTTCCAACTTAAATTCCTGAAAAGTAGAGAATTCCCTGCCAATCACCCCTTAGCATAGTTATGAAAATCGGCTCGATCATTGACCCGGTCGAGGCAGTGGGTCAGTGGTCCAACCGGTGGGTCACTAATTGGCCCGGTTTGACCCGGTCTATATTAAAAAATTCAAAATTATATTATATATACATATATAACTAAAATTATTTAATTAAGAAAAATTCATTCATAATTTCATATTCAAAAATTTAAAATAATAATTGAAGTATTAAAGTTGATAATACAAGTAATGTGTATTAATAATAAAAAAGAGTGTGAATAGCAACTATCTACATCAAAACAGCAAAATGAAAACTGCATAAGCAAAAAAGGGGCGCAAAAAGCAAAACTATTATATATACATAGGTCATTAACATTTTTGATTAAAAAATATAAAATGGAAACTGAAGAAAGTAATAATAGAGGTACAAAAAGCAACATCAGGCCCAAATTAAAAAAACCCTAATAATATATATGCTTCTCTAGTTGTATTGCTTTTTTATTCTTCATTCCATATTTCCAGCGCTTCTCTCCTTCAGCTGCCTTCTCTTCCTTCTGCTGCGCATAGAATTTTTTAACATCTCCTTAATTCTGCTGCTTCATTCGATATTGGCTCTCCTCCTTCTCTTGGTTAAAAACTTAATTTCAGAAACCCTTTTTCCAAAATGGTGAATTTTTTTAAACATTTCAGAAAGATGTTTTCCGATGCGGTGGCGGAGCAGAGCTTCTCCGGCATAGGGTGTCGGTGAAGAAGATGAAGAAAATGCATTTTTTTTTAGTTTTATAAAATCCGGTCCGGGTTCTGAAACTCGTCCGGGTCACCGTTTTCTTCAAAAAATCGGCCGGTTCTTGCCGGGCCTAACGGGGTCACTTGCATGACCGGTTCCACACTCAATCCGGTCCGGCGCTACCAACGGTTCCTTGTCGGACCGGTCCGACCGGCCGGTCCGAACCGGTTTTAATAACACTGCCCCTTAGTCCCTTACATAAAAAACAAAAATTGGGAGCACAGCGGCAAGGGGAGCAGTGTTATAAAACCCGGCCCGGTCATTGACCCGGTCGAGGTAGTGGGTCACTGGGTCAGTGGTCCAACCGGTGGGTCAGTAATTGGCCCGGTTTGACCCGGTCTATATTAAAAAATTCAAAATTATATGAAGTAATATTATTTGATTAAGAAAAGTTTATCCATGATTCATACTTAAATTCAAAATGATAAGTGAATAATTAAAGTTGATAACACAAGTAAAGTGTATTAATGATAAAAAAAGTGTAAATAGGAATTACCTAAATTAAAACATAAATCCAATTTTTAATAAACAAAATAAGTC
>CM023950.1:1407220-1499748 GCA_013407115.1 Glycine latifolia
ACGCTTTCTTTCTCTGTTTTTAAATTAAATATAATATATTATCAGATAGAGAGACAGATAGGATTCATAGTATCGTATCGTATCTTACAATCCATGTTTCTGTTTCTACCACCAAAGCATGAAGTTCTGCAAGACCTACCAGCAGTACATGCAAGGACATGGCCACAACAAGCTCCCTTCTGTTGGCTTCAAGAACCTCAAAAAGATCGTTAAAAGCTGCAGGAGAGCCTCCACTCAACCTACCTGCCCTGATCATTGCCCAGGTCATCATCATCAATCTTAACCCTACCTTTTCATTCATTAATATTGTCGCATGCCATAATGTATTAATGAGGAGAGAAAAAGAAAAAGATGTCCTTTCCCTATTACCCTCCTTGGCATACATGATACATGATTATTTGTCTAATGATAGGTGCGAATCACTGGTACTTTAATTTGCTTCACCGATAAGTATTCGATACTCTTGGATACTTCACCCAAAGTATCTGTAAAGTATCCAAGCCCTTACAAGAAATTATGAAAATTCAATAATATATAATATTACATCAGACACAGAAGCATGTATAATATACCCTTGATGAATAAAAATAGAAATATTCTTCTTTATGCATGATTTTATGAAAGGGATGAGATTGATACGATTCCAATTTGTAGACAATAAATAGTGATTTATAATTTGTATTTTGTTTTTAGTAATGTCCAAGAAATGTGTTCTTTATTTGGATTTGCATTATTGTAATTATATATTTATTATGTTTTATGAGTTTTTGTACATATCTAGATGTGTACAGTATCTTATATATATTCTTAGAATAATAGTATCTCCACATCAGATATTTGTTGTGTAAGCGACATTTATTGTGCATCATAGAATGATAGTAATATTAAGGAGACAAATTTCTTTAGGGATAGTGTAAACTTTTCAATATTTCCAACTGCCTCTGCTAACTCGATCAATCTAATTATTCAGTGTGCGATGGGACCTTTTTCTCTTCCCTTCTCAATGAAATGTCAGATATAGTAGGGTGCTTTAATCAGCGCGCGCAGCAATTGCTGGAACTACATCTTGCTTCTGGTTTCAGAAAGTACTTTCTCATGTTGAAAGGAAAATTGCACAAGAATCATACTAATCTAATCGATGAAGGAAAAGATCTAGTCATATATTGTTACGGAATTTCGGTAAGTGCATCGATGTATCGTTATAAGTTACAAAATTAAGATCGTCTCCACAGGAATTTGAGTTTACTTAGTTAATTTAAACGAATTTAACAGTTCAATAGTTATATACAATGTGGATAAGCGAAAGTTTATTGGTTTGTGAAATAAGGAAAATAAGAAAATGCGGAAACTACGAATTTAAGAAAACAATTAATTTAATTTAGGAGAAGTGTAGGATTGGATTTCATCATTCTTATCCTTTTATATCTAATTAATTTTATCATGCATAAATCATTTTCTACTCTTATTGATGCGCATGTATTTTATCTCAAATCGATCCCTCGCATTTGAGAATCATAAGAATATTTACTAGATATCGATCGCATATTAAAATAAATACCCCAGTATTAAGAATTAAAATCGCGTGCTTATGCAATTAAAACGTTAAGTCCTATTCTTAGCAACGTAACGTGATAAGTAATTTCATTCGGTTCAAACCCTAAGATTACTTTTCAGTCTCACTTAGGATTAAATTCATGAAACTAGTGATTAAGTAGAATTAAGCATTAAGCATAGAATGAAATTACCAAGAAGAGATAGAAAAGATGCATGCAATAAATAAAATTAAAAGAGACACATAGGGATAAGAAGATTACATCCAACTTCAGAGAAGCTTAGGCGACCATGGAGAGAACCTCCTTAAGAGAAGAGTTGATGAAGGAAATCATCTCCGCTTCACTTCGGCAGGGTTTCCCTTATAACCTTCACCTCTCTCACTCTCCTAAAAACTACCTAAACTGAACCTAGAACTTCCTACGCTTAAGCACAACAATGAGAAGAGAGATTTTAAGCAGAACAACATCCCTTGCTCTCCAAATTCGTTGGCTATTTATAGAGATCCATCACCAGCTTGCTTCACTCGCCCAGGCGAGTGATTTCTTCACATTTTGATCGCCCAGGCAAGCCAAATACACATAGCTTGGTCGCCTGGGCAAGTTAAAGCCTTCAACATTAAGTAATCTTTGGGCTTTGATGGATTTTGGGCCTGGATTGCTTGTTGTACCTCCCATGTTTGCTTTATAATCCATTTTTGCTTGCTTTATGTGTTCGGAAGCTTCGAAAATCCTTTAACCTATCAAAAAACAATAAAAGATTGGATCAATCTTCAATAATATGAATACAACATTATCCTAAGTACTAAATACAAACTAACTAGATTAGGGCAAGTTTTTATAGATATTCTTAGTAAAAACGAAAGATAAGTGCCTTCAATGTAACCCTAATTTTACTAAGATATGACACTTATAATATATGCACTCATAAATTCCATTGCAATTCAGATAAATTTTGAAGAAATATGATAAGGTGTGTCTAGATATCAGGTTCTTCCCTGTTTCTTTCCCATGCTAATTCAAGTTTTGAGTTTTGATATTCCATGCTAAGCTGTATGTGTTCTTTAATTTGTATTCTCACCTCACTACTATTGTCACTGCAGATTCATTATTCCAAGCAAGGCCAATTATTCAAGTCGAAAGTCCAGACCATGCACAAGGAAATTCTTCAAAGTCCCTGGCTTTGTGAGCTTATTGCCTTACACATTAACTTAAGGGAACCAAAAGCCAAGCCAAGGGAGGCATCTGCACTGTTTGATGGATGTTATCTCACATTCACGGATGGAAAACCATCACTTACTTGTGAGCTCTTTGATTCCATCAAAATTGATATCGACTTGACCTGCTCTATATGTTTGGTAAGTTACTTGGTTTCACTTGTTGGAAGAATTACTTATTAATATTGCATTACACCCATTTTTGTATGTTTTCATTTGAATTGAATACATATACCGAGTTGCCTATTTGAAGATTATTGCTGCTCAGATGCAAGCAGGATCTAATCAATTTAAAGGTTGTGCATCGGAATTTTAAACTGAACACAGCTTCATGTTTCCACCAAAAAGCATGCTTACTTACAAACTCTTATTATCATATGGTTTCAAATATTTTAGGTGTGTCAATGGTTTTCAGAGTCCAAACCTCCATATATTGTCCAATTTTTTCCTAGCTAATAGCCCTAAAGAACTTGACCAATGGTTTTGGATCGCATTGACAGTATCACCTTGGTTTCTTCAATATAAATGTACATTTTTCTATGTGAAAGCATCTCTCATATATAGTTATGCAGTTCTTCACATTTTTTGACTTAGATGGTTAAAAAGAGAAGAAGATGAAAACTAGAATGAGTTTAAATCTCCATTAAAATTCTAACAATTAATATTTGTCATAAAACAATATCACAATCCATCTTTGTAAGGCTATTTTTTTATGATTTAAAAATATTTTTGAATTAAAACAATAAAGAAATTACCAAATGAAGAAAGTCAACGGCAAGAGAGTAGATATAATACGAGTGCCAAAAATTTATTGTAAGTCACTTATGAGACAGGTATATCTATAATTCTATATAAGGAGAACCTTAATCCTAAGGTATACACGATTCTTTGTGGTGATTTATTTTTTATCAATCGACACTCTTATCATAAGACTTAGTATTTTTTGTTTGTGGTAATATTTTTCAAGGAGAATGATCAATCGTGACCATTAGAGAATTGAGTTCTTGAAAGCATTTCTAACTATAGAACCCAATGGTGATGTGTTGTTGTGTAAGACCTTAGGTGAAGCATGAAGCTTGTATGCAAATTACTAACAAGCATCGCAAAACTGACGCGCACATATTCTCAAACGCATTTTCTTTCTTGATTAGTTTATCAACCTTGTCCATTATACTTGATGAACCACGACCTTTTTAAAGGAAAATAAAAATTGTACATAAATACATTGATATTTTCTTTCATAATTTAATTTATTTAACTAAAGAAAATTGAAGAGGAAAAAAAAAACACTTTTCTGCTATGATACCACCAATTGCTGCCGTTCAACAAGTTTCGTGAATTGGGTTATATCCACTTACGGGTTATATTATTTAGCATTATAGGGATGTTGGGACGCATAGCATTGAATTTAAGTCAGTTCAGATGAGATGAGACAATGTGTTTCTTGCCAACTGGGGCCCACATCACCCAACCTAACACTAACAGGATAGCGTTATTTGATTTCCTTTTATATTTTTATTAAACAATAATAATACTTTCTTGAGTTTTGCTTTAGTGTGTAAACTAACTCTTCGCATATTTTTATACAAATAAGTTGTTCACACATTGATTGGATCATTGGAGTTGTTATAATTTTTTTAAACAGTCTATATACGTATATGTTAAATCTCTATTGTGATAACAAAGTTTGAGCAAATATCACTTTTCATTCGGAGTCTTGTGGAATTAGAGTTTCACCAAAATTAAGATTTGTAGTTATTAGTGGACAATTTTGTTTTTTGTTTTGTTATTCAAAGATATTTCATTTAACTTACTTATTAAATGTTCATTGCCAGAAAATGTCAAATGAACTATAAGCAGCAGAGGAAAATAAATAATCCATACGAATCTCCTTATTGTTAGTTAACTTATAAATTTTAAACTCTGCGATTGCGACAACGATTATAGTAGAGACAAAGCCCTTTTCAACTTAATTAGCAAAACGGTGGAAATATAACGCCCTCAGTAGAGTTGATGAATTGATCAAACTACACTAACTAGTTTAGTTTGGTTTTAAAAATCAGTAATTTAGTTTGACGTTGGTCTGAAAAAGTTATATTTAGATTGAGTCAAATTGTATTATTGATTTTTATCTTATGTTCTGACTTTCATAATCCATCAAGTTGGTGCAGGTACACATTTACTCTTATTTTTTTATTCGACAGATTTGCGTATTTTAAAAGTACGGATAGTTGAGATCTTTATTTTATTACAGCATTTTTCCTTTTAAAAAATCAATAATCCGTTAATTTTTATAGATTCATAATTTATACAAACTGAATTTCATTTTAAAGTATTGTGCATATTTCCACTTTACAAAAATATTAAATGGAATCAAACCAAATGTAATTATTATAGTAAAGTATTTACGTGAAATTTGATTCATATTTTGTTATAAAAAAAATGATTCATAGTTGAACTTTTTTGTTTGGTGAAATGTAAACGAGAAAGGAGTAAGTTAAAGTCTGTTTACCGAACGGCCTAAACCATGTGTCCCTAAGTATAGATCCCTACTTCCAACTGAACATGCAACTGAGATACTATTCTGAATCCCATTAGAGTTAGCAACTTCAACTGCAATTATATCTAATTCAAGCCAATTGAGAAAGAATTTGATTCATAATTAATGTTTATGGTAACTTCAGGTACGGTTCAATATGACGACAGTCATCATTTTCGGATAAACTCGAGACAACAAGATACCACATTACTATATCTCCTACTATTAATAAAGACAATATTAAAATTTATGGTATGACAGCATAAATAGGCTGGATACAATTTGTCATGCAAATGTACACATATAGAATGCCGGAAAAAAGACGTATAATTAATAACATTATAGCTATACATACTAATTATTCTATTAGTAAACCTGAGTGAATTTAATAAGTATATAGTATTAACAAAAAAAAACGTGTGAAATGCCAAATGGTTATATATGTCAATGCAAATTGATGAATCATTCAACTCAACTACGATAAGGATAATAACTTTTGTGGATGAGTTCTCCCATCGCAGGGGATGCTTATAGATTTGGATAAATCGAACCTTACATGCCAAATGGAAGTTTTATAATTTGTCCGGTTTGCATGATTTTTGGTAATTAATGGTTATCTTGGCATTATATACGATCTTAGTAATTTCAAATATATAGAGAAACGAGTTTAATTATGCTTAATCATCAAGGAAGAGGAAAAGCCACGGAATTGGCGAAGAGGAGGAGTCCTCCAAAATTCAAAGTGGCTCCACTCATCCGCCAAACTTGCAGCCAAACACAACACGATTATTCAAAGCAGTATTCCATTTGTACCAAACCAATGCCAAAAGATAAATGAATTTGATATAATAATTCATGTAAATATACATAATTACATATTTAAGTAGGCCAAACATATATAAATATAAAGATTGATTCAGACCATGTCCTATATATATATATAATGTCAAGTAAGTAAACAATATGGACGTGGCAACCACTTTTAAACTTCCCGTGGCTTGCAAATAAAGACCCTAAGAGGGTGTAGCTAGTGTTTGTTCTCATCATTCATTCATGATGATTGGTGCTTGGAAGAAAAAAGCCAAAGAGTTCTTCACCCCAAGAGAGGTCTTCTACCTCCTCACAATCACAATCCTCAGCCTCCTCCTCCCTTTGTCTTTCTTACTCTTAGCCACTCTTTCTGGTGCACAATATTATCTTCAAACGCTCACTTTGTTCCAAAATTACTATTCACCACCACCCTTTCCCTATCTTTTCCACCTTGCCCTCAATATCAACCCATGTATTCTCTACTTTCTCGTGTCCATTGTGAGCGTGGGGACCCTGATCCAGAGGCTGATGGGTAAAATCACACTTTTCACCGACTTACCGTCCAAGTCCTCGCGTATCTCCACCGCGTGGATTTTACTATGCGCGTTTCAAGTTTGCGTTGGTTTGGGCATAGAGGGGAGCATTGCGGCTGGGCTTTACGACGATGATGAGTCAAGTTTTGGCACCGAGCGTAGCCTGCTGAGCAGGATGATATTTCTGTTGGGCCTGCACGAGACGACCCACGTTTGGTGTAGGACGGTGGTGAGGCCCGTTGTGGATGACACAGTGTTCGGTGAGGCCCGGAGGGAGAGGTGGGTTGAGAGGGTGGGCCTGGCTGCGGGCCTGGGCACGTTGTGGTGGTGGAGACTTAGGGAGGAGGTGGAGACTTTGGTGGTTGTGGCCCAAGTCAAGAGTGAGCAATTGATGGATGTGGGGATTGGTGACTTTGTTGGATGGTGGTTGTATTATCTCATTGTGACTATTGGCATGGTGAGGATCGTGAAGGGCTTCATTTGGATTTTCATGATTTCTCTCTGTAGAAGAAGGCCAACAACAACAACAATAGAAGTGGAATTGAGTCAGAACGATGACAAGGTGTAATTAGAGTTGACCGATTCTCTATTTTCCTTCTTTTATGGTGTTCTAATTGAACTACCTTTCTCCCTCATTTTGTTATTTGATTTTCTTTGGTCAGAGACATTAATTACAATATTTTATACCTTTGCGAAATAGTAACAAACCCGCATACATTATTGTATTGATGGTATTATTGCTCAACATGTCGATAATTAGTTCTTTAATTCCAATGTGTGTTGTTGGATGATCCTATTAATATGATGGCATGACTTACTACAAATCAATATGATATTGTTAATTTTTCTGACTTATAAGCGCGTCTGAATTATGAATCCAAACCGGCTATTAAAAATGATTTTCAGTGGCCAATCTCATAAGTCCAAAATGTTGCCATTTCCTAGTCATCAATGGGTCTTAGTTCGATTTACTTTACCCTTTTTTTTTATAGATAAGGGTAAATTACAAACTCTCCATAATTAGAACTGGATATGTTTACAAAACTCTGGATCCTTACTCTATATACATTTAGGCTATGTTTGTTTCCGTTTAGTGTGATCCAAATTCTAACTTGAATAGTAAATTCAGTTTTGTGATATGCTTAGTTATCTCAAAACTTTGTTTGCGTATTAAAATTTTGCCTACAAGCTCAATTGTGTAGAAGTAAAACTTATTGTGCTTGCAAATCTTTATCCAAATATACATTTAATAGTAGAAGTTAGTCATGATTTATTTTACTTGTCATTTGATATACAATTTATAATTTTAATCCTCCTAACATTTTTTATTTATATAGTTTCATCATTGGTTACCATTACGTACCATTAATATTATCATTGTTGTTACTATCACACTATTGTCATTATCATCAACAATACCTGTAATACCACTTATAACTAGTAAGTTTGTATCCAATATAAGACATGATAACATAATGTTATCTATTGGATACCAAATATTTGATAAGATTAAATTTTATTCTACTTTTATTTTTATATATTATTTTCTTGCTCTAATGTTGTGTTTGATTAATGAGATTAAAATATAGATGATAGAAATATAATATTTTTTTCTTAATTAAAATAAGGTGTAAAAAGTATATAACTCACTTAAGATTTATACAATTTTTTTTCATGTTTAACTCTTTTTTCCTTTGACTGAACATGACCTAAATAATCAATTATTAAAGTCTGTTAACTTTTTTTGAGTTTGGGTCACATGTTAGAAGTGTTTCTCAACCCACTAAATTATAGACTAGTCTCACTCACGATTTGTAAGTACCATTGGCTTAAAGAAATTTTATATACAATAAAAATTGAATATAAATTTTCCTATTAAATAAGTTATTCTTATTTATGTGAACACAACCAAATCCTACTTTATTTCAATGCCTTAGGTTACTAAAGGCTGTTAATTGGCCATGCAAAAGATTTTATTATATTATATTTTTGGAGAAAGAAATTTTAATTTGAGCGCAGTTAGCTTCACCAAATATATTGAAGTTTATTTTGGGGCCAAATATATTGCAGTTGGATTGATGGGTTGGGTACAAAGTTTGTACCTAGATTCAACAAATTTAGTCATGGGTGTTTTTTTTTTTTTTGTCTAAAGATGGAAAATCAGAAATTACATGTGGACTAGACTATTTTCACGTTTTTTCACCCGTATTTTTTCTTTATTTTCCTTTCCGAAAAATACTCCTAGCGTAACTGTGTTTCCACTATGTAATGTACCTAATAAAAATGCATTTTTGTCATGTTAAGAGATATGTCCTTCTTATGCAATAAAAATACATTTATGAAGGACCTGTCCTCTGACACAATCGTGACTACAAACAATACAAAAAATGTATTTTTGTCGTGTAATATTCTAAGATTTAGAATAGAAATATGTTTCTGTTGTATATTGAAGAGAAGAAGAAAATAAAAGCAAGGATAAAATAATAATTTGCTGTATTTTTATATAACAAAAAGGGTGGAAAGAGCAAAAAGAGTGCGAGAATAGAAGCCTTGTTCTGTTGTTTGTGATTCCAATAGAAAGATGCCTTTAAAAAATATTATTTCTTTTAAAAATGTCATTTTCTCTTTTATTTGTTCACTTTTTTTTTTCATGAAGTGTATTTTTCTATTAGAGTAAAAAAAAAGTGGCACAAATAGTATTGTTTTTCTTATAAAGACAGCAAAGGAGACATATAAAGGGGATAGGTGAATTCCATCCTTCAAAAAGGTGCCAACACTATTGGATTCATGTAAAACAATCACACGTCCAATGTGACTATTTTTCATATTTATTGTCACCGTTTTGTAAAAAAAAAAAAAATAGTCATTATTAAGGTAAATTTCCTTGCTAATTTGATTGTTTTTTTTTTCTAATTTGTCTTCAACTTAAATGTTGTTTTGATAGAATACAATCATATTTATAAAGTATTCATCCATTCAATCAGTTTGGTATTGTGGTACTTCTCTAGAAAACCACCAATCCCTTATTAAAAAAAAAAGGCATCAATCATTTTCCCTCAACTTTTTCGTCACGCAGGCTGAACTTCTTAGAACATGTAAGGGATTAAAAACTTGAGCTATTATTCCATAGGAACACGTATGGTATTAAAAACTTGAACTATTACTACATAGTTTGTATTGATCCTTGTATTTGTTTCAATAACGACAAACCAATTGACGGCTGCACTTGATGAAAACATCGAAATATCACATCAAAGTTGCATGATTCCTTTCATGTTCTAGATAACGTGGTTAATTTCTTTAATCATTTATACGTTTAAATATTCCTTTTGCGCCATGACTAAGGACAATGCAAACACACCAATGTTGATATTTATCTAGAGAAGCTCATTGCCAGGGGAACACAGTTTCTTTTCAACAATGGAAGTACTAAGAGAGATAAATACTTTCCCTACAACTTCAGAGATTTCAATTTTGATCCCTTGATGTGTTAGAGGAGTTCAACTTTGAACTTGTTCGGCAACCAAAGCAATCTCTTCAAGAAACCAAGGAACCAAAGAAGAATGAACAGGTTCTACCATCTTCTTTAGCATTATTAGTGCTTCTGAGCAATTATGGTAGCAGGTTCAAGAGGCTAGGGAAGCAAAACATCATCGATAGTAATGTTCAAACTTGTGTGAGTACTCCTCTGAAGTTGTCAACTGAAGAAATAATAAGATTGGCTGGAGCAAGGTATATTCAACACTCTACACAATGGCATGAAGATGTTTGCATCCCCATGCACCCTTATGGATTTGGTCTGGGAGTTTTATCCAAAGAAGAAAATAGAGACATTGAACTCGCTCAGTTTCTTCTTGCAGCTGCTGAGAGGGTAGGGTGCCAACAATTTGAACGTGTCAGCATGTTACTCTCCCATTTTCAGTGGAACTCTTTCGGTGATGGTGCCGTTCAGAGAGTTGTCTTTCATTTCGCTCAAGCACTACTAGGGGTCTGTTTGAATACAAGACACAAGCTTTTGAGAGCTTTTCAACTGGAAATATAGAGCTTTTTCCTGTAGAGAAGCTCTCAAAAAGCACTTCTAGCCTTGTATTCAAACAGGCTCTAGAAAGAATCAGAAGAGAAACTATAGGAAAGGTGACACTGAACAAGTGTGAGAAAAACGGGGAAAAGGATATGATTGCGAAGTTAAGATCGGATACTAACATGGCTGTTGCATGCCATCAAAAAATTCCTTTCAATCAAATGATGCAGTTTTCTGGGGTGCAAGCCATAGTGGAAAATGTTGCATCAAAAAGCAAAATTCATCTCATAAACCTTGATATTGGATGTGGAGTACAATGCACAGCTTTGATGCCAGCACTGGCTGAGAGACAGGAAGAGCAAGTTGAGATCCTGAAGATAACTGCCATTGGACTTCAAGGCAAGACCGAGCTAGAAAAGACAGGGAAAAGGTTAGTGAGTTTTGCTGAACCCTTAAACTTGCCCTTTTTATATAAGGTAGTTTTTGTCACAAGCATCATAGAGATCAAGGTGGAGCAATTTGGCATTGAAGATAATGAAGCTGTAGCTGTATATTCTCCTTATATGCTGAGGACTATGGTGTCGGATTCTGATTCCTTGGAACACTTGATGCGGGTGATGAGAAAAATCTGACCAAGTATAATGATAGTTCTTGAGTTGGAAGCAAAGCATAATTCACCCTCCTTTGTGAATCGCTTCATTGAGGCACTGTTATTCTATGCAGCATTTTTTTACTGCATTCAGACCTGCATGAAGCAGGATTATGAATGCATAATGAGAATTGAGGGAATATTATCAGAAGGGATACGAAACATCGTTGCTATGGAAGATGGTGAAAGGATGGTTAGGAATGTGAAGATAGATGTTTGGAGAAGGTTCTTTGCAAGGTATAGAATGGTGGAGACTACACTTAGCGAGTCATCGTTGTACCAAGCAAACTTTGTTGCCAAAAAGTTTGCGTGTGGGAATTTTTGTACTGTGGACAGAAACAGGAAGTGTCTAAGAGCATCTTTAGTGGTAGATCTCAAATTAGGATCTTAGACTATTTTTTGGTAGACCCCATAGTGCCAAATAGGATTAAAGATCTCTTTCATTTTCTTTTTTAATGGTAGATCTCATTTTGAGATCTTAAGGAGAGAGAAAAAGAAAGAAAATTTATTCTTTTTTGAGCAATGTGCAGATCTTAAGAGATCTTCTACAAGAACCTATCCTCCATATTGGAGATCTCCTCAACTCCTTTATTGGAAAATCTAGTGAAGATCAGATCTTGAGCTCAAGATCCTTGCTCAAGATCTTGCACTAAAGATGCTCTAATAGTTGGATGGAAGGGAACCCCAATTCATTCAATCTCGGTTTGGAAGTTTCTTTGACGAGAGAAACCTATATTCAATTGTGATTTATTCCCTTGAAAATTTCCCCTTCATGGCTTGTTTAGTCCATGTATTCTAATTATCAAGGAAATTTATGTAGCTTGAGTTAGTTAGATTGAAATTTATAGTTTCATCTTAAAAGAATAATGAAAATTAGTAATTAATAATCAGATTAAAAACAATTTCACGATTTGAATGCAGTTGCAGAGTTACAGTTCTTAACATGCATTGTTAATTCCTGACAAGAGTTGTTCTTCTTAGCTTTTATAGTCTTGTGGCCTGCCTTGATTTTTTTTGTTTGGTCCTTCAAAATTAGAATGGACAAAATTCTTTTACAAATTATGTACGGGACAATAGTGTGTTTGGTTTAGAATATAAACTAAACATGCATTTGACAAGAAGGGAAGAAGTTACTCCCATTCCCCCAAGTTTCAAGGTTTTTGAAATTTTGAAAACCAAATCATCTCTCAAATAATCCCAAATAAATTTCCAGCAATTTCAACACACAAGCAACCACACACACAAAAAAAAAATCTAAAACTAAAACTATAACTTTTCATCAACACTCGTCAATCAACCAAAATCACCATTTCAAATTTAAAAATCTAAATTTGCTTGAGCATTGATTTTCATACATTATAGTTCATTCCCGATGCAATCTTAGGCCAATCCAAAGCAACAAAACACAGGGACAAGACAAGGGTAACTTCCCTTACCTCGCGTGGTTTTAAATTTGGGTTGCCTGAAGAGGATGAGAAAGAAAAAGGCTTAAGGTCCAAGGTATGGCTTTTCCACCATTGCACTACCACACACACTATATTGGATTTTCTCTAAAGCTCTAGAGTGTATGAAATTATGCAATAGAATGTGGAACTCTACTTATCCACGTTGGGGATGTCTTGGGGGAGAAGAAATGAAAGATTATGGCTAAGGCCATGTTGAATTTTCTAACTTGTAAGACTTAAGAAAGTAAAGATTTTAGGGGTTTTGGGGTTTTTCCTTTCACTAAGATCCAATCTATACACATTCACTCACCTATTTTGTTCACCAACTCATAGACTCAAAACACTTAAACAACTTATCATATTTCATTAAGTACATTATTCAATATTATAATAAATTTACTTTCTCTTATATTTTTAATCAAACACTTAGTCACATAATTAACGAAAAATACGGTGTTCCACTCAACATGGTCAAACCTTCAACATTATGTTTTCATCACTAATAGATTGCACATGTTTCTCCATTATGTTAATGACAAATGGATTTTAAAATGATAATGGTAAATATGGAGAAGCCTTCAAAAGTGCCAAACTAATTAAAGAAGAAAAAATAATCCAAGTTCAACTTAAAAAAATATAACCTATAAAAATTAGCTGACAGGATCATTAACTAAAATTACTCTCACTTTAGTAATGTACCTCTTTGATGTCAATTTAAATAGGTTATGAAGAGTCACAGATCTAGTCAAGGGAAAACAATTTCTTTGATTATGAGAGGGCTAACAAATCTCCAATTTTACCAAATACTACACCAAAGATATAATTTACAAACTAAGAGAAGGATAAAATGTAAGAAAATAAAGTTATAGAGGATAAATAAAAAAAATAAAAAATTAAATCTAGTATGTCAAACGATCTATTATAACAGGTCATTTAAGGTGATTCATAATGCACCATTTAATACATGACTCACCTTAATTGAACCCTAAAATTAATATGTTACTTGTGATGGAGTCATGTCTTATCAATTTTTTAAATATGTTTATGTGATTAATCATAATTTTAAAATTATCACCCCTCTATTTCTTTATATCTATCAGCTAAAGTTTAAGCACATCAATCAAGGAAACCAATAAGTTTTCTAAAAGTGAAATTGTTAAGCTTCACTCTTCCCAATGCATTTGTTTCATCGTTTCCTCTAATGTCTTTGTCAGCTCTTTATATCTCACATTTAATGTTTAAGCACATCAACTGAGAAAATCAATAAGTTTTTTAAAAGTTAAATTGTTAATATATTTCCTCTAATACCCCTATCGATTCATCTCTCCAATGCATATGTTACATTGTTTCCTCTAATACACATGTCGATTCTTTATATCTATCATTTATGGTTTAAGCACATCAATTGAGGAAACAATAAATTTTTTTAAAAATGTTAATCTAAATATTTTTGTCAGTTCATTATCTCCAATGCATTTGTTTTATCATTTCTTTTAATACCACTAGTAGTTCTTTATATCTATCATCTAAGGATTAAACGCATCAATAGAAGAAATCAATAAGTTTTTTAAAAAATAAAATTATTAATCTATTTCCTCTAATACTTCTTTTGTTCACTTTCCCTAATGTATTTGTTGCATCTTTTTCTCTTTCTACAATTAAATTCACTCACTATTTTCTCTTTCTTCATTTCATAAAATTGACTCTCTTAAAAAAAATTAGGCAATATCTTTTCTCAATGTATCCACCAACTATAATTTAATTTTGACTGATAAGTACTTAGTTCATTTTTGAACTTTTTGATTATGTACTACCCCATTCGTCATATAATAAATGCCATGCTAGTTTCTTTTACACATGCAGTAAAAATACAATAAATCGATGCAATGAGTAATAATTTATGAAACTAATTTAATTATTAATATTACATTGAAAAACTTAAAAAACATCTATTTGGATATTTAGTTTTTCTTCTTATACAAATTTTTAAAAAAATTATTCTTACATGATACTTAGTATGGAACAAGAGAATATATATTTTATAAAAAAAATGAAAGTAAATAATGTCTTTGAAAGTTTGAGACGCTATCAATTTAGTCTAAAAAATTAATTAAATGACAAAATGGTCCTAAAAGTATAATCTATCACTCTTTTTAGTCCAAAATTCAAAAAAGTTATGTGAATTAAGTAATAGTATTAATATATTTTAGGACTACAATGATAAAAAATAATTAAATTTAAGAATTAAAATAACACTATAATAACTTTCAGGGAATTTTTTGTAATTTTTTATTTTCAAAAACTAAATTTACAGTGTTTCACACTTTAAGGATGGAATTTGTTATTTTTCTTAAAAAAATGTGTAAAATAATTAATGGATGCAAGGTATATTTGAAAAAAAATCTAATATTAAAATAACAACTAAATAGAAATAATTTATTATCTCATAAAAATAAAGAAGTCAGTTCAATTAGTACTTAATATGAATAAATGAAAATCTTATATTAATAATAAATCCAACAAACTTAATGCTTATTTATGAGATCGACGCTTTCAGACCGTGTAATTAAAAAATCACTGCACGATGGACGGTTTAAATCCCACGGCTACTAGTTTCTGAATTAATATTTTAACGGTAAAGATCATCTGCGGCATGATAAATGTAGTAGGACAGAGTAGGGTAAATTAATCCCATTCTGTTCTACAGCACTAAACCATTTTCCTTGCACCCTTCTACCTTTATGTTTATCTTTCAGTTCAAACCACAAAGCGTACATTATCATTAGAGTAGAAGCAACAAATTGTTGTTTGTCACTAAAAGGAGCTTCAGAATTAGTGCACCCTCTTGTTTGTTTCGCCAGGTTTGGCTCATTGAAGAATACTTGCAAGGATACATAGTCGAATTTGTACCAACACAACTGGCCTTTCCAAATCTTTTTTTATTTTTTATCCGTACAGTTAAAAGAACTAGACGAATGAAAGGCTTTCCCAAGGGCCACGTTAAAAAAGGTGAGGATCCGTCCAAAATACGGATAATCACTAATTAGCTACCATAATAGCGTAAATATATATATATACACACATATATTTAATCTCTATATTTTTATAAAATTTTATTTTCAATCCTTAAAATTTCATATCATTTAATATAATCCTTATATTTATAAAATAATAATTTATTTTTAATATTACCTAACAAAATTCTTGTAAATAAACATATTAAATTATAACTTCCAAAAGATTTTATTTTATCTTTATTTTTATCGTCATCTTCAATAATTGTTATATATTTATATTTGTGTTTTTTTTCTGAATTTGTTTGTTTATTCAACACTAAAAACAAGTTTTTTTATATATAAATTACAAGGATTAGATTGGATTATAAGAATTTTTTTATGAAAGTATAAAAATAAAAAATATTTTTTTTAATAAAAAAAGAAAATAGTGGCGGTGGATAGTGCGTATAAATACTACTTATTACTTATTAAACGGCAACACCAAAAATTACGTTGCGTTTGTTTCCGCGGTAGGCCATGTAACCAAACGTGTCAAAACTCAGCAGCAGTTATTTTCTTTCTCTTCGTTCTTACACACACCACCAGAGTGAGTAAGTGAGTGCGTTTATTTCTTTCTCTCACTCTTCTTCTTCCTTTGATCGACTCCCCACATAGCACGGCACAACAACGATGGTGTCCAAACCTACCGATTCGGCTTCCAAACCTCGAGTCAGTATCTCTCTCTCTTTCTTCAATTCAACAATAACTAAAAACAGCTCGTTGTTTAGATGCTTCAATTCCTCTTTCCATTTCTGATTCATCGGAATCAGTGTCATAACTACGTTCCAGAATTTCATTATGCATACCTAGAATTTTGAATTTGATCTGATAATCACGAACGAGCATCATTTAAGAGCTCTCTGTTCCTCTATCTCCCTGTAATTGAATGCTACAGCATTTGAGTTCGCGAGTAGGGCTTTCGGATTGCGCTTAATTTTGGATTTTGGCTTCTGTTTTGTTTTTGATATTTCTGTTGAGAAACGACAATTATTAAATGGTCCTTGTGCTGCATCGCGTGAAAATTGAAATTTTACCAGTGCTGCCTACAGAGGATTTTGTTTTTGGACTTTCTATATTTGTGTATTTTGAACGTGGTAATAATTTGTTCTGTAATGTTGACAGAAACAACATGGAGAGCCAGCAAATGATGCAATTGGAAACTTGTCCCTCAAGATAAATCAGTTGAAAAGGCAAATCCAGGCGGAGAGAATGTTGTACATTAAAGTAAGATTGTTATCGGGTTAATGTAGAAATTTTAATGAAGTTCTTATTTGACCTTTTCCTCGGAGAGGTAATTTTTCTAATTTTGTTTGGTTATATTGGTGGCAAACCTTTGTATGAGCTTCTAGCAATTTTTTTTGCGTTTTTCTGGTTACAACATTTTGCTATTATTGCTAATTTGAACTTGAATTCAAATAATTAAAAATTTCAATGTTGAGATGGCTTCTTTTTGTACTCCTTGAAAATTTCAACCTTAAGTTATATTTCTGCAGGAAAAAATTCAGAGCAATGAGAAGAAGCTACAATTTCATATGTCAGGAGTCCTGTCAGAAATATCAACAAGGGGTTCTTCACCGACAGAGGAAAATAGGAAAACTCCAATTCTTTCTTCAAGAATTGACCATCCTTTATGTAAATTCAGTGGTTTCTCTCTAGTCTCAGGAGACAAAGACCACAGCAATCAAGATGCATTATCTGCTACAAGTATCAAAATTCCATATACTGAAACATTACCGCCATATACCTCTTGGATATTTCTAGACAGGTGTTTTAACTTACAAAGATTTAACTTTCTGTCCTGATCTGCCTGTTGTGTAATTATTTTTTTCCAAATTGAAACTGCCTGCTTCTTTCCATTTTAAAATAGAAACTGGTATTTCAGAACTTATTGATCAGTTAGTATGCAGACTATATTATGTATTTTTGCTATTTTAAAATCTTTCACATACATCAGAAATCAGAGGATGGCAGAAGATCAGTCAGTGGTTGGACGAAGACGTATATACTATGATCAACATGGTAGTGAAGCACTGATATGTAGTGACAGTGAGGAGGAGTTAACAGAACCTGAGGAAGAAAAACATGAATTTTCCGAGGCTGAAGACCGTGTTATATGGTAAGTTAAAATGAATAAGATAGAGATGTTATAAGAAGGTCCATATATTGGTGAAGATTCAATGAAACAAGAACAATTTTGATTGTAACATTTCTCATTAGCTATGTGAATAAAATTTAATTAACAAGTAATGTTGATGCTTTGTTGGAGCTCAAAAGGTTGTTTTAAATGTTCAGGAAATAATACTGTAATTGTGATCCTGAAAGAATTTTAGTACCACTTTTAAACTCAGCCTATAATTTCCATATTTATTCAAATGTTCCAAGTTTTTCCTTTCTAGAATTATTGTCTTGATTATTGAATTTACTAGGATGGCATTTGAGGAATATGGGTTAAACGAGGAGGTACTGAATATTGTTGGCGAATTTGTTGGGGGCACCAGTTTAGAAATTCAGGTAATCTTGAATAACCTGTGGGCACGAGTATATGCTTCGTGATCGTTAATCTTAATTATAGAAAGAAAAAAAAAATTGCACTGACTGGATTTATAATTAGAAGCCATTTTTATTTCTGGTAGTTTTTTGTTTGTTTTTGGAAATATGTAGGAGAGGTACAAAACTATCAAGGAAAAGAACATTGGCAGGTTGGACCAGCCTTCTGAAAACTCAGGAGAATATGAATCTACTATTGGCATATGTCCAGAGAAAAGCCTGAGTGCCGCATTAGATTCTTTTGATAATCTTTTTTGTCGCCGTTGCCTGGTACGTACTAAAGCATAAGCTTTTCAGCATTCTTATCATTGTCATAGTAAGTGCATCTATACCTTTCTACGTTCATACAGCAGATTTTTGACTGTCGTCTGCATGGCTGTTCTCAACCTTTAATATATCCTGTAAGTAACAATGCCCTATATTATTTTCAACTTAAGCCATAGTTACTTCATCCATAAAGCTAATTTGATGGTTTACTTCAGAGTGAAAAGCAGACAGTTTGGTCTGATCCTGAAGGTGACAGAAAACCATGCAGTGATCAGTGTTACCTTCAGGTATTCTTTCTCTGAGATTTAAGTATTTGTGAAATTTTCAGCTAAACAGAACTTATACTTGTTTTCAGTTCTCAAAGAGATGAAACTAATCAATCTTTTTCCTCTGTTGGTATTCTGTTTAGCATGTTTTTATTGACTGTCGAATCATTATACAATAAATGTGGTTGCATTTCTATGTTCTGTTGATTTATATTGGATTTTGGAAGTAATTCCAGTCAAAAAATTTGTATGAGGCATATATCTTTAACAAAAAAAAAATATTGAAATCTCACAAACATGAGCCAGGGAAGTCATAAAGGTAGAATTAATTCAAAGTATTTGGATTTCCAATTGAAAACTTCTTTTGTGCCAATTTCAATTTGATTGCAGCCATGGCCACCACACACCTCCTTATTTATTTATTCTTTATTTTTATTTATACCTATATTTAAAAAGGAAAATCTTAATGCCAGTTCTACTATGGGTTATCAATTTGGAGTGCAAGAATTAGCAAGCACAGTCACGACAATACACAAAATATACCGGAAATTTAATATTGCAACAGCATGCCATATATTATATATGAATAAGGTAATTCAATCATTTAAAATTTATATCCAGTACACACAAACATTAAAACATAATTCAACCATAATACCCAGAACACTGCTAATCTCAAATTCTTTATATGAAGAACACAAAAACACATCTTTCAAGAATTATACCATGGAGGTTTTGAAATTATGTTTTACTCACCTCTTGAAGGAAAGTAATTCACTCGTTTAATTTTCCTCTTTTCTATTGATTGTGTCAACATGATTCTCTTTGTTTCTTCCTTCTCCTCAATCCTAAGTAGTCTACTAATTTCCTATTTACTAAGAGAGAGACTGTCTATGGAATTCTAGGAAAAGGAATCCGCTTATCCTTATATAAATGCAGTTGTACGTGATTTAAGATTGGATTGTATAAGACTTGTTTCAATTAAATAGTTATATTTTAATTCAATTGCTTCAATTAAAATTAATATATATATCATAATACAAATATTTATAAATAAATAATCCCAGCTAAATAGTTATATTTTAATTCAATTAAAAACTATAAAAAAAACTATGTACTCCATTGCCGGAGACTCCACGCTATGCGCAGGTAAGGAGGAGGGATATTGTATACAGTCTTATCCTTCCACATGCAAAGAGGTTGTTTCAATTAAATTTAACATATATCATAATACAAATATTCCAAATAATATATATTGTCATAACCATTTTAATTCAAATAAATTTTATACTAATAATTTTTTATTCTAAACCTCATAACTTAATATTTTAAATAACAATAATCATGCTAAAATTTTAGGATGTTAAGGCTTGCTTTACACTAGTATATGGTGAATGATTCTATGTGTGTCAGTGTATCTAAGTGTGCCAGCTTTTGCACCCAGCTACAGTGTAAACACATCAGTATTTTTTGTATTTGATTGCCATTTCAATTGTCATTAGTATATGGTGAATGATTCTATGTGTGTCAGCGTATCTAAGTGTGCCAGCTTTTGCACCCAGCTACAGTGTAAACACATCAGTATTTTTTGTATTTGATTGCCATTTCAATTGGCATTAGTATATGGTGAATGATTCTATGTGTGTGTCTGTGTATCTATGTGTGCCAGGTTTTGCACCCAGTTACAATGACAACTCATCAGTGTTTTTTTGTATTTGATTGCCATTTCAATTGCCAGCAGTTAAAGGTAGTAAAAAATGTGACAGAAGATTCAACTTCTGGGTCTGATCAGAATAAGAGAACTACAATTACAGAAGAGGAAGATGTGAAATTGGCTCCCTCCATTATAGAGGAACCTAGTAATCAGAGTATAGCACCTTTTCCAACAGAAGTTGATTGTCATGGATCTCTTAATTTAAATGTTCCTATCTCAGTGAGTGTGGAAAAACGGAAAGTCCCAAATCAGTCAGACACAGCACTCCGTGACTCATCACTCCCTCCCGATGGTTCTCAGCATTCTTATAAAAAGCTGAAGACAATATCTGATGATGTAGTTACTACAAATAGTGATTCTAGCAAGAACATAAATTTGGGTGCATGTGATGAAAGTATACATACAATTACTAGTGGAATTTTGGACAAATCTGTTAAAGATAATTCAAATAAATTAATAGATTCTTCTAGAACTTGCTGTAGTGATGAGCAGGACAAAAGTATTGGGGATGGACCAAAAGATCCTACAAATAAGACAGAATTTAAGAAGTTGTCGAATTCAATGGAAGGGAAAGTTGATGGGATGCTAAGTCTTTCAGATTGGAAACCTCTGGAAAAAGAATTATACTTAAAGGGAGTAGAAATGTTTGGCAGAAACAGGTATGGAGCTTTCTGTGTTTCACCTCCCATTATTATGTTGAGAAGTACAAGGATGGCACCAAATTTAGTTGTGTTTCACCTCACAAACTATCCATTAAGCTTTCTCATGTATATTATATATGTCTGTGTTGCCTGTTTGTACACTGTTTGTTAGAATTTTATTTTATTTTACTTATTATTATTTGTATTGTAATGGAAGTTGCACTTTTCATTTTTTCCATAAATCCTACAAACTCAACCTCTAGTTTTAGCTTCAATTTCAAGGAATCTTCTGGAAGACATGAGTAATTATGGAAAACAAAGGCACTAACTTGGAAGGAGTTTGTAAATTTTGATTTTACTTTCCATGTTTTATCTACTGAGTAAATTGTCTGCCTTTTGTTTCTTGAAAGTAATGAATTGTCTTGTATGTTCTGGAAGAAATTATTTTGCACTTGACTTCCCCCTCCAAGTAAAAGGGAATGATAAAGATGGGTAAAAACGAAGACTTCATGTAAATGAAATTAATGCACAGTGCATGTCATAAATATCTACTTCATGTAGAGGTCTAATTTTATTTTGTGCTCATGTCAAGTGCAACTCATACTCTGCAGTTGCCTCATAGCAAGGAACTTACTTTCTGGCCTGAAGACTTGTATGGAAATATCTAGTTACATGCATTCTGGAGGAGTGTCAATGCCCCACGGATCTGTTGTTGCTCCTAGTTCAATCATGGAAGACAAGGGAAAATTTGATGCAGAGTGCACAGTGAGAATTACAAGCTCTTCTGTTTCCATCTTCTTTATCCTACATTCTTGTGTCTTGACCATCTTTTTGTTATTTTCTTTTTGGGGGTGAGGGGAGGATTGGTAAAGCTAAAATACAGTTTTCCATATGTAATATACCAAATGGCTCCAACTGTTTGGATAAGTTGTGATTTTGTATTATACCAAGAGGTTATGACCAATTTTTTAAAAAAAAAAATTATATAACCAACATCATTATATTCTGAAGAATTGGTATTTCTATAGTCTAGTTGGGCATCAAACTTAAAAAAATATTAACTTTGATTGTAGGAATTTTTCTACTTTTTTTTTTTGGCTTCCTAATAAATAGGATGTTTTTGGGTTGAACATGTAAAGAGAAAGATTAAGTTACTTGTGAGTTGATAAATGTTCTTTTCTTCTTTTTTACCTCTGTCGTAGTACTCTGTTTTGTATGATGAGTTCTTCATTTTTTTTAACAAGAAAACATCATTTTGAATTTTAAGCTAGCTGCACTCACATTTATTATGCAAATCTTTGTTCTGACAACTTCTAACAACCTTTATGAGTACCCCCTACTTTAGATGCCAAAAAAATTCGTTTCAATCTGGGTTTTTATGTTAGGACCAGGAGATGCCATCTAGGTCACGGTTGCTGAGGAAAAGGGGCAAAACAAGGAAATTTAAATATTCTTGGAAATCTGCTGGCCACCCATCAATATGGAAAAGAATTGCTGATGGGAAAAACCAATCTTGCAAGCAGTATACACCATGTGGTTGTCAGTCAATGTGTGGAAAGGAATGTACTTGTGTTAATGGTGGAACTTGCTGTGAGAAATATTGTGGGTATGCCACTTTTCATTTAATTATGTAGCTTTTCTATTAATATAATGGAAGATAAAATTACAGGATATCGTATATTTCTCATGGTCATGTGTAATTGTGTTGGACTTGGACTGCTTGAATTATTCTGTTAGCAATCACGGTCATAACATAATGAGGGTAATCTAGATTGATGGTCAAATATGGTTTCCCTTGGTTAGCAAGCTTTTGAACACAAAACAAGAGCCAAGGAGGAAGAGATTTAAAACTATCAATATAAAGCTATTTCTTCAAAACTCTTATTTTCCACTGTTTTGCTAGGTTCCTATAAGTTGCATTTTCAACTTAATTTGTGAACTATCAGACTTGATAAATGTAATTGTTAGCAAATTATGATTTAATGTAATAAATTGGCTCTTCTACCTTCAGTTGTTCTAAAAGCTGCAAAAATCGGTTCAGAGGATGCCATTGTGCCAAGAGTCAGTGTAGAAGTCGACAATGCCCATGCTTTGCTGCAGGACGGGAATGTGACCCAGATGTCTGTCGGAATTGCTGGGTTAGGTAATATGCCAAATATTTTTGCTGTGAACTTGATTTTATGACTCCTAGGCTTTTGAATGAACATGTCTCGATTCTATTGCTTCACCTGATCAAGAAGGTCATTATTCACAAAACCACAAGTAATATTTTGTACCCCAATAATCCAGTATTTCAGTAGTACTATGCAAACCTTTGTAATTTTTTCGGTCATATATTTCGACTGACTTGAGAAAATGTGACCTTCCGCTACTTCCATCTTCTCTGGCGTCTGAGCCTAGAACTGGGAAGATGCAATTTGTCTTTTACATCAACGAATTAATATAGTTGTGCTGAAATATTCATTTTATGTTTTGTTAGAATATCCTGTAATATCAATATTATATTTTAGAGTGTGTTAGAAATTATCCCTCAAGATTAATTTTCTTATTGTATAATTTATTTTATTATTTAGTTAGGATTATTAGCAAAAATAAGAGCGAGTACTCTAGGTTTTATCATCACATTACATTACATTTTACTATAATACAATCACATTAGGCAACTAAATATCATTCAAAGTTTCTTTTTCTCTCTATTTCCACCCTCAATACCTAATAAATGTAATAAAGCCAAAAGATTCCTTTCAACTGTTCTTGAAACTGTCCTAAATTCCTTTATGTTTTTATTTTTATTGAGCTATATTGATTGTAATTATTAACTTAGAAATTTATGTAGAATTGATCCTTTTTTAACATGCAAAGCACCTCTTGTACGAAAACAATTGAGTAAATCCGGAACAGTTAATTTTGCTATTAAATTTTCATCCCAGAATTTCACGTCCTCCACAACCCACACCCCACCCCCTCCAAAAAAAAAGTGGAGAACTTTAGAAACCATGAATTGATAATTCTCTACTTCACCTGTATCTTCTAGTTTGACACCACTGTAACTCCCTTTAATGCTGTATCAGTTAAAATCTTCTCAACTGTTTCCCTTTTATATGTTATTTGGACTCTGGAGTGCTCCTCCACATCAAATCATTGTGAATGCTTTATAAGTTATGTTCTCATGTTCTTTATACAGTTGTGGGGATGGTTCGTTAGGGGAGCCACCTCGGCGCGGAGAAGGGCAATGTGGAAATATGAGGCTTCTATTAAGACAACAACAGAGGGTTAGTAATTCTGAGCTTAGGTGTTTATAATTATCTGCATTTCACTCACTTGGATCATAATCATGTATACATATAACATGTATTTGGATCTCACATTGTTTTTTATTTGTCTGTCAGATTCTCTTGTCAAAGTCTGATGTTGCAGGATGGGGAGCCTTCTTGAAGGTTATAAATAAGATTAATAGATTTGTTTTGTTTTAAAATTTCTAACAACATTAGCTTATTCTCCTCACTAATTGATGATGATATTTCAGAACCCGGTAAACAAAAATGATTACTTAGGAGAGTACACAGGAGAACTGATCTCCCACCGAGAAGCCGATAAACGTGGGAAAATATATGATCGTGCCAACTCATCTTTCCTTTTTGACTTGAATGATCAGGCAAGTGTCTCACATCATCTACATTTTCTCCTATCTTGTGCTGCTCTAGCTCTTTTCTCATTGATTTGAGAGTTTCCTTCTAATTTATAAGAGGTCGAGTCATATATTATTTTTATTATATTTTTTAACTTTTGACAACTAAGTATTTTTCGTCGCATTTCTTTCATGGCAAGCTATAACAATTTGGACTGCAAAGTGATTATTTTAGACCTTAAAGCTGCTATATTTTTTTAACAGTATGTTCTTGATGCTTATCGCAAAGGAGACAAGTTAAAATTTGCAAACCACTCGTCAAACCCCAATTGCTATGCAAAGGTGAGTCCAAAACTCAAGTTTTGGGGAGCTTTGAAGTTATAACCTTTTGGCTCAGTTTCTTGAACTTGATCTTTGAACTGTTACAATTATTGGCCTCTTGTACTTGTGACATAGGTGATGCTGGTTGCTGGAGATCACCGAGTAGGCATATTTGCCAAGGAACACATCGATGCTAGTGAGGAGCTCTTCTATGATTACCGTTATGGTCCAGATCAAGCACCACCGTGGGCACGTAAACCTGAGGGTTCCAAGAGAGACGAATCAGCAGCTTCTCAAGGCAGAGCTAAGAAACACCAGTCTCATTTATGAGCCTGGACCCAAGTCTAGGACATACAAATTTTTGGCTTCTACTACTATACTCTACATAAACAAATTTGTGACATCCCATGGGTCAACTGTCACAGAAGGAGATAATAAGTGGTTTGCTGATGCTAATATGCCTTTAAATTATTGGATATGACACAGCTAAAGCAATAAAATGGGCAAGAGATGAAGGCATGAAGCAAATTAATGTTGGCGGCAAGTCGGCAACAAGCTAGTAGAAATTAGCCTAGCATGGCATTTTGGCGAACTTGTTCTATTCAAACTTGGTTTTGCTCTTCATTATGTTGTGTGATTGTGAGATCCAACGTATTATTAAATAGAATAAAATGCTGAGATTTGTGAAATGAAAAACAGATTTAAGATTTTAAGTTGTGTCAGATGTGGAATATACTTTAGCCATCTGATTGAAGGAAGGTTATTGTCGTTGACGTTATCAATCTTAGATGGTAATCGATTCATAGACATTTTATGTTCATTAATATTTATCTATTCAATTTATTAAATAAATAAGTTTATAAATTTCTATAATTTAAATTTAAAAATTTATTGATGAATTTTATTTTAACATTTACTCTTTAAATATAAAAAAATATTACTTATAAGATTATGTATTTTAAATATTTATTTTATTTAAGATTTAGGATATATAATTATGTAAATTATACTACCTCCATTCTTAAATATAAAACTTTTTAATTAATTCATACTTTTAAAAAATTTATTAGTAAATTTGGTTAGTAACATTACATAAGCAAACAATAGTCATTTGATTTTGTTAACATGTAAATATATTTAGTTTGAAAAATTATCAACCAGTCGTTATAGTATAGTAGTAAAAGCATCTCCAACGCAAATTTTTTGGTAGATTTCTTAAGCTAAGCAATCGGTTCTTATGCGTTCTTTGGCATTGGAGCAAACTGACATGGCATAACCCATTTCAAAAGCGCACGATCCGTTTCTTATCATTAAAAAACAATTATTTTGGCATAAAAATCGTTATTCCAGTTATTCTCAATACAGTTCAATGACGCCATTAAAAATCAAAGTGATTCAACAAATTTGGGAAGAAGATGAAGAGTTCCAACAAAAAATATCACAGAAATCAAATTAAAGAGTACCACTAATTGTCAACAAATGTGGGCTGCGCATGCGAGGATCCTTTATAGAGAAACCGGAGACCGTGGTAGCTGGAGATGAAGGGTCTTTGCGCGAGGAAGGAGGAAGATGCGTTGGCAAAAGAGGAGGCCGACGACGGTGAGGTGGAGGTTGCGCGAGGAAGGAGGAAGATGCGTTGGCAAATGAGGAGGCCGGCGACGGTGCGGTGGAGGTTGCACAAAGAGGCTGATGCGCGCAAAGGAGGAGGCCGACAACAGCGAGAGGACAGTGGCGGGACGACACACGTGGAGGAACGACACGAGCTGGAGTGAAATGAAGAGGAAGAGGAGAGGAACGCACCACAAAGAGACAACAGAGGAGAGGAAGGTTCTGAATAAATGAAGAAGATGAAGGGTGTGGGATGCGTGTGTGGTCACTGTGGTGATATTTCTTAAAAAATACATATAATATGCTCACTACAAATAGTATGCACCAAAATAACCGTTGAATGTAAAAAAAATAACGTTAAACAAATGCAATAAAATAATATGCACACAACAATTTTTTTATTGTTAACTAATAAAAAAATGCAAAGTACACTAATGGTAACAAATATAGCCGTTGGAGGAAAGTAACAGTAATATATATAACCATTGAATGTTTCTTTATAAATATAGGTGTTTTTTTTGCTTCTTGGCAGTGCAAGTCACACTTCTAATTTTTTGTGTTCCAATCTATTTTCAATCTTTTTTTATTTTCTCTGAAATGGATCCTAATTAGTATAATTATGAAAGTGTTTACAATTATTTGCAAAATCAATCACCCTCTACTAGTAAAAATTTTGTAAATCCACCACAATATGTTATGTATCCACCACTACCACATACCAGTGAAAATTCGCAAAATCCACCTCAGTATGTTATGTATCCACCACCCCCACACATGTGGTATATGCATCATCCGTCTAATATTGAGTTACCTATCGGTGGTAGTTCTCAAACTCCACAATTTTGTAGTTAACCATCACCTCCCACCAATCCAAACACGTGTTATAGGTCTTATCTATCCAATATTTCACCCTCTATCAATGAGGTTGAATCTACAATCGGTGTAGACAATATTCAGCTAGATGAGGGCGACCACAATGGTAGTGGAAAAAAAACACGTATAGCATTCTCAGTGGCAGAAGATGTGATACTCGTCCGGTCATGGCTCAATGTGTCAAAGGATTCAACAATCGGTGTCGACCAAACATCAAAGCAATATTGGACAAGGATTAAAAATGCGTACAACAATGACAATGTGCATGAAAACATATTATTTTGTGAAAGAAACTCTACTCAGTTGAAAGCTCGATGGAACAGGGTCCACCCAACAGTTCAAAAGTTTAATGGGTGCTACAAACAAGCAGATAAGCATAGGAGAAGTAGAAGTTCAGAGAAGGATTGTATGATTAATGCTCATTTGATTTACTTGCAGGATACAGGTAAAATATTTGAGGTTGAACATGCTTGGTTGTTGTTGAAAGATCAACAAAAATCGATGCAAAATTTATGTCAAATTCTTCAAAAAAAAACAAAGGTTTCTGCAGGTGGAAATTACTCGTCATCTTCTAACACCGACACACTCATTGAAGCCGAAGAATATGATACGCCATCGCCAATGTCTCGCCCAATTGGACAAAAAGCAGTAAAAAGAAAGAGCAAAGGAAAACAAGTTTCCAACAATATCGATTTATCTGGCATAGAAAATGTAATGAATGAGAAGAATGCAAATACATTAAAACTTATTCAATTAAAGGAGACACAAGAAAGGCATATGGAGTATGAAATCCTCATGAAGGATACATCCAACATGTCAGATAAACAACGCGAAGACCACGAAAAGTATTGTGACCATATTAGAAAAAAATTGTTTAATTAAAGTTTAGTTCTTGTGTTCGAATTAGTTGTTATTCAGTTACTTTGTATGCAGTTATCAACCATGTAGGTCCTTGTTGAGCATATTTGGGAATGCTTCGGAAATGAAAATAATAATAACTAAATTTATGTAATTTTTTTTCGAGGTCTAGGTTTTTTATTTATTTCGATGTTATTGTGTTTAATTATTTATTATTATGTAAAATTTTGTTTTATATTGCTACGCATTTTGTTTTATTTATTTTAATTTATATTTATGAAAATTGAAAAAATATTAAGTTTTATTATAAAAAATATAAATATGTGGATTTTTTTGAATTCCTTGTGGTTTCTTGCATTGAAGCAAAATATTGAGTGAGTTCCTTAAGAGTGACATGACACTATGGGGACCACAAAAAGTATTGCAGGGACCACAAAAAATTACTTAAGGAACCTAATTGGGTTCCTTGCATTGGAGATGCTCTAAGTATTCCCGTCCGTCACGTAAAAATGATCTTAAATTTAGGGGAGCAAAAGTAGTATAACATAACGACATAATTTTTTTAATTCAAGCTAATGGATCTCTAGTTATCTAGTATATTATTATGCAACTTTCAAAGAACCTTAAGTATAAGTTGCAGGATGTAACGCCCAGCCACTTGCAGGATCAAATGACTGTCCTTACATACCAACACAAGACTTTTCAGCGTACTTTATCATCACTCACACATTTCCTGAGAAACTTTCCAGGAGGTCACCCATCCCAGAATTGCTTCAAGTCAAATACGCTTAACTGTGGAGTTCTTAAGTTATGGGCTACCGAAAAATAGATGCATCTTGTTGGTACAGGTAGTACCTATTATTTCCTTTTAAGTTATCATCAACTGTACAGTCTCATACCTGCACAACCTCTGGATCCCTCTCGTTCAGGTGTGTATTCGATTCATTTATGTACCCCTCCCGCTGGAAGCCTGCCAGGAGCTGCTCCTTGTTCGTGCCTCATCACACCGGCGATCACTACCCGCTCTCATCAGCGCTCGGGATGTTACACAGGACTAATGTTATATTTTTTTATTATTATATAAAATATTTATCATTTTTACCGGTGATTGATATATGTCAAGTCTCTTAAAATAGCTCTGGTCTTTCATATTCATATTTTTCTTTCATTTGAAATAATTTCTTACATGTTATCATTAAAATGAAATTTAGTCGTTACATTAAACTGCATTTTAATGATAACTTTTAGGCACCTATCTAAAACGAAAGAGGAATATGAATGATGGAAGTTACTTTCCGTGATTTTTTTAGTTTATTAACATTCATGGGCTAACTTGAAATTATCATTTACTATTCGGTGCCAAATTAACTATTCTACCTTCAAATAAAAACTTTACAATTTAAAATAAGCTTGTTATATATGTGATGTGCTTCTCATGCCTAGTATCAGCAGTTTCAGTTCCATATGCGATCGCCCAAAAACAGAAATAAGAAAGATTTGGAATTTTGGATGCACCCAAGAGCCAAAACAACAGGGCAATTAACTTACTCGAGCCTCGTATGTTTTAGGTTGAGATTCAAGGGAAAAGAAGTGAGGACAAGTAAAGCAACATAACCAAACATAAATAAGCGAAGGTACACCAAATTTCAACAAAGCGTCGTGTAAATGTATGAGATCCCCAAATGCCCAATTCCCTACTGTTTACATTTGTAGAAAAAGTATGAGTTAAAAAACTGCTTCAACAATTGCATGCTTCTTTTTGGGGTATCCAATTCCAACCATATGGTTCAAATACACCTTCCCTTCCTTCACAGTTGCTGCCGTGGCCAAGCGATGCTTTGGCCCTGAGAATGTTCCCACAACAGAAGCTGTGTTCCACCCATTAGAGCTCTCCACCAATCTCCCAGAAGGATGCCCAGCAACTACAAGCTTAGTAGGAGACAGTAGTTCCAAACCATCTCCAAAAGATAGAGTCCCTCGCTTTACCTTTATTATCTTCACTTCCTCTCCTTTTGTCAAATCAATCTTGAACAAGTTGCCACTGAAAGCGTGAATCACAATCAAGAACCCATCTGGGTGGTAAACTATCCCATTTAGCCCAGCCAAGTTCTTATACCACTCGTTTGCACTAAACAACGGGTTTCTAATGATTGATATAAGCTTCCCTTCCACCCCAACTTTCCAGATTTTATTGCCTTTTACATCTGTGACATAGGCATTGCCTTCTGCATCCACTGCAACATCATCCGCGAAAGATTTCTCATCACCTGCATCCAATTTAAAATTGATATTGTCACAAATCACAATAATGTCACCAAGACCCACCAGTTGTATATCTAAGCTGACACAATTTGAAGCTATACCCCATGTCAAGAGCCAACAAGATAATAGGACACTGGACACATGCAATTAATGGGAGGTACTGGTGTAGGTAGGCCACTTCCCTTTGGTTTATTATTATTGCCATGCAGTTTCACAACCATCCATATGTTTTTTTCTCTTCCTTCCTTCCTTCTTGAACACATGAATAACACGTGCATGTGCAGACAAGTTTTGTGGCATTGATTTGAATGTTGATATGAATATCAGGCAGTTAACTAAACGAACAAACCAACTTGGTGGTTTAGATCAAATGTTGAAAGATTTGGGTAAAACAACTCATTTTTTTATTATCATATATAAATCCATAATTATTTCCGTCTTACCGTCCATTTAGAGTAATGACATACAACACTTCATTAATACTTATTATTTCTTTTTAACACCCAATCTATTATATCTGCTATTACACATTTATACTTAAGTTTCTTTCTTTTTCTCACTTTAGGTGTCATGTAACATACAATTCTCCATAGATTATTTTCCTATCATTTAACTGTCGTATACCTACCAACAAGTCCAACTCAACAAAAAATAGGCCTAAAGAAAAAATTGAGAGAAACCTTTTGTATTTTAAAGAAAAGAATGATATGAGTCCTTTTAGGCTTTTAGCCAACATGTGAGACCTTTTTTCGCTTTTAAAATTTTTTTTAAAAAATTATTAATAAACCTAAAACTTAAATTTTGGTTATTTTATCTTTGAGCCGGTCATGCCTACCAAGTATCAACTATATGATACGTTATTTTCCAAGGGGATTCCCAATCACTTTTTGTAGGTATGGTCATACACAGATTTTTAACAGCTTTATGATAAAAAAATTCCATACTCTGTCAATAGAATTCTCTTTTTTCTCTTATACAATAGTAGAAGAGTAAAACTTTTACCTTTTATTTAGGTTCAAGAACAAGTTAAAAAATATCCTACAAATAGTTTCCTGATATTTAAATATTTGGAGAAAAGAAACATCAAAATTCAAAAGGTTAGCATTTATTTCAACCATCCACATCTAGATAGAGGATCCCCTGCAGTTCAAAATTAAATACACGATGCAGACATAATAATATTCACATGAAGAATTAGCTGTAAAAGATGTTGATAGTACATGTTGCGTGTCTAACTTTGAAAATCTTTATATATATATATAAACTTTGAAAATCTTCATGTGCGTGAAGTGCAGATATATATATGATTGAATAAAAAAAATGTAAAATAAAGACATATTAACACGAATTCTCGTGGAATTGGCACCTTGCAAACGAGCATCTTACATCATTCGGTTTAATCATGCAACAATCCAAACCATATATTTTATTAAATTCCAAATGACATTAAAAAATAGTATGAAGCAGAAACTAGTTGGCAAGCGCGTGTTTTATAATTTTATTTTTAATAGAAAAACAATTGTTTTTTTCTATTTTACTTAAAAAAAATCTTTTGTTTTAAGAAAATAGTTCAAACATGCATTTATTTATTTGATCCAATAAAACTACTCATTTAAACATAATATCTGTCGAAAATTAGAGAGTTAGTTAAGAGACAATAGTATATACTATATAGACTAACGGTGTCAACGATTATTAACACTACCATTTAATCAAATCCATCCAATATATTCAGTAAATTTGTTAGACTTTTATAATAACTATAGGACATGAAAATTACTTTATATGAAAGAAAAGAAAACTATGAAAATATTTAGTTTAAAGTGAAGATTATCCCCTAAAAAAAAAGTGAAGAGATAGAAGCATACTTGGAGCGCTAAGTTGGGCTAAAAAGAGGCGATTCCAGGTGGAGAGATCGTATGCTGCAAGCGCACCGTATCGATTACCGATGACGTCAGCGTTAACAACGAGGACTCGATTTCTGGGTTGGTCAATGGCGATACCCAATGACGCATTTCCGGCCAACTGTGCATCGTTGACCACCGTGACTTCCTCCAACGGCTGCGATGACGAGGACGACTCGGAATCCTTCTCCGACAGCTTAACCTGACCAAGACCACCTTCGAAGAAGGAAACAATGAAACGGTGATGATGAGAATCCCACTTGGCGCATTCTCGTAACCAGCCGGAACTGTGGTAGTGGTAGACGTGAGTGGCGGGTTGGGCTCGCTCCAAAGTGACGATGATTCCGATGGGTATGGCAGAGAGGAGTAGGAGGAGGGTGAGGAATTTTGCAGAACAGAGAGCCATGTGAGAGAGAAAGCGAATGTGTTTTGGTGTTGGTTGTTGTGGGAGCGGTAATGTAGTGTATTTGTGAAAAGAAACTTGCATTAATAATGGTGTTGGCATTTGAACAGGATCGAGCACAAGACAACAGAACCGAGCCAAAGTGCAACTACAAAAGTTTGATAACAATTAGGTATGGGTTGGTGAAAAATAAAAATGCAATATTTACTATTACTATTATTCACTAAACAGATATACTAATTACTTCTACTATGCCTGCCTGATACGATGTTTCTCTCGCAAAGCAAGGGGGGAACGTCATGCAATTTATACCACTTTTATTATTTTCAATATTAAACAATTAATATAATATATAATATGCGTTTTCATAATACACTGTATATGTAAAGATATTTGCACTATTAATTAATTTTTAATTTAGTTAATACAAAAGTCAATAATTTTATAGCATATAGTAATTTATGATTCTATTATCATGTACTCAAATGCATTATGAGTGTATTTAAACTAAATTCATATAATATTATATATAATTAATTTTCTTTTTATATTTTTTATCTTATATTATAGAATCATAAAACATTTTAAAATCTATAGATAGAATTTGGGACTTGGGTGTGTTCTCTCTTCTCTTCTATTATTAGAGTCTGGTTGAGTTAGAAAGGAAAAAAATGAAAAAGTTTGTTGAATAAAAAGTGAAAAAAATTGTTTTTGAAAGTTAATTTTCTTTTTCTACTTTTTCTCTGATCAAATAGGAAAAAGCATCATTATTCATATCTTTATTCCTCTCTATTCTCTTTCCTTACAACCAAATGCTATCAGCTTAGGATTCACTTAACATTTTAAATTTATGAATATCAAATTTACTTTAAAAGAATTGTTATTACATTCAAAAGTATATCTTTTTCCTCTTGAGAAAATCCAAACACTACCTAATTTTATTAGCCTAAGAAAATTCATCTCATAAAATTACCAATTATTTGGTCAAATTTTGTATGAAAAAACACATTTGATAATATATTAAAAAAATTATGAAAAAAGATTTAAAAAATACCATTGGGGTGAAATGAGAGCCCAAACGCAATTCATGTTGGGCCTGAAGGGCCCACGAAGAGCTGGGGCCCTTGGTAGATACTAATGGATGCCCTCATCGATGAATGCTTTTTCCCGTACTCCTTCGACGATCGTCTTAGCCAATCGCCTGCGTCTCTCTCTGGTGAGTTCTCTCATTTCTCTGTTCTTATTATAGATCTTCAAACCCTAGCCCTACACCTTTTGATTCTTCTTCTTTTTAACGGTAATAATTTACCCAACTCACTGTGATGAGTTCCGAGAAAATGCTTGTACGTTCTAATGACTCTTTTTATTTAGGATAAATTTTTGGGTTCAGATTGAAATTTTAGTTGTGAAACATTGAAACATTTTATCATACAAAAATATTGGTGTTTATCGGGATCAAATCTGGTGAGAGAGAAGTTATAGGAATGGCGTTTTTCTTTCTTCTTCTAGTTTTTAGTGGAATGATTTATATGCCAATGTTTGGGTTGTGTGGGTTGCGCCTTATAGGATTTTCTGTGACACGAGAATTGATTTCACCGAAAGGTCACTGAACCAAACAAAGTTGTACCGAGCTGATACTTTGGTGTATATGAACAATTGTATTAGGTTTAAATAATGCTTTCTTTTTCGTTCTAATGGTCAATGTAGTCATTGTGGAAAATTGCTTGTTTTCGTTGAGAATACAACTGTCAGGATTTGTGAACATAAATATGTACTCTTTGCTTCCTCAGGTCTCGGAGTGGCAAACTGTAAAGTTTTGATGCAGAATGGCTGCAACCGGGGCTCGAGTTAGTAGCTTCTCTCGCAATGTATCAACTGTGACATCTCAGAATCCTGGACTTAAGCATGGCCCTAATGGGACAATGTTCATTTCATCTGGGATTCCAGATCTGGACAGTAATTATCTCTTTGACTTCCTTTTAATAGACCATGTAGTAAATGAATGAGTTATGTAGTTCTATAATATTCATGCGTAGTGTCTTTTCGTAGAAGATTCTCATGCTTGCTTCTTTTCTTTCCTTTTGAATAGAGATTTTAGGTGGTGGTTTTTCTCTGGGTAGCCTTGTCATGGTTATGGAAGATCCTGAAGCACCTCATCATATGCTTCTATTGAGAAATTTTATGTCTCAAGGACTTGTGCAAAAACAGCCACTCTTGTATGCTAGTGCATCTAGAGATCCTAAAAGTTTTCTCGGTACTTTGCCTGGCCGGGCGTCACCAAAAGGTGATAAATCTTCAGATCTTAGTCATGTACTTTTCTTCAACCTTTGCACTTTGTGAAATGCATAATTAATTTTTTTTGTGGTAATATGATTTATTTATTGCACTTATAATTACAGGAAAAGGATCTAAGAATCGCTTGGCAATACAAAAAGTATTTTGGTGAGCCTCAGCTAAATCTGAACACTAATAATGGTAAGTTTGTCTATACTCTTCTTTTCATTGTTTGTTCTTCAATTAAATTATCATTTGTGGTACTAGTTGTTTTTTTCCTTCTTGTGACAAGTAAGCAATACGTGCCTATCTAAATATCACTATGGACCATTTAATATACGTCAATTAGCATTTTAGTTATTTTAATTATGTGTTGAATTGAAATTATGTGGTTCTAGGTATAGAGGGAGGGAAGAGAGACTTTATATAATATTCTATTATGTAATGAAATTTATTAGTGTAATGATATATTTGATCAACATCAACAACACCTTTAACCCAAGTTAATTGGGGTTGGTGGTAGATGAACCCAATGATAAATAAAAAATAAGACAAAAGAGAGAAAAAATAAGCTAAAATAAAAGAAGGGTGAAAGGAAGAATGGAAAAAAGAAGAGGAAAAGAACTAAAATAAGGGAACGATTGGAACATAGAACTACTAATGAGTTTAACCCTCCACCAAACTTATAGTTTTTCTCTACTCCGTCCTAAGACATACCGTCCGCCAATCTATATCTCATTCTATTAGGTCTTGTTTCACTACCTTTTCTCAAGTAAGTTTTAGTGGACCTCTACCTCTCTTTGTATCGAGCTATTGGTAACAAACTCTTGTTCTTACGGGAGCATCCAGTCAGTGTTGTTAAAATCGCGATCCTAATCGTGAAATCGCACGATTTCACGATCCCTGCGGCGTCTAGCGATCTGGATCGTGGGTGGGATCGCCGGCGAGCAAGATCGGAGTGGGATCGCGATCTTCATCGTAGAATCGTGTGATCTGCGATCCCGAACGATCCTGCCTCTGCGTGAGTTTTAAAACCTAAACTTACCTTGCTTTCGAAAACCACGCGATCCCGCTGCTGCGCCGTGAGCCACCTCCCTTGCGCGACGACCTCCCCAGCGCGACGGCTTCCCTTGCGCGACAGCCTCCCCAGTGGCGGAGCCAGGAAATATATTTAGCCTATGCCGTGAGGTGAGGGAGACCGCGATGGTCGACGGCGTGCGCGTGAGGGCTGACGGCGTGCGCGTGAGTGTGACTTCGTGAGGTGAGGAGTGAGGGCGTGAGGCCGTGAGGGAGAGGAAAGTGGACGGAGACCACCGGCGCCGGCAAGACAGGCCGAAGGGAGAGAGAGAAGAGTGGAGTCGCTGCTGGACGCAGGAAGCTTGGAGGCTGGAGTGGACGGAGTGGTGAGGTGAGAGAGAGAGGGACAGCTGTGCTTTTGCTTTTTTATTCCTGGTACTCAATTTAAAATTTTTTAAAAACGTGAGGTGAGGTGAGAGAGAGAGACTTTTACTTATAAATATTAGGAGGGCTTGGTCTGCCAGACCTTGAAAGCATGATGGGTGGTACTCTGTTTCTGGAAAATACAGAGGCTTGCAAAGTTGCAATAGTATATAACTATTGTTAGTTACAGCTTACAAGTGTGAGTGTGTGACATTATGTGTGCTATATTCTTGTTACTCTTACTCTCAAAATTTTGTGTTATGACTTATGAATTTTTATTGAGTTGTGTTATGTATTTATAATTTATAAATTTATATTATATTATGACTTATGAATTTATATTATGTTATGATATATGACTTATGAATTTATATATGAATCTAGGTTTGTTTATTTATTGAGTTTTATGTATATAAAATATAGATTATATATTGGAATTTTAGGTATTGACGTAGGTAGGATCTACGATTCGATCTTACGATCCTCGATCTTACGATCTTTCATCCCCCTCCCGATCCTAAGTAAAATCTCGATTTTAACAACCTTGATCCAGTGGCCGTCTCATAATGTGTCCAAACCACCTCAATCTATGTTCTCTCATCTTTTCACATACCGGTATCACTGATACCTTTTGTCGAATATCCTCATTTCTTATCTTATCCATCTTCGTATTCCACACATCCACCTTAACATCCTCATTTCTGCTACCCCTATTTTATGCTTATGTTGCATCTGTGCTGGCCAGCATTCTGCTTCATATAACATTGCCGGTCTTACAGCTGTTCTGTAGAATTTTCCTTTTAGATTAAGGGAAATTTTGCAGTCACACAAAAATCCAGATGCACTCTGCCATTTCATCCACTCGGTTCTAATTCTATGGTTTACATCCTTATCAATTTCACCACCTTTTTGCAACATTGATCCCAAGTATCTAAAAACATCTTTCTTGGGTACCTCTTAACCAAGTAGATGCACTGTGTCTTGATCACTATCTCTTACCCGCGAAAACTCACATTTCATATACTTCGTCTTGCTCTTGCTTATCGTGAATCCTTTAGACTCCAAAGTGTTTCTCCACAATTTCAGTTTCCTATTAACACCATCTTTGGTCTCATCAATAAGCACGATATCATCTGCAAAAAGCATACACCACGACAGTTCCTCTTGAATATATTTCGTTAGTTCATCTATCACTAAGGCAAAGAGATGCGGACTAAGAGCTGAACCTTGGTGGACACCTACTGTGATAGGGAAATACCTTGATGTTCCATTACAGGCTTTCACATATGTGGTAGTCTCATCATACATATCCTTAATAGCATTAACATACTTTAATGCTACATTTTTCTTCTAAAGAGTCCGCCATAAGACTTCTCTTGGGACTAGTGATATATTTGATATGTTCATAAAACCTAGAAACCTAGATTACTGACCCTTATTTATACTAATTATAATCCTAGCTAATTAGGAAAAAAAATCATGAGGAGATAATAGAATATGATAAACAATCCTAAGAGTCAGAGATAATGAGGAATTAAGGAAACTAATTCTAAACTGAACAATGGAAAGAATATAGGACAAGCATTTGTGATAAATTTTTATGGTGTCCCATGGAAATGGAACATTTGCATATTAATGATTATGCCAAATCATGTAGTGTATTACATTGCAGGTGGTCAGCATGATTACTGTAATGATTTTGACTTGAGAAAGCCCCTGGATCGGCACTTTTTTAGTGGCAATAATGTAGATTGTGTTAGCATCAAAGATTCTCCTAACCTTACTGCTCTTCAAGATTGTTGTGCTGGATTTCTAGCTAAATTCTCAAGGTGCGGTAATCTATAACACTATTTTGGAAATGTATTCTTAGGTATATAAGATGATTCCTAGGCCTCCATCTTATAGCTACCGATTTTAGTTGAACAGTATTTAACTGTTTATTCATATTGCCACACCTGGTTGAGTCAAGTTTTTTTAAGTAGAATAAATTAGAATGAAATTAAATAGGACAAGGTTTGTTGTTTGATTTGATCATAGGTATATAATTCTCTTTCTAAACAAAATTTAACTAAGTCTTTTATAGATGTTTTTTTAGCATGTGCAATTTAAGATTTGATTTTTAATAGAAAACATTGGTGTCATTTGACCCATGTTGCGGTCTCCGTCCAGTGGGAAAGGGCTTTAATTGATGTTGTTGTGTGCAATTGAGGATTTAAAGCATTCCGCTCTATTTTTTAGCACTTATGTTTTGCTCTAGTTGGCACTTCATTTTTATGATTGATGGTCTTACATAGCTAGCTGTCTGGTAGTACTTTTTTTTATTTTGATGGGCACTTTGTGATCATAAATACAATATAGGGTTTATGCATTTGGGAAGCAATCACCATTTGCAAGTTTTGCAAATGCATGCAATTGTCACATTTTGCTTTGAAAAATAATTTTTTGTCACTATACTAGAAACTCCTCCAATGTTATTCTTTTGAATGCTGGAGTAAAAGGGATTGTTAGTATTGCACTATTGGTAATTTTTAACTACATTTGCTGCTGACTCTGGACCCTTGCATTAGATACATGAACACATGATCAATAATCTGAGTCGGACTGTTTCTATAAAGCCTTTCTTAATTCCTTCTGAATTTCTTATTTTGCATCAATTAGGTTGTGATAAAGACTACTTTGTTGATTTTATATAATCTTTCTATCAACCTTTTCATTTACTAACATATTGGATGACATCAACAGAAATGAAGGCAGCATTTCCTCTGCTGGTCGTATCGCAATTCAATCATTCTGTTCTCCACAATGCAAGTATTCAAATGAGGTGAGCTAATATATTTTCCTTTTGTTTCTTTTTTCATATAATTTTGTACTGAGTTTCTCTTTTGTCTTTGAACTATATGCTCTCTTTTTTAATGATTTTTATATACCCTTCCCTCTATAGGAATTAGGAAATTTACTTGCTTGCAGATCCTATTTTATGATCCTTGAATCTCAGCTATTGATATTGTTCTTCATTCTATAAATTTTTAATATTTGTCTAATTTGAAATGTGTCAATGTCATTATTGTAGGAGTGGCATATGCTTTCTTTTATTAGGTCCCTAAAGGGCATGGCCCGGTCTTCAAACACTGTTATTGTTGTAACCTTTCCACCTTCACTTCTTTCTCCATCTTGTTCAAAAAGATTGCAGCATATGGCAGACACCTTGCTTTCTGTCAAAGCCATTCCAGGTTCATAGTCAGCTCTCGATCTTACATTTCATGTGTCTGTTTATGAATCATCTAAAGTTTCAGTACTAGACTATATTTGTTACAGATGAGGACAAGGAACTTGCAAAACTCCTCACTGGTTACCAGGATATGATTGGGCTTCTAAATGTACACAAAGTTGCACGGTTAAATACACAGGTTATATTTTCATACTTCATTTTGACTTATCTATGGAGGGTATTATACAGTTGGTTTACTTCTTTTGTGAACCTGTGGTTCATAACGTGACATGCATACAGCTGTTTACATCCATTTACCCCATTGTATATCCCTTTCTGGAATGCTTGTATACTCTATCTATCTTCCTTTTTCTCACTCATGCAGTCTTAGCACCTGCATTTATGTCCACCACATAATATCTTAAGCAATGGCTTTTAGCATTACGTGCATTATTACCCTTTATTAATTTGTTTGATAATTGGTTTTGATCTTGTACGTGTGATAGATCTTTCCCCTGCCTTTTTGTAAAGCTTAAGAGAATTGGAAACTTGATTGGAGGAACAATGCATTTCTAGAAGCTACCTTTTTCTTTCATTCTGACATTTTTTATTTTCAACATGCAGGTTCCTGTGATTCTGGAGGCCACAACATTCTCCATAAAATTACAAAAACGGAGGTTTTTGGTTTTAGAATGTCTAAATCAAGCCCCAGTTGATGGTTCAAGTGGCAGTTCGTATGGCACAGCTGGTGGTTGTTCTGGGTCAACTAAAGCTGGACCACTTGATTTTTAGACTATACCTTCTTTATAACTGAAGACTTTTATCCACCAAAAATACGATATCCATAGTGAGTCAGGCTTAATATTTTTCTTAGTGCTTGAAATTCTAAATTGTGTTACTCCTTTTCTTTTTTTGTTCTTTTGATGATTAATTGGTTACACCATTGCTTCGTCTGCAATGTACAGATATTTTCTTTTGGTGAATTTTGTGGTGGACCATTTAAACATATGGTTCATGGGTGCATTAGCTAAATGACCGAATATCGAAAGTAAACACTGCACAGGATCAAGATATTTTTAAAAATTGCAAAATAGTCCCCATGACTAATGGACTCCATAAAAAATGAAAGCTGGTGAGTTTATGAACAAGTTAAAATCTGGAGATTAAAACAGAAGAACGGTTTAATGATTTAAGAACAAGTTGAACTTTTGGTCGTATGAAAGAATCCTTCTAAGCCCAAATAATACAGTTTCGCAAAAACTATTTATTGATAAAAAAAAAAAAGATCTTTTCAGCATATTGTATAAATGAATCCCTTTCATCGATGTACATTATATTGTGTTGAATATATTTAATATATATATTCAAATAATATGTTCACATATAAGCTTAATAAGTTAATGCATGATTATATGGATTTATATGGGCTAAAGTCTAATAGCTTGTTATATTGCTGGGAATTTTCCTATGCTGAAGGTAACACTGTTGAGCATTTTACATTTGATGTCTCTTGGTATAAATACTTCAAACATTTAACACTAAAATTTTCTCTATCAAACCCTTACCTCCAACAATCTTGAAATATTAGTTTCGTGTGTCAGATTTGAGTAAGGTATTGTTTCAAAAATTTCATCTAAGAATTTAATGTTGTGATCACTTTCGTGTTTTGACAGAAGAATTGACTGGAATTTGAGTTTGAGAACTCTTGTTGTCACAACCTTTGAATCTACATCTCAAAAATTTCAATCGATTTTATGATTTGAAACCTTTGAATCTATTATTTTCAATATTAAACAATTAATATAATATATAATATGCATTTTCATACACTGTATATGTAAAGATATTTACATTATTAATTAAAATTTTAATTTAGTTAATACAAAAGTCAATAATTTTATAACATATAGTGATTTATGATTCTATTATCATTGAGTGTATTTAAACTAAATTCATATAATATTATATATAATTAATTTTCTTTTGATATTTTTTATCTTATATTATAGAATCATAAAACATTTTTAAATCTATAGATAAACTTTGGGACTTGGGTGTGTTCTCTCTTCTATGATTAGAGTTTGGTTGAGTTAGAAAGAAAAAAAAATGAAAAAGTTTGTTGAATAAAAAGTGAAAAAAAATTGTTTTTGAAAGTTAATTTTCTTTTTCTACTTTTCTCTAATCAAATAGGAAAAAGCATCATTATTCATATCTTTATCCCTCTCTATTCTCTTTCCTTAGCTATAAGCTTAGGATTCACTTAAACATTTTAAATTTATGAATATCAAATTTACTTTAAAAGAATTGTTATTACATTCAAAAGTATATCTTTTTCCTCTTGAGAAAATCCAAACACTACCTAATTTTATTAGCCTAAGAAAATTCATCTCATAAAATTACCAATTATTTGGTCAAATTTTGTATGAAAAAACACATTTGATAATAGATTAAAAAAATTATGAAAAAAGATTTAAAAAATACCATTGGGGTGAAATGAGAGCCCAAACGCAATTCATGTTGGGCCTAAAGGGCCCACGAAGAGCTGTGGCCCTTGGTAGATACTAATGGATGCCCTCATCGATGAATGCTTGTTCCCGTACTCCTTCGACGATCGTCTTCGCCAATCGCCTGCGTCTCTCTCTGGTGAGTTCTCTCATTTCTCTGTTCTTATTATAGATCTTCAAACCCTAGCCCTACACCTTTTGATTCTTCTTCTTTTTAACGGTAATAATCTACCCAACTCACTGTGATGAGTTCCGAGAAAATGCTTGTACGTTCTAATGACTTTTTTTATTTAGGATAAATTTTTGGGGGAAAAGACGATAATTGGGTTCAGATTGAAATTTTAGTTGTGAAACATTGAAACATTTTATCAGATAAAAATATTGGTGTTTATCGGGATCAAATCTGGTGAGAGAGAAGTTATAGGAATAGCGTTTTTTTTTCTTCTTCTAGATTTTAGTGGAATGATTTATATGCCAATGTTTGGGTTGTGTGGGTTGAGCCTTATAGGATTTTCTGTGACACGAGAATTGATTTCACCGAAAGTTCACTGAGCCAAACAAAGTTGTACCGAGCTGATACTTTGGTGTATATGAACAATTGTATTAGGTTTAAATAATCCTTTCTTTTTCGTTCTAATGGTCAATGTAGTCATTGTGGAAAATTGCTTGTTTTCGTTGAGAATACGACTGTCAGGATTTGTGATTTGTTTTGTGTGCTACAGTTTGGTACATCGTGATAAATAAGAGTGAAAAATTGGGGTCATTCCCAAAAGTTTCAACCCCAGTTTTAAATTTTAATGGTGTACCAAACTATCTTGGGGATATAATATGTGAGGGGCAATGACTCCTGGGTTCCTCTTGTGATTAAAGAGAAAGCTTCAAGAAGTCGATGGCATGTCTTGGTGTCTATTATCTTCTACTTCTCTTTGCTTTGTTTTTCCTCCATTCTCTTGAATAAAATCATACGACCATAATGGTTAAGATTAATTGGACTGTTTTGAACTGTATCCAAGTTTAATATATCCAAATATTTATAACACAATGTTTTGTAACTTTTGTAGAATTGACAAGCTTAAATGGCTGGTCCTAGGATTGCCCATGCTACCTTGAAAGGTCCGAGTGTGGTTAAGGAGATCATAATTGGAATAACACTTGGCTTAGCTGCTGGTGGTGTGTGGAAGATGCACCACTGGAATGAACAGAGGAAAACCAGGACCTTCTACGATTTACTGGAAAAGGGTGAGATTAGTGTTGTTGCAGAGGAACAGTGAAAATGTTCTTGTTTTGTGCCTATGCTCTCCATTTATAGGCTTTTTTTCCCGTGCTATATTCAATTGGCTCTTCAAATGTATATGAGCCAACTTACTGTGAGATTGAAAAGAATAAGTTTCTTGCACTGATTGAATACTATGTTGTCTTGTAAAAGTTTCATGCAGTTATGTTTTTATTCTGTGCTTGGCTTATTTCTTCTTGCTGCACAATTCTATATGTTTTTGCTTTTATTTTTTCAGATTTTTTTCACTTGTTTTAATAACTAAATCAATTCCTTTTGAAAGCTGCTAGATGTAATATTTTATTTTGTTAGCATGTGCTATTGGGTGGGGCTTGTTCTAGTTGCATTGCACTTGCTCTCGACATAGAACATTACTATATATAACAGTATTAGGTCAGTGTTTTCTCTGTTTTCTTTTCCATCTAATCCCTAAATTTCAACACCATAGTATCATCTAGATTATGTAAATAGGCATCACTTCATCCAGGATATAAAATCCTTCCCAAATGTGGTATATTTCAATGTTGGACTGTAAGCTGTAAGTTTTTGTACTAGGCTGTAAGACTGTACTAGGCTGCCCTTTTTAATATATGGCTTCAAGTTTTTGTTGTTTGCACAAAAATGGATGGTAATTGGCTGGTAGCATTAGCTGTTAGGGAATCATTCTCCACCTATTGAGCGATACAAGCTACCCAAATTGCTATGGTGTTCGTTCAGCAGCTTCTTTGGGGAAAATAATTCAATGTTCCAATTTTAGTGACTAGGGATATTAGAGATATTACAAATTTCTATGATGTTCGTCCAGCTACTTTGGGGAAAGCATTTCAATGTTCCAATTTTGTTAACTAGTGATATTAGAGATATAATAATTTTATTCATAAGCCTTCACCTAACAGCGTAGGTTTTCAATGAGAGTTGGAGTCTGACTTGGTATTGGAGTTGCCATGATTAGGTGATCAAGTGTTATTCCTCGGTATCACCATTCTTCTGATATATAGTTGAATTTCAACTCAATATAGAGTGGGTTTGTGCATTTTTCGTGTTTCCAGCCCAAGGGAACTTGTGCTGTGTAAGGGCTTGTGTTAGGAATATAATAAAGTTGTTAATAAATTTACCAAATACTTTGAGGAGAGTTGGCTGTTAATGAGAAAATAAATTTTACCAAAACACTAGGTTGCCCTTTTTAATATATGGCTTCAAAGGGATTAGAACATAAAATTGCATAAAAAGTTATTGGCTATTTGAGCCTTTGATGTGATTTCTGAAGAGGAACGAGCAATATTGCATTTTGAACTTTGAATTGTTCTCAAATTTCAATCCTTTTTTCGTTGAATGTGTTTAGAAGTTGTTAAAAGACGTGTCTGCCCTGCACAACAAATGAGTACAGGAGATTGGCCTTTCATTATTGTAAAATGATCCCCATGGCTATTTGACGCTTAGAAGAGAAAGGGATAAAAGAGAACTTATAAGTATGATAAGTGATGATGTTTTAAATCCGCTGTAAAATAAGAACTGTCTAATTTATTTTTTTTTGCTGTTTTTTATTGTCAATTTTAGTTAAATATTGTAACTATAGATATTAAAATGGAATGTCTTAAAGTTTAAACAACAGGACTAAAAAAATGTTACAATTATAAATATCAAAAGGTAATTAAACCCTCGTTCGCTGAAGACAATTTCAATTATTATCTCCTGCACTGCAGCATGCTTAACACATTCGTGAACTATCTTTCGTATTTATGTTGTACGTGTCGCAAAATTAAAGAGCATTTTGAACGAACACGCAATATACGTAGACTTTGCGTTTTCTAACTATTTTGTTTGTAATATTTTACGGCAAATATGAGAACATCTGGTTGGCTAAAATACGTATTGTGTCGATGGACGACTGATATTTTTCGCGTCCAAACAACCTTCTAACTTCTAAGAGCACGAAAAATATCAAGATTTTTATGACTATTCCAAAATTCTAGAAAAACAAAACCAATCCCAGGTTCCGAAAAGCTAGAAAATTAAAAAAAGTGTGTGTTCTGTTCTCTAACAAAATGAAATATCTCTTGTACTAAAAAACAAAAACTGGTTACGTGTTGGACGTGGAAGGCCACAAGTGGTTATGACAAGATAAGTAATATGCGTACACAAATATTCACCAGCATTGGTTATATATCTTAGCATATCCCTCGCTATCCCCCAACATTAAAACCTCTCTATTACAATAAAAACACTAAGAGGAGAAAAAAGAAGAAAAGAATGGCAACAATAGCTGGTGGTGTGAGTCTTTCAAGCCCTAGCAGGGTATTTGCTAATGCTAAGGGAATAGACTCGTCACAAAAGGCCCAGGCCGTGAGGTTTCCAGCACTGTCGAGGCCCATTCAAAAGTGGCCCGGTTTGGTGAAGACCCGGCCCGTTCGGGCAACGCCGGAGAAGATATCGGATAAGGTAGAGGAGAGCATAAAGAGCGCGGAGGAGGCGTGCTCGGGAGGCGGTGCCGACGCGGAATGCGCGGCGGCGTGGGACGAGGTGGAGGAGCTGAGCGCGGCGGCGAGCCACGCCAGGGAGAAGCAGAAGCAGTCTGACCCGCTCGAAAATTACTGCAAGGACAACCCGGAGACTGATGAGTGCCGCACCTATGATAACTGAACTGATCAGTGTCTCAGTCATTCCAAAGTTACATGCATGCATCTATTATTTTTACCTTCTGTTACGTACATCAGACACCATGTATTATTAATTAATTCTTATCTATAATAAACACAATTCAAAATCTGAATCACTCGTCATATATAGTGGTTCGTCCTAGCTGTTTAATTTATATATTCATGCTTATCTGTCTTTCTATTTGTAGCTAGTGGAGGCTGGTGCAACTTTTACATGTTGCAAATCAGCAATTTAAAACACCAGATACAAATGGTTGCTGTAGATATTCACTAATTGTCTGTCCGATTCAAATAATAATGGATTGATCGACAACACATTATAAAGGAAAAAATCAGCTAAAAATTGTCAGCCTTCTTACCTTCCAATTTCCATGATAAAAACTTCGATTCTGTGTGCAGAACAATTCTTCTTCCACCTTTAATTTGCATTTCTTGAAGAAGCCATTAATCATTTCATGTTAATAATATATGACCAGACCAAGGAGTATTGTAAGAACGTTAAATTACCCAACCTCCTTCCGTGAGCTTATTGATTGAAAATCCTAAAGAAGCTCTTAAAAATTTAACCTATATATATATATATTCATAGCCTAAAGTTTTAGAAGGACTTTATAGTTGTCCTACACAACGAAGATTGTTGATTTACCCTACTAGTTTAGAATTATAGACAAGTATAGATCTACAATGCTAATAAATTCACTCGATTTTATCAACTAAACAACCGATTGTTTTATCACTTTTCATTTGTGCAATTACAGATTTACAGAGCATATATAGTGTGAAGAACAGTAAAAACATAAATATCTAAAAATTAGATAGAAAAAGATTAAGAATATTTATAACTCACAACCATAAAAAAGAAATACATTCATTAGCTTTACATTTGAAAAAGGAGTCTAGCTACAATTGAGAACCATGTAATTATATATATATATATATTACTACTGGATACCTTGAGAGAGAAAGTAAGAAAAGAGAGAGAGAAGTAGGTAAGAATACATAGATGATATGATTAGATGACACTCGGATTTGAAACAAGGGAAAAAAAGATTTGCATTCTTCCGCCTTACCATTCCGACATGACACCAAATAAATATAGAATATCTCGTTTTTCTATTGATAAATTAAATTAAAAAAATCTATTAAAAAAATCTCAAGAAAATTTGCATATGTTAACTATTAATTCATGAGTTATTATTGAATATTTGAATATAAATAGTGTTTTTCTTCATAAGATAAGAAAATAAAATTAAATACATAACTAATCAAATTTGCTTTCTTATCGGATATTTTTTCTCTTCGTTCAATTATAAAAGCAACTGTCAATATGTCAATAAATGTAAAACTCCATAACAAATTTGCACCAGATCAGCCCAGTTCACTTCCACTTCTTGGCTCAACAAACCTAGAGTTTTGTTAGACATACCTCCCACTTTTAATTGTATACTTCATGTTCACTTGTTTCGTAATTATGCTTACAAATATAACCCTCGTCATCTTTGGACATTAGTGCACATCCTGTGTGTTTCACCGATTAATTTCATCGCATTTCATCTCAAGTCTCAATCACTTTTGTTTACTTTTGCAAATCAAGCAACCCAATTAATTCTCTCTCTACCAATGAATTCCCTCTCAGATTTTCTCTTTCACTTTCATTCTTGTCTCAAGAACCAACAAAAAAAAATATACAACTGAATCAAGCACAAACCCTCACTCACTTTCTGCCAAGCCAATGTCGCTACTTTGCTTTGTGATTGTATCCTCAATGCTATTATAATAGGTGTAAAAATAATCTACATCAATTATAAATATAACTGACTAGAAAATAAGAAATGCTAATACTTAAGAGGCCCCACTCAAGATTGTACTTTTCACAAGAAAAACCAACTTATGAAACAATCACTACCATATAAAATACTTCTCAAAAGTATTCATTTGGGTATTTAGTTTATTGAGAATTCCCATTTTTTTTTTAAAAGTCTAAGAAATATCCCAATTCAAGATGAATTCTACGGTGGGAAACTAAAGATTTTTCCCACCATGGAAAAGTAAATTTTAGACCGTTAGATTTTTTTTAGTTTGATCTAGTGGCTAATTTTTTTTCCTTTTCTCTTTTTCTTCCTAATTTCCCAAATTACCATTTTCTTTCCCATTCCTGTGTCTTGCTTCTTCCCTGTTCTCCATCGCAGACCACCATCACTACCACCACAACCACCACGACGATATCATCAAAGGAAGCCAACTATGACAATGATGACACCACTGAACACGACTCTTCCTCCCAAGCCAACGACGAAAACACATTAGTGTGACATATAATCCTTTCCTTTTTTTTATCTTCAGCAAACCTTTTTCGTGTCTATTTAAAGTTGGCGACACCACCGACATCACCACTAATTTCTCTTGGCTACCTTGTTTCTTTCCTCATCCCTTTCTCCATCACAAATAGAAAAAAAATCTAATACAAATAAAACTACGAAGATAATGTTCAATATATTTCAAATTTGAGAAATTGATGCAAAAATCAACAACAAAAATTCATGATACCAAATTCAAGAAACATATCCAAATAATAAAAAAAAACAAGCCACTCACAAGCCTCTGCGAAATCCATCCCCAAGGGAAAACACTAGATAACGAACCACCGTGAAACCTGCTCGTCCCTCACTCCATCCAAGACAACTTTGATCGTCATTGGAACCTCATTTTCATTGATGTCATGAACCACACTGGAAAATGACCTTCCCTTGCGATGTCTGAAACGAAAACCTCATTCACCAGTGCACAATGCATCACAAAACCAATCCCTCAAACCCACCAAAGTCGCCTAACGAGAACACACAGCCAAGGATCGTTCTCCTTCACTCTCTAGCTCTTTAGTTTTGCAGAAAATATGGTCTTAATTAAAAATTTAATAGGTAAAATTATAGTTTTATAATAATATTTAATAGAAATATTATTAAATAAGAACTAGGTGAAGTCACCAAATTTGGTGCTACTTGTGTAAAGTCATGTAGGTGACGCCATCAAGTTAAAAAGATTGTACTATCTTAAAGAAGTGTGTTTGACTAGGTGAAGTTATCTAGGATAGCACCACCAAATCACTTAGTCACGTGAACCGGTGACACTTTATAAAGTGGTACCACTCAGATAAAGAGAAGTTGACTAGTGCCACCAACATTTTAAATGACTTGAATCATCCACTCTAATAAATACTTTACATACTGACACAAAATGGTATTTAGTTACCAAAAATGGCTTATTTTGCTCCAAAACTCATAGAATTTGTCCCCAATTCAATAGTTTTACTACTATGTGATTAATTGTATCTAGAGGGTGAAGGTGATAGTGTTAGCTAGTATTAATACGGGATGACTCCCCATGCATCATCACATACACTGCAATTATGGCTACCTCCAAGTTCCATACCCAAAAGCCACTCTTTGTTGTTCTATTTGTCGTTGTGGTGCTACTACTACTCACCATGACCAAGGTAAACTCAACGATAACTGTTTCTTTCACCTGGGACAAGTTCATGCCAAACCAACCGAACCTGATCCTCCAAGGAGACGCCCTTGTGACCTCATCGAGAAAGTTACAACTCACCAAGGTTGACGAAATCGAGGTCTCTTGGTCGCGCCTTCTATTCCACCCCTATCCACATTTGGGACAGCGAAACCAGTAACGTTGCCAGCTTCGCCCGAATTCCAGCTTCGCCTCTACCTTCAACTTCACTGTTTTGGGGGGGGGGGGTGCGAGGGAAGAAGAGTGTAGAATAGGAATTTTAATTAAAATCAATGTTGGTGTGTGAGAATAGAGAAAATATTGGTGAGAATAATATCGTATTTTAACAAACGGCCTGTGTTTGCTGACACGCGGGCTAGCCTATCTGAACCGGCCCATCCCATTTTTCGGCAAATTATTTCCTAAATTCATTTGGACATATTTATAAATATTTCAATATTCAATCACGACAAATAAACGCACAAGACTTTTTTGTCCATTCACAAAATTGATGAAATGAAGATGTCCAATCATTCTCAGTTCTCACTTTATTATGGTTTTTTGTCACATAAAGTTTTTCTTAAAACTAGCATTGAAAGCCATGCATGTATGATTTTAAAGAAAAACACAAATACAAAAGGAATAATAAATAAATAAAATCAAAAGGAGAAAAAATAAACTTGAAAAACTGTCCAATCAATATATGGGCGACGGTCAGAAAGTTTCAATAGTATTATTGAGTATTGATGAAAGTGGTGCCTTACTTTAATATTAAAGTATGCCTTAAGTCTGATATATAATTATATACTTAACCCAGACGCACCAAGGGCGATATTCATCTTCGCCAGCCAATAAAGGAAAAATTTGACAGGTCAATCTCGCCAACCATGGAAAGTGAAAATATCAACTACGAAATGCATAGTGGTTTGCTAGTGGTGCCTCTCGCATTTTTTTAATCAAAACGACACCTCACTAAGGCAATGTCTTTGAATTACGACATCTCGGATCACTTGATTGATAAATCACACAAGAACCTTCGAGGGAATTACCAAGCAACACTATCAAGAGAATAATCGGAATCAACTCAAAAGATGCCCCAGCCGGCAATTAATAAATGAAGGAATCAGGAATATTCCACTACTTTTTACTAAAATGTTAAACTTACCCGTGGTGAATTAGGAAAAAAATAAATTAAGATGCCACTTTCTTTCTTCTTCTTCTTTTTTTTTTTTTAGTTTTGTGAATGGTTTTGGAAAGTTTGGTGTGTGTCTTAGAATTTTTTATTAACCCAAAAACATCTTTAAGGATATTAGTGGTGGAGAAATTAACCAACCAGGCCACGGTTGTTTACTATGTTTGATGTTTGATGTAGTATATTTTGTAATCACTTTAATTATTAAACTATACTATGCTTCCGGACAACGTTCTGTGATTTTTCTCGTATATGTACAACTACTAATTATTACTCTTTGTTTTCACATAGGTGTCTATTTTGATTGCATCATTCTTTGTTTAAATCCTTACCAAAAAAAATAATTCTTTTGTTTTTTTAACAAAGGAGAATCAACTAATTTCCATGGTAGATTGAATACAAGAGGGAATTACTGGGAAACAATTATTGTTGTGATTCTCTAAAGAAGATTGAGGTATGATTGTTGTTCTAACCATTTCAAATCTCCTTGTTGACATCCATAATAGCATCAATCCAGTCTTATGGGCATATTTGGTTCAGTTCAAAGAACGAAAATGTTTTTACAAACTTCATTTTGCTACTAACGTCCAATACCCAAACATGCACCATAACCTTGAATAAAGTTACCATCCTCATCTCTCACACAACATCCAAATCAGGTTTTGCCCAAATCTTTAAAAAATGCAACATCAACATCAGTACCGCAATTAACAAACCCATGTATGTAGTGATTTCCTCCCACCTGAATCCTCATTGGCAGGCAACTAAACCGTAAACCTTTGTTTCATAGATTGTGCTGATTCCCATTCTTGCAAAACAGAATTAGCTCTATTGATAACAGCATCAGCATCCTCCTTGACTGCATCCCATAACCTAACATTCCTCCGCCATAAACTCCAAAGAGTCATTACTAACCTTTTAGAATTTTCAGAACTTAGTACATTTAGAACTTTGAAAATAAGCTCTACAAATGTGCTACAGCTGCATAGGGGGCTTCTCCTATTGAACAATTGTCCCCTTCTCTAAACCATGGTTGCTGCCCACATATTGATCAAAGACCCGTCACCTATACGCCATCTCAAACCATCTTCAATCAACTCCCGGAACTCCGAATGCTACGCCAGATTAAGCTTGGACTATGACCGAGATTGGAGTACAAGAAATCCCTCGAAGGGTAATATTTGGCTTTTGAAGAACTACAATACCATAGCATTGGGGTTAGAGATGAATCTCTGTTTAAAACAATTTATTTTTCGTCCGGAAGATATTTTCTTAAAACAAGCAAACAAACACAATGCTAAGCATGCGCGTATTTAACACGATTACTTGAATAGAGACACGTTTTAGAGTATTTGTTATGTCACATGCTTATATGCTCATAATTTAGATTCAAATGACGGTAAAAACTATATTTAGTTAGAAACCAGTGTGTTTGATTAACCGTACGCAGCCTCGTCTTTGTGAAAAACCACGTCAAATTTATAAAACGACGCAGAGACCATAATAAAATGCATTCGAAAAATGTGAATCCACTTGATGCAAAAATTGTCATTCTAATATATTTATAATTTATTATTATTATTATTATTATTATTATTATAATTTAGAGTTAATTCAATTAATTTTAAAAACTTGTCCCCTTTAAATGATTTCATCATCTAAAAGTACTTAATAATACATCACAACTTTATTATTCTGAATGAATACTTGTGGAAGCATTGTCTAAATGTAAAACTAACTTGTCCCCTTAGTTATTCTACAACTATCTTACGGATTCTTACAAGAGGAATTGTTTTTAAAAAAAAAAACAGACAATAAACTTTTATTTATTAAGTTCAAGAAGTCACAGAGAGGGGTCATATTGCTAAATGAAATTGCGACAACCCCGATCCATCGCAGATACTTTGTCCAAATTCCAAACAAACTATATATCGTCGTCTACCACAAACTCAAAGGACCATTCTGAATTCGGCTTACTCCAATTTGTAATTTCAAATAGAAACATAATTTTATATCGATACGCAATACCAGCCACTATGACAAAGCAGATACATTCAATTCAACTATGTAACGATACTACACACACAACATAAGCACAGATCTGAAAAAATGAAAAAAAGCACACCAACACACGATATCACCCACAACATCTAACACCATACACCACCATTCCCTTTCTTTATTCACCAAAACACTAGGGAACATCAACAATAAGCCTAGCCTAATTGAAGTACTATCAAGCAAACAGGCCTTCATTTCCATGGAGGAACATGTCAGGCGACGCCATCATAGGGTGGGGGATCTGCCAGGGCATGAAGAGAGGGTCAGGAATCTGCGGAATCTCGAAGGATTCACCGCCGCCGCCGACCTCACCGGCGATCTCGAGAATGGAGTTCAGAAACCTTAACCGGTCGTCGAGTTCCATGGTCTGTGCTCTGAGGATGTCGTTCGCGGCTTCGATCTCAACGTATGCTTCCTCCTTCGCCTTTATGCTCTGCGCTAAGCGCACGTTCTCGCCTTGCAGGCGACTCGCTACGTCGGTTAGGTCTTCGAGCAGCTTCTGCTTCTTCATCCGCGATCGCCGTGCGGACTCGCGGTTCGACTCCATACGCTTCCTCTTTCTCTCGTCCATCGCCGCCGGATCTCCTCCTCCCTCCGACGATCCCGAACTCGCTGGGCGCGGAATCGAAGCCATTGGATTTGTTTGAATTTTGGGGGTTTTGTTAGGGTTAGAGAAATTAGGATTTTGCAAATCTGATTAATTATAATAAAAAAATGGGGAAATTGAAGGAATTAGGGTAGGGGATTGAGAGGTAGTTAGTTCATGAGAAGACGTAGAACCAGTAGAGGAAGACGACGGAGAAGGAGTGGAGGAGACGGATTCGTCGCATGGGGTTGCGAATCGTCATAGAAATTCTTCCTTAAACATTTGATTGTTAATTAAGCCACAAAACCTAGATCGAAGAAAGGATCTGGATTATGAAGACACAAAACGGAAAAGGGAAATCGAGAATTGAAAAAGAGAGCAATAGAGAAGGGAAAATTGGGGGTAGGGTAGGTTGGGGAATGTGGAGAATGATGTTGAGAAACAACGGGGGAAGGTGAGAAAGGTTTAACCGGAGAAGGTTTTTCAATTGTGTTTAGTTGGCTTTTATAGAAAAAAATGTGAGGTTAGTGGGGGATGGAAAACGTGCTTCGGTGCACTGGACTAGGAATAATTAATTTGGAAAATTTGATTATATTTTTTTTAGGGCTTAATGACACCGCGTCATAGCTGGCGGCAACGTGACGACACAGAGACAGCTGTTTTCCTCAAATATCCTTACTAGTTTCAACTCTACGGTCTTACCTTCCTGTCATTTTTTTTCTTTATCGGGATCTCGGGAGTAATTACAAAGAAAGCTTCTTAAATTATATATCTTGTATACCCGTGATTGATTACGAAACGTAAATTTCATTTAAAAAATATGGTGTGTGTTTAGATTATAAAACGATTTTTTTTTTCATTACCAACGTCATCCAACGAGTTAACAGTTTAAAATTATAAGTATAATTTTTAATATCATCATTGCATTTTATCAATTTTTTAATACGAATTACTTTTATTATAAGTTATAAATTAGATAAAAAACACTCCTTATTCTTTCTTATTCTCAATATTTTTTTGACATGTGTTTCATGGAAAAACTCTCACAATTAGCAAACAAAAATCTCTTTCAGTTTTACTCCCTTCGTTTATTTAATTGTCGGGGTTTTTGAAAAAAAAATCATTCTTTAGTTATCTATCATTTTTAAAGTTTAAGGTTACATTGATTATCTTTTTATTGATTATACTCTTATCCACATTAATTATTTCACACATCAACAACATATTTAATCCAAGTTAATTGAGGTCAGTGATAGATGAATCCAATAATAGATCAAAAATAAAATAAAGAAATAGAAAGAGAGATAAAAAGAAAAAATAAAAATAATAAAAAAAAGAAAAAATCAGTTAAAATAAAAGAAGAGTAAATAGAGGAGGAGAGAAATGAAGATGAAAAGAACTAAAAAGGGAATGAATGGAACATAGATATATTAATGAGTTTAACCATCTACCAAATTTATAACTTTTTTCTACTCTATCCTAAAATACACCGTCCACCAATCTATATCCTACTCTATTATTTCACACATTTAAATAAATAATTGAATCTTTCAAAAATGAAATAGTTATTGATTAGTAATTCGGTGGATAAGTGGAGAGAGAAATAAGTGTATTGAGAAAGTGAATACACAAGGTATAATAAGCAAAGGCCTAATAACCTTTATTCAAGCAGTACTAAGACGAAAGGGTGTCGACCATAAAATAAATAAAAAAGACGTAAGGGTTGTATTTGGGCTCATTTTTTTATTGGCCCAACACAACTAGTCCTGGGCTAAGGGCCTGGTAGGCCCGTTTTCATTTCTGATTTGTAAGTTGCAACGAACATCACAGATTCGGTTTCTTTTTCATTTCACAGATCGGAGGGAGGAGCGAGTTGAGCAGAGGAAAATCAAACGAGAAGAGAAAGAAAAGGAAAAGAAAAATGGTGGGAGAAGAAGTAGTACCAATGGACAACAAAGCGAAGAGGATGCGAGATCTGCTATCGAGTTTCTACTCCCCAGACCCTTCCATCTCCAACAACACCTCCAAACACGCTTCTCTCGACGACATCAATTCTACTTCCTTCGATCCCGATCAGTACATGAACATCCTGGTAAATTCTTCTTCCCCTCCTCCCTCAATTAAATCACTCTCTTCGTCGTCGTCGACGATGTCGAACACGAACTTGAATTTGGAGCACGAAACCTCACTTGATTTTATTAAATGAATGGATGAATTACGCAGGCACACAAGTCCAATTTGGAGGGGCTGCTCCAACGCCACGTTGAAATGGCAGCTGAAATCAAGAATCTCGACACCGACTTGCAAATGCTGGTTTACGAGAATTACAACAAGTTCATCAGTGCCACAGACACTATAAAGAGGTACTTATGCTTATAAATAACCATTTCTATATTCTCTTGCTTTATTGTATCGAAATTGTCTGCATCTAATATTTGATTCTTAAACAGGATGAAAAGTAACATTTCCGGGATGGAGACGAATATGGAGCAGCTGCTTGAGAAGGTAACCGTATTGTAATTACTATATTGAAAATATTAGAATCAAAATGAAAAGAGGAAGAAAGGGAGTTTCATAGGAATCCGCATTTTTCTCCAATGCAGATAATGTCTGTGCAGTCGAGAAGTGACAGTGTCAACACTTCTCTATTTGACAAAAGGGAGCATATTGAGAAACTACATCGGACTTGTAATCTTCTTCGTAAAGTTCAGGTATTAATTATTAAAGCAATCATGCATGTTTCTTTATTCCGGCTTTGCATCACTGAAATATTTATGTTTCCACACATGTTTATTAAAACAATCATGCATGTTTCTTTATTCCGGCTTTACATTGGACTGACATGCTTCTTACCTTTGTCGAAAGTAGTTCATATATGACCTACCCGATAGACTAAGCAAGTGCATCAAGTCGGAAGCCTATGCAGATGCAGTCAGGTTTTACATTGGAGCAATGCCAATTTTTAAGGTTGTGGTTGGCTTATATGGTTTCTGATTCAATCCCTTGATTACTTTTAAAGACAACGTATTAATCCTGGTCTCAGATGAAATATCTTGTTTTCCTCCCTCTTTATCAGGCATATGGAGATTCTTCATTCCGGGATTGTAAGCAAGCTTCTGAAGAAGCAATAGCTGTTGTAGTAAAAAACTTGCAGGTATAGTTCTTTTACCTGTGTCAGACTTTTTTCACTGTGGATTTCTTTATCTATTCCTTTTTTGAAACTATTTTGGGCATGTAAAATAAACAACAGCTTATTTAATTGTTAAGTTATTATTTTGCTGTATCCTACCTCCCTTGTAAAACAACAATATCAGCTTACATGTTATGAGTCTGTTTGCGGATATCTAGATGCTATCTTTTTTAGTTACTGAATTCATAGTAAAATTGGATAGAATTAGCTTACCCTGTCAAGCATTTCTATTCTTCCAAACATGGATAAAACTTTAAGAAGTTAATAGATCACTGTTAACATACATCCCGAATATTTTGCTGAATAATAGCTGATGCTCAATTGTTTTTAACAGAAGCCTGTTAACATGATTTGACATTTTTCTCTCTAACCAGGGGAAGCTATTTTCAGATTCTGAATCAATACAAGTGAGAGCTGATGCAGCAGTGCTTCTTAAGCAGTTGGATATTCCGGTTTGTAATTTTTTTTTTTTAAATAGAAGAATGGCATTTTGTGTACTTGTTGAGATATGATGGGATTCTATCAGCTAGTAATTATTTTCTTAATGTTTACTATTGAAGAACTGTCCTTATGATGATTTTTTTTTGGCATTGCATCGAGAGCTTTGGGCATCCACCATGTCCTCTTTCCCTCCCTTTTAGAGAGACATAACATTTATTTTCTTGGGTGTTATTAATAAATGTTATATGATTCTAGGTTTTCAATTTATTGACAGGTGAACAATTTGAAGGCAAAGTTATTTGAAAAGTTAGAACAATCTATTACAGACATTCGACTGAACCCTGAAGAAATAAACAACGCTTCAGGGGACCGTTCTACTCATGAGGTAACTAGTGGCTAGAGTAGTATCATTTTGTTTAATGTCCTCCTCTCTCACCCCTTGATATCTTGTTTAACATTTTACTATGATATCTTGGTTACTTAAGATGTTAATGACAGACAACATTGAAGTTATGCGTGTATCCTAGAGGACCAACTTAAGCGAGATATAGATATAGATGTAGATGTTTCTGTGAAGCAATGTATAACACTGATCAGGACTATATGAGATGCCTAAAAATGTTGTAGAAGATGGACACCATTTGAGAAAATGAATTTATATAAGTAGCTCTAAAAATGTTGATATTCATGTGCTGGAAAGGATGCTGATGAGTTGGCCAATAACAGGAAATGAAAAAGAAAGTAGTGATTAAACTGATGATTGCTTCAATGTCCATGAATGATTGTGTCAAATAATCTGCCAAGAGAGTTGATGAATGGAATATTATTACTGTTCCAATCCTATTCAATATTCTTTTCTTCTATTTAGCCTAATTTACTTTTATTAGTATGTATAATTTCTCTTGTAACTGAGGTTACATGACTGATGAATTAGAATCTATTGTTGTTCTCATTTCCTACTGTAGTCAGCTATACATGAATTTGTGGAGGCAGTTCGTGCATTTCGAGTAATATTTCCTGATTCTGAAGAACAGTTGGTTAAAGTTGCTCAAGATTTGGTTACCAAGTGTGTATCATCATTTACCATAGGAAACATTTTTATTTACAATAAGTTAAATTTGTATAACATGCACACTTTGTAATGTTTGCTAGGAACTTTGTAATTACTGAGGAATATGTAAAGACACGGATTTCCCCAGAAGATCTACTTGGTGTTCTTCGTAAGTAGTAGGACTTTGCTAGTACTTTATTATTTATTTTATTTGTGTGTGTGTGTGTGGATATTTGTAACTTCCAGGCTTATAGCCATATACTTGATTTCTAAAGCTAGATGGATTTTTACTTTCAGTACCACATTAGACATACGAGCTAGTGACCTTTTGACTCATATGCCTGTTATATGATATTTAATTTTTATATGAAAAAATAGCATTGTTTTTGGTCCAATTTCCTTTTTTATATGCATGTATTTCTTTTTTTAAAAACACTTGAATTTTTTTTCTCTGAACAATCCAATTCTATTTCTCATAGGCATGAAGGGTGTGGTTTAGAAGAGCTTATCAATATGATGTGACATAAGCACTTGTATAATTGTTTGGTAGAACTTAAGAAAATAGTTTGTGATGTGTCCATAAGTTGTTTTCAGCTTATTTCAATAAGCTTTCCAGGATAACTTATGAAAATAAATTTATGTGAAAACAATTTACCATATTTCTTCTTCAATTCTAGAAACTTATACATTAATGCTTACTTGATAAGTATTTAATTAAGTTGTTTACCCAAACCCATCCTAAATATATTGAAAAGGTCTATACCTTTTGTGAACGCATCCTCTTTTTCTCCTCTAAGTGCTGCTTGTATGCATCCATGTGGATTTGTCTTTTTGAATGTCATTTATTGCAATGGAATGTTTTTCTAATCATGTCGTATAGATGATATATTAAGACAATAAAGAGAAACTTGTTATTATCTCCATTTATAGATTTGTGCCTGGCTATATATTCATCTTATAGATTTGTGCTGTATATGATAAATTAAAAGTTTTTTTCTCTGTAATTTAAATATTTAATCCATTGAAATACTATAATCACTAATATAGATGTGTTTTTATGAAGAGGATGGATAAAGTTACTCTTAAAGAGTTAATCTTCGTCTTCACCCTTTATTTTCTTTTAATCTAACGATCAAAAATGTGTTTCTTGTTCGAACTATTAGATTAAAAGAAAATGAAAGGTGGGGGATGAAGAGTAACTCTTTATACTTACTCTTGGAGTAACTTAATCCCTCATCTTTTTTGAAATATTTTTATGATGCTAGTGAGTGCATTCACCTCTATACATCTTGGCAACAATTTATCAAGCTACCAATTTTCAATAGCAAAGTAAAAATTAACATCTGAAAATTTCAAATTTATCTATTGTTCTTTTACTATTTATCCATGTGCAAATTTTCAATATATTTGTGTGTCCAAGCCATTTTTTCTTCTCTTAAACTTGTCACTTTTCCATAAGTATATTATTTTAATTGTTAAACCAGTCTTCCCTCTTCCTGACCTGACAATGATTTCTTTAAATTTGTAATTACAGGAGTTATCTGGAATGACGTGCTCCTGATAGATGAAGTCTTGCAGGAAGCAGCTCTCTCTAACTATTCTCTTGAGGTTATCCATTAATCTTGTTGGCTCAAATTTGATTGACCTATAGTGTAGCTAACTAGCCATCCAATGCTCCCTTTCCCCTATTTTCAGAATGTAATAACTACAAAGTTAAAGTTTTAAAAATGAATTTCAATCAACTAACCCAATATTTCCAGGCTGCAAAGGTTGTTGTCACGTCGTTTGTTAGAAGTGCATTTTCTCATCTTCTGCAAGACATCTCAGGTTAGTTATTTGACAGTTTGACTTGTATTCAGAAAGCTTATGATATAAGGTTTCAGTTTAAAATTCAAATATTTATGCTACCACAATATAGGAGAATCAAGAAATTAATTTTTTTTGTTGATTTGCACCAATGTGACTGGTTGTTTTTTTGAAAATGATCAGAAGCATAAAATGCTATCAATTATGTTGTTGCTGATTATCACTTGTCAAAATAGCTCTATTATATATTCGCATGGTTTTAGCTATGGGAAAAATTTTAGAAAGTTGTTTTCATAACTGTGCTGAGTTAGCATCTGTTTGGTAGATTCCCTCTTACAAATCCTGAAAAAGGAAGGAGCAGAACAGTGCACTCTTGATGTTGTTCTTGATGCAAGTACAAAAGCAGTTCTTCAAGGAGGACTGAATGTGTTGCTGGTAAGTATGTTTGTATACATAGATTCATCTATACAAGGTTATATGCAATTATGTATGCATGTATTGCTATTGTTAAGATTTTGTTATTTTTGTTTTATGTCATTTCATTTACATTTAATTTCTCTCCTTCAGGATTTCCGCAAAATTTTAGATGATGACTCTGGGATCCTAGTTAGATTAAGAGAGTTAATCATTGATTGGGTTCAAGAAGGACTTCAAGAATTTTTTAGGCAACTTGAGGATCAGTTCCTTCTGTTTTCAGGAGGAAATAATTCATCTATTCAAGTACATGGTTTGGCAGAGGGAGCTCAAGGTGATAAAGCTTTTGCTGGCCTTGTGCTAGTGCTGGCACAATTGTCTGCTTTCATTGAACAAACTGCCATCCCAAAAGTCACTGAGGCAAGGGTTTACTTGATAGAGTTTGACTCCTGAAATTTCAATTTCTGTGGTTAATTTTTCTTCCATATCCTATGTGTATACCTTAAAATTTTCCTTGTAATCTTCAGGAAATAGCTGCTTCCTTTTCTGGTGGTAGTGTTAGAGGCTATGAATCTGGACCTGCCTTTGTTCCTGGAGAAATATGTCGAAAATTTCGGTCAGCTGGTGAAAAATTCTTGCACCAGGTATATTTTTAAGTTCATATTTTCTTTTCAATGGAACTGCAATTCATATGACACACACTGTATATCGTTGACCTTGTCTGTATGTTACTCCCTCATTCTTATTCATCTATTCCTTAGCTAATGCCTAAAGCCTGCCTGGCATTTTAGCTTGATTTTAATATTTTCCCAGATAATATTTGTGTTTCTAAGGAAAAGAGGGGTTTCAATTTGATTGGCCATTTTGGCCTTTAGACAGTGCCTGTTTGCCTGTGAAATACAATGCCATTCAAAACATGTGAATGATGTTGAACAAAATTTCAGTCATTGAATGGTGTAGTTGTTAAATTATGTATTGTCAGTTTTCTCTCATGAACTGACTAGTTTAGATGCCTGTTTAGTTTTACACTGTCTGTTAGTTGATTTTACCTGGAGCAAGTTGTTGAGTTTTTGAAAAATGTTGGCGTGAGTTTTTGGTAGTCCTTTGAGTTTATTAGGGATGGATAGTTCATATGGCTTTACATTGTTCTGGGATGGTTTCTTTTGTGGGATTCTTGTCTGATTCACAAATGAACTAGAAAGCTTTACTTCACTTTCTTTGTATTATAGTATCCTTTCTTGAGTGCTTTGATTTTGGAGGATATTTAATCTCCATTTATCTGTACCTGTTCTGTCCTTAGTCCTCTAGTTTTGATTTCATTATTTAAAAAATATCTTCAAGTTAAGCAGCATTTACATATATACTGTTTGATTCTTTTCAGTACATAAATATGAGAACTCAGAGGGTATCACTTCTCTTGAAGAAGAGGTTCACCACCCCTAATTGGGTTAAGGTCAGAGTCTGTTATATACCCTTTTTTCAAACATATAAGACTGGTGATTGGTTGTCTTTGAAAGAGCTTGAATCTGAAGTTTTTCCTTTGCATTACACAGCATAAGGAACCAAGAGAAGTTCATATGTTCGTTGATCTATTTCTTCAAGAGGTTGGTATATCTATATTTAAATCATTCATTCTTTTATGTGTCTTTTCAGTTGCATTGAATTGTTTAAGCATTGTGATTGAATATTAGTCTTACTAAAACTTGCTTATCTGGAATATAATTATATCATATTTGAAGAAAATATATGGTAATTGATTCAAGCAACAACAACAATAAAAGCTTTATCCCACTAAGTGGCGTTGACTATATGAATCACATGACACCGTTGTTAAAAACCAAATTTTAATTGAAGCAAACTGGAGGAAAATTTTAATTTCCTTTATTTTATTTCCAGCTTGAAATTATAGTTAACGAAGTGAAGCAGATTTTGCCTCAAGGTAGACTTAAGCACCGCAGGACTGATAGTAATGGAAGTAGTGCTTCATCAAGGAGCAACCCCTTGCGGGAGGAGAAACTGGGTAGGTCAAATACTCAAAGGGCAAGGAGCCAGCTTTTGGAAACGCATCTAGCAAAATTGTTTAAGCAGAAAGTTGAAATTTTCACAAAAGTAGAATATACACAGGTATGTATGATTATTATATTGGTGATTTAAATTTAAATAATTCTTTGAGAGCCATGATATCATTTTCCTTACGAATTGCAGGAATCTGTTGTTACAACTACAGTTAAATTGGGCCTTAAAAGTTTACAAGAATTTGTCCGACTCCAGACTTTTAACCGAAGTGGATTCCAGCAAATTCAATTGGATACCCAGTTTGTAAGGATCCCTTTAAGGGAAATAGTTGAAGATGAAGCTGCAATCGACTTCTTGCTAGATGAGGTTGGAATTAAGTTATAATTTTTCATAGTGATGTCATGCATTTTTTCCAATGAGAATTACCTTTAGCTTTGCTGTTATTTTTTTCCTTATCAAAACTCTTCAGTGGGTTTTAGCTTCTTAATTCTTATGTATCTCTTGTGCATATTTGATTTTTGTATCTTTTGGGCATAGGTGATTGTTTTTTTATGGTGATTTTTTTATGTTTTGGGCATAGGTGATTGTTGCTACTGCAGAACGGTGTCTAGATCCGATCCCATTGGAGCCTCCCATATTGGACAAACTTATACGAGCAAAGTTGGCTAAAACCGAGGAGCAAAACACAATTTCTTCATAAACATTCTTCTTGGAAGCAGAGGATATATATAAAATGTGTTTGCTGTGTTTGTCATCTCGTACAATTTGTAGTTTTGGCCGTTGAAAAGTAACTTGGTTCCTTTTCTGTTCATTTTGTAAATCTCTTGTAAGTTGTAACATATGTCATATTGCAGGAAGATTGACCGTGAGAGAGAAAGGAACGTTTTGGATAAGGGACAATTGGGGAAGAAAATGAGAGGAAAAAAAGATAAATATCAACCGTTATTTTTTAAACTATAAGATTTAACGGAATAAACAGATGAATCTTGCTCTAAATTTGTTTAGCGTATTGTTCTTCTTCTCCAACACTCTCTTTAGCATCAACTAAGACAAACAAAGGACTCTTTAATGCCTTGTTTCGTAGCATGAAGATATCGTGGAAAGGGGAGGACACAGATGGATGACCGTGGAATTGTCTTAATTTCCTGTATGGTTAGCTGGAAATAAAGAAGAAATACTTGAAAAAAATAGTGGTGTCCATATGAGTAAACTTTTCCTTTAAGATGTGAAGAAAAACATGAAATATACAAAGTGCATGACATATTATCAAAATTTAAATTACTCTCCTCTCTGTGTTAGTTGTAATGTTCAAACCAATTATGCTTGAACAATTATGCGTGCTCAAGCATAATTGATTATGTATACAATATAATTGATTATGTTATTAAGCATACGATAAGTTATACAAGAAAAAAGTAAGAATAAAATTACGTGCCAAAAATATGTAATTGAGATACTAGGAAGGAATAATAAACATTTTCATTATCCTAATTCGCATGCATTAAAGGTTTGAAATAAGAAAATAAAGTTGTGTTTACATAGTTCTAATATAATTTATTTTCTTTTTCTCTCTTTTAAATCATATAACCTTGAAATTTTATTTTTATTCTATTTCTCAAGTCAAACAACCAATATTTATACATTATTTTTTATCTATTTCTCTCATCTTCCTTTCTCATTTACCTATTTTTACTTATTTTTTTCTCTACTAAACATGATGTAAGTGTTGAGATTATTCATGTGTTATGACTTAAATATAGTATTAAGTGTTTTAATTTTAATTTTTTTTTTAGTTGGGAGGCTGAAGTCCCATGACATACTAATGTTTGTAAAATCTAATTACTATATAGTATATATAACTAACTTTTTCCACCACGTTTTTTAATACAACTCTTTTTTTATATACACTAGTTATAATGTGGATTAAATTTAAGTCCTAAAAGTTTATCTCAATCTCTCTACTAAACCGAACTTAATAGTAAGTTTTTTCTAGAGCACCTTATTGGTAAGTTTTTAATACTGCTAGAAAGAAACATGTGATTTCCGAAAGAAAAAAAATACTGGCTGTACTTTTTGTCTTCCTATTGGCGACGTTAGTAAGATTATGTTGTTTGATTTAAAGAAGAGAAATAGAAAAACATTTTTTTAATTAAAGTAATATATAAAAAATATGAATCTCACATAATAAAATACAATTTTTTTATATATTATTTTTCTCAACTGTAGTAAACACAGTCTAAAGTCACATGGCACACGAGTGAAGCAGCCAGCAGGAATGAACTTTAAGATGACATGATAGTAGATACAGACCCACCCCGCTGCCCGAAAAGACAAATTTAACCTATCAAAATATGAGAGTAAAAGATAACGGAAAATGTTGAAGATAATATACCTAATTTTGAAGAGAATAAAGAAAGAAAGAGATGAAAAAAATCGTAATAAATGACATAATATTTTTTAAAATAAAATAGAAAGAATAGATATATAATAATAATAACTAATTTTTTTTAGAGTTTTGTATCATCAATGACAGAAATTAAATATAATTTTTTTATTATATGTTAATAATCATGGAAACTTGGAAAGAGCAAATGAAATGAAGAAAAATATTAAATTTATATCGATATTGAATTCTTATTTGATGAATTGTTTAAAATAGAATGAAATATATTTTATTCCATTTAATTCATTAAATATATGTTCTTTTACCTAATTCGGTCATTTGGATAGCATGATATGGACTGATTTATTGGTTTTCACTTTTTATTATTTTATTGATTTGTTGAATAGAAAAAGAAAATTTCTACTCTATTTTATCACATAATATTCAAATAATAGTAAAAAAATATTTTTACCATTTCATTTCACCCATTATTGTATATAAAAACACTCGCCTAATGATAAAAATAATAATAAATAAACTTTTAATTTTTCTAACAAACAATTTATCAAATATATTTGTTTTTGTATGTTGTACATGTATATAATTATATATTATTTATTGACATTTATTTTATTTTTTTAACTAGTTTTAATATCAAGTACGGATTTTAAAATATAATTTTTTATAATATTTGAAAGTTTTAGATGTTATAAAAAAAAGATGTAAGACAAAATTAAAATAAATTAACTATTTAAATGACAGAATAAAATATTTAATTTCAAAAAAATTAAAAATTAAGAAATATATTTAATGAGTTTCATTTTTATACATCGTTATTATAGAAATGTATACACTACAAAACAATTAAAAATTATCCTAAACATTACTTTTAAAGTATCGATTTCTCCTTAGTCCTTAGATATGAAGTTGCAATATGCACCATTTGAGAACACTCGACTCCTTAATGAGTTTACCTAATACAAAGGGAATTAGTTAGATCTATGGATCTAGATACAACCTAGTTAATTATACCAAAAAAATAATTTTGTTATATTATTACAATTTTAAAAACTTTCAAAACATAATGTTTTATATTAATAGTATTGTTTTGATGATTATAACATTACTTTATTGTCATTTATTACTTTGGACCAATATTTGAATTTTCATTTTCTTTATAATTACAACAGTACATTATTTTTTTACTCATTATATATTTTTTATACAGTTGTATTTTTTTTATACTTTTGATAGCATTAATATTTGGGTATTTATATCGTTTATAATGTTTTTATTTTATTTTATTACTTTCTTATTTTGTAATATGTTATTTTCTTAATCTATTATTTTTTCATTGCTTTGTTTTACATTTATTACTTTTCTCTCTCACTATTTCAGTATCATTTCATATTTATTATTAATATTTAGAATTTTAGTAGTTTTTACAATTATAATAATGCTTTATTATTTTTTTTAACTGGTTATTATAACTTTTTATACTGTTGTATTTTTTTTAGTTTTTGATAGCATTAATTTTTTTGTCTTTGTATATCATTTATAGTATTTTATTTATTACTATTGTTAAATAATTTATTATTTTTCTATTTTTCATTCCTTAATAGATTTATCACTTCATCGTTAAGTTTTAGATTTATTACTTTTTTTACCATTTCACTATTATTTATAATAGTATTTTAGATTTTGTAGTATGCTTTACATTGTTTTTTGTAATTCATTATATTACTGCATTAACATTTTTGTTATATGGTTTCATTGGCATTATTACTGTTGTAATTATATTTCGACGTTTACATGTGTTAGTAGAATGGAATATTGAGAGCTAAAAACTTTGATGGGGAAAAATATTATTTGAATCATTGGTGGATTTACATTGGTATTGTTATGGAGTATAAATTATAAAGATATATATTTTTTTAAAGAGATTATAAAGATATAGTAGATTACATCAACTAAGTGCACGGAATAATAAAAAGTTAAAAACTTTTCCCAAATAAATGACTCTTAAATATAATTCATTTTGAAAAATATTACTCTTTGATGATAATTTCTTAAATTTTCTGAAAGATAATTATTCTTTGAAAAAAAATCAAAACAAACAAGACTTAAAAGGTATAAGATCCCTAGAGCATCCAATCCCACCTTGCCCGAATCCTCGAAATCTCATTACCTGCCCGAAACGCCAGATTTTTTTTGTTTTTTAACCTTTCTGGTCTTTCGCAATATATAGCAGTTTTTATCTTATTTTATTTTTCTACCATAATTAAACGTATTTCCTTGAAAAAATAATTTTATAAAATTCTTCAAATATTTATGTAAATAAAATCCCTTAGAAATTCATCCACCTCCCTCCCTTCCCGGCTCCGTCGCGGAGAGACACCGCAAAATTCCGTCAAAACAAGAGCCCCAATTCAAAAAAGGGATTTTCCTTTTGATTTGTATTTTCCTTACAAGTGCAAGACCTAATAATAAATACACTTGCACCAAATCCATGGCAACACAAAAGGTCAGTGATTAAATTTCTCGCAGTTTTTGGATTATTTGGATTTGCTTTTTTGGATTCGGATTGCATTCATTCGTTCATTTCCTACCCTTAAACCCTTTTTTCTCGAGAACAGTGCATAATTCCGCCGCGTAAATAAATATAACACCTTTCTGTTTCTGTTTCAGTTTCAGTTTCAGATTCTGTCCCCATTCTTCATGCGCCTTTGAAGTGTGCAACCCCTCTTTTCAGCTGCAGCGACTTCAACCGTGTTCGAGGTCCATCTCTCGTTTTTTTTTTTCATTTTTGTTTATTTTATTCACTTAATTGTTGCTCGCTTTTTTTTTTTTTTATAATTACAATTATTATTCACTTTGCACCAATCTTCAAAGCGTCTTCGTCTTGCAACTTGCCAGCAGTAACATTTAAATCTTAGCTTCCACTGAATGTTTAATTCGGGACTGACCTATCCTCGTTTAGGTTTTTGTTTTGATTCTCATTCAATTTAGATTTAGATTGGTAATGAACTGTATTTATTGTTAATCTAAGGTTTGTGTTTTATAATGTGATGATGTCATGTTGTAAATCCAATGCTTGTTGTATGATGTGGTGATGTCATAATGTACACTATATGTTTGTTGCTGATTTTCAGGCATTGACTTTGGAATTTGTAGCATAATAATAGTTAGGACAATTTATGCACTGTAGTTTGTTTCTTTGTTGCAGGGTGTTTTCAGAACATGGATTCGCGGAAGGGCAAAGCTTCTGTTCATGCATCTTCGCTTAGTATTGCACCTTTGAGTGTTTCAAATAAGGTGGATCAGATGGCGTCACCCCCTAGGCATTTGAGAGCTGTTGAGACTAATGTGGATATAGACCTTAGGGAAATTTACTTTTTAATCATGCACTTTTTGTCTGCCGGGCCATGCCGTAGGACTTTTCTAAATTTCAAGGAGGAACTTTTAGAGCATCAGCTTCTACCTAGAAGATATCATGCTTGGTTTTCAAGAAGTGGTGAACCCAGAGGGGATGATGCTGATGAAGATGATGATGGCATCTCTTTACCTTTAGATTACAGCAGTTTAGTGTGCAGGTATTTTGCTTTATATATGCCTTCTGATTTGGTTTTGTACTAATTATTACTATGTGTAAGGTTGGAGTTTTATGCATAACTTTTCAATATTTTTAATTTTATGAGGGCACAATGTTGTTAGAAATTTGATGTTAAATTTCATTATACCTCATATTGATAGACTATCAGCATTTATTATATCTGAGTGGTTAACAGTTGACGGCTACCCTCAATCAGATGGGCTATCAACACATTTGGCCTTTAAGTGCATACAACTGACTTAACACTTAAAAAAGGGTAGCTGTATTCCATCTCCATGGTCAATGATAATATATTTAAATATTTACTGTTATTAAGCATTTAGCGATGATTCTTTTTATTTATTTGGAGTTTAGTGTAGGAAATGCTTTTTTTTTTTAAATAGAAATAAATAGGACAATAAACTAATCATGGAAGTGTGTGATTGACTCTGGTAGAGGTATTTTTCATTTAAAAGTTACTTGCAAATAGAGGATGCTTCATATTTTAATCCAAATATTTATTGTAATCTGGTTCAAAACACTTCTCTCTTAAGTTAGTAATAACTGTTTTTTGATATTACATGTTAAGGCTTAATTATTGTTCATTTTGTGTAACTACAAGGTATCCTCACATAACTAAGGATCATTTGGTAAAGCTTCTGAAGCAATTGATGCTGAGTACAGTCCATCCTTTGCATGGAAAACTTGAAGGAAGTAGTCCTAATGCAGCTGATGTTCCTACTTTACTTGGATATGGTTCATTTTCGCTTCTTGATAGTACGTGATAAGCTATAGTAATCTTTTTCTTAATGATCACTTAAGCTAAGATCACAAGTTATTAACTCATAAACTTAAAAAATGTTTATAATCTTAGGCTATTATACATGATTTTCTTTTCTTAGTTGTGGAATATTCTTAAAGGGATGATTAATATGTCAGGGCTTGCTTTAAGTTACTAGGTTTGGAATGCGTGTATTTCAAACCTTGTTTCAGTTTATGCTTTGTTAGAATTGATATTTGAATATACGAACCTCCCAAAATTATATTTGCTTCTATAAGTGCACAGTTTACAGTTGTTATGCTTGGTCTGGTCCACCAAGATTGGTACTGGCATATACAAATACAATGTCATCATTGTGTGGCAGGTAGTAATGAGCTTGCGTAAAAAGGGAAAGGTCCAAGATTCTAAATGTTTAAACACTTGATTAGATAGTTGTCTTTGGTTTAAAAATTTTCCTAGTCTTCCCTTACTTGTCTGAAGCTTCTATTGGCAAATTTGCATTTAAATGTCTGGAAGTTGTTATAGTTGGCCATGCCCCCAATATTAGCAACAAAAGAATGGGATATTTACTCTATTTCCATTCCTGTGAATGTACAGTTGATAGAAAAACAGCTGACAAGCTAGTGAAGCCCCCTCCACTTTACATGCGTTGGCCGCACATGAAGGCTAATCAGGTTCAGGGGCTAAGTTTAAGGGAGATTGGAGGTGGTTTTACAAAGCACCATCGTGCTCCTTCCATTCGCAGTGCATGTTATGCTATTGCCAAACCATCTACTATGGTGCAAAAGATGCAAAATATTAAAAAGCTAAGGGGGCACCGTGTAGCTGTCTATTGTGGTATGAATCACTCTTCTTCTAAACTTCTATTAATGTGGTGGCTTTATGCCATTCTCTGCGTTCATGTTCAGTTATTCTCATTAAAGTTACTAATTAGACGTGAGTCACACTACACCAATAAAAGCTGAATCCAATGCTTTTTCATTTTAAGTGTTGCTTTCTCTTAGAGTTTCCTTATGAAGTTAAATGTTGATTTATTAATAATTAATCATTTCCACTTAGATGCATATAACTAATTACTTTAATAGCTGTACTTATGGTTGATCAATTTAAAAAAAAAATGATTTTATCTTGCAGCCATATTTGATGGATCTGGGAGATATGTTATTAGCGGTTCAGATGATCGTCTTGTCAAGATTTGGTCTATGGAAACTGCATTTTGCTTAGCTAGTTGCCGTGGACATGAAGTGAGTCAAGAATATAGTTTTTGAAAGTAACTTTGATAAGTTTGCTTTCCTTTTAATATCATTTAATCTTATGCTGTCATTATTAAACTGAAGGGTGATATTACTGACTTGGCTGTAAGCTCAAACAATGCTTTGGTGGCATCTGCTTCAAATGACTTTGTCATTCGAGTTGTAAGTAGTAGAGCTTAATTTTTTGTTCTGTCCTGCAAACCTTGTACAGCTAAGTTGACATTTGCTTTACAACAGTGGCGCTTACCAGATGGGATGCCAATATCGGTTTTGCGGGGACATACTGGAGCAGTTAATACTATTGCATTTAGTCCCAGTGTTACATACCAGCTACTATCGTAAGTTTAAGAGTTATTATGGCCTATTGTTGCCTCTCTATATGCTGTCCTAGTGATTCTTGTGACTAACAAGGGATAAGTCTTGATACTAATCATTTATTTCATTCATAAATAATTGAATTGTAAAAAATTTGCTTTGCTCATGACCTTTGTCATATAAAAATCTCAAGTTTTTTATTTGGGTATACATACTATACCTGTAAAACTAAACTTTAATATTGTAATAAAAACTTATATTGGGAATTTAACATACTCCTTTGCATGCTATTGGATCACTTTGCACCATTCGGATGGCCTACAAAGCACCAGCCATGTCACAAGCATATTTTATAATTATATTCTTTTGCAAAATATTTATTTTAATATAATTCAACTATTCTTAGTCTTTTTTTAGAATATATTAAGAATATTCAATAGCTTATCACATCTTAAATCTTCTTATCTTCTAGGATCCTTATTCTTAGGGATTTTATCTTATCTTTTGAAAGTTATTTGTTCTTTAGGATTAAGACTCTAGTATTAGTATAAATTAGGGATGTTGGTTACCAAATTTATTTCCATATCAATGTGAAGAAAATATTGTTCTGCCTTTCTTCTCAATTCCTTTCCTCAATATCTAAAACTGAATAATTTCAACATGGTATGAAAGTGGTACCATCCTCTGTGACCTATCTTGTCATTGTTTTGCCGTCAAGTTCTGTAAAATCAGGAGCTCTACTTTATTTCCATGTATTTTCTTACCAACTAACCATCTATTGTGTTGTATCCTCATTCCGGCAAGTTTAGATCTCCCTTTCTCGTCATCACTGCTGCTGCTCTGTTTTGGCCTTTGTCTTCATTGCTGAACTCGCTTGCCTTTGTCTAGATCTGTGCTCACACCTGCAACTTCAGACCTCTTTTTTTTTTTTGGGGGGTGGGGGGTTGGGGGTATTCTAATCAGTTAAGTGTAATCTATGCCCCAGACCAGAAGAATATTAATTTCTTCATTCTCTTACACACTTACATCATTCTAGTGTTCTTAATCTAACTTTTATGACTTATGAAATATGTAGGTCATCAGATGATGGAACTTGTAGAATATGGGATGCGAGAAATTCACACAATCCACGAATATATGTGCCTCGACCTCTAGATGCTATAAATGGTCAGATAATTGCTTATATTTCTGTTAAGAGATCAGTCCTGGAACTGGTAGTAGTTTGAGTTTTGCATTTTTACCATAATAAATTTGATATGGTGGTACAATCTATATTAGATTCTATTAAAATCTAAACCTAAATCCAATATAAAAAATGAAAAAATCTTTTTACATTTCAACATGTTTTTTAAATGAATAACTACACTTAGAACAATGAATGGAGTTATCAAATCTAGTTCAAATCAAAACTATGCAAGTTTGGACATACAAATTGATGACTTGTTACTTAGACATTCCAAATCAGTAGTCTCTGACTTGATGACTGCCATAATTACTTTTTTGTTATTAGGTTCTTGATTGAGAAATTAAAACTTTTTCAGGGAAGAGCAATGCTCCACCAGCTAGTTTGCCATCCTCAAGTAATGGTCAACAAAGCTATCAAGTACTTTGTTGTGCATATAATGCAAATGGAACTGTTTTTGTTACTGGTAGCTCTGATACTTATGCCAGGGTAGGTTTACTGATGCACTCTTTACATATTTTCTATTTTCTTCCATTAATAGAATTAGCCTTGTCTTATTTAAATATTGCATCTATTCATATATGTTGAGAAAATTACTGCTATTTGCAGGTGTGGAGTGCTTTGAAGCCCAACACTGATGACTTAGAACAACCAATACACGAGATGGATTTATTATCTGGTCACGAGAATGATGTTAATTATGTGCAGTTTAGGTTAGCCATCCTGGTTAGATCTACACTTATTCAATTTTATTTTGTAAGGATCCTTATTGTCTTTTCTACTCTGCATGCAGTGGTTGCTCTGTGGCTTCAAAAATTTTGACATCTGACCCCTGGAAAGAAGAAAATACGCTGAAGTTCCGAAATTTCTGGTATATCCTAATGCTTCTTTCCTGTAATTTTTTTTCTACTCTTGTTTAGTTTTATTTAATGTAACAAGTGTACCCTACACTCATTACTAAATATGTTGCATACTGATGTCATATAATTTGTGTATTTAAGGTATTGTCATGATAACATAGTTACCTGCTCTCGTGATGGAAGTGCAATTATATGGGTTCCCAGATCACGTAAATCTCATGTGAGCTCCTTTAATAAGATTACCATTTAACTTTGGTCTATTTTTATTCTTGAAGACATTTTCTTTTCCATAACTATTTTGGGCATCTTTGTGGCATGTTCAGTTTCATTTTTCCCCCATGCTTACCATATGTAATATATTGAAGTTTTCCTCTTCTATTCCAGGGAAAAGTAGGACGCTGGACTCGTGCATATCATTTAAAAGTGCCACCACCGCCTCTGCCTCCCCAACCTCCACGAGGTGGTCCAAGGCAGAGATTTCTACCTACGCCTCGTGGTGTCAATATGATTATATGGAGCCTGGACAATCGCTTTGTGCTTGCAGCTATTATGGGTAATGTACTTGCTAACTCTTTGTTTGTTGTATGAAAATAGGGGGAGTGAGAGTGGAAATAGGGGGAGAGGAAATAATGTTGGTTGTTTGGTTGAATGGAAATAGAGTGGGGGCCACTAGTACTTTGCCACTCTATTTCTCACTTGTTTCCATTCATCTTCTATCTTGTTATTTCTTCTCTATTTCTCTTCAACCAAACGCCTATAAATTTCATTTTATTCCTCACCTATTTCCATTAACCTTTTCTATTTCGATCCACTCTATTTCTTTCTGCTATACCAAACGGACCCTAAAAGAAATAATGAAGCAGGGAAATTTATACTAAATATTATACACTTTTTTTGTATACTTGGTATTTTAAATTGATGGTATCCAAATCATTCAAGGTGGTATAAAAGTTTTATTATTATTATTATTACAATTTGATTATCTCTTTTTTCTGACATTATTTGTTCCTTATCCGTTGTTGACCTCTCTTAAAGTAAATCACCATTACTCATTATGTTTCAGATCTATTGTATTAATTTCTAACTCTTTGATATGACAACTTGCTAGAATGAAATAATGTTATAATTGTTCTGACCTCAAGTTTGCTACATCGTTAGACTCATTGCATCTGAGATATTGTCAGCTTTAGCTCACATTGGCCTCACGGTTTTATCCTTAAAAGGTGTGTTTAATGCCCACTGTGGGGCTCAACCCCACCACCACAAGAAACCTGAGGCCTACACAAGAACCAAAGTGGACAATATCTTGAATGTGGTGATCCTAAACAATGCAATAGACTTGAGGTTGGAACAATAATGGAATATTCAAAGGATCCAATTTGTATAATCCATTGTTTGAAAATCGATTTTCCTATAAACTAAATCTGTTAGGGAGCATGCATAATTTCTACTTGGTACTACCACCTACTGCTGTTACATACATCACTATTGGCTCAACATGGATCCTGGTTTAGTATGCAATGATATTTTATTATTCTCCATATGGAGTAGTGAATATTGCTTTAGTATGCAATTGATTTTTTATTACCCCCTATGGAGTAGAGAATATGATTTTGCTGTTTCATGAATCATAAGTGTTGCCTCAACAAGGATCCTGGTTTAGTACACAATTGATATTTTATTATCCCCATATAGAGTAGAGAATATGTTAGGTGTCTGTTGAAACTTTTGAGTGAGTCTGTTCCAAGTCTTGCAATTTAGGGAGAGTGGTTAGTTTTTTGTTATGGGATTGGGCTTGAGGTTGCAACATTGTCTAAAATGCCTAAGGCAATTTGAACTTGTGCACCTCTTGCTTATATGATATCCCCGGTACTTGTCTTGTATACAACCAATGTGGGACTTTTTTATTTTCCAACATTACCTCATGAAAATTATATTGTTATGATAATACATCTTTATTCATTTGACTTTGCATTCATTCACCACTTTGTGATCCGTTCCCTACTCTTCTATAGATCATCAATTTTAACTGAGTACATGTCTTTTCATCTTGAAGATTGCAGAATATGTGTTTGGAATGCAGTTGATGGCAGCTTAGTGCACTCTTTGACTGGTCATACTGAATCCGTAAGACCTATCGTCTGCCTTTCTTTACCCCCCTCCTTTCTTTATGTTTTCTATATTTTATGCAGCACTAATTTGTTCCATTAGTAAACATGCTCAACTTATATTTTTGGACTAACAAAATTGAAATTGGCTCATACTTTTCTTATTGGGTTCAGTTCTAGGCTCTTATTATTTTTCTATCTTGATTTGAATTTTTACAGTTCTTTCATGACTAAATACTGAGTTTTCAATGGTTGGCAGTCTTATGTTTTGGATGTTCACCCTTTCAACCCTCGAATAGCTATGAGTGCTGGGTATGATGGACGAACCATTGTGTGGGATGTAAGGTTCTTTTCTTTTGGGTCCTTAAATCTTAATGTTTAATGTTCTTCACAAAACATATTAATTTATGCCTTTGTGGTATATTCTTTTTCCAGATATGGGAGGGCATACCTATTCGGACATATGAAATTGGACATTTTAAGTTGGTTGATGGGAAGTTTTCTCCGTAAGTGTCTCATAGAATAATTGTCTCAATAGGATTTTCTTTTCTTATTGTTTTTCATTTAATAATTCCATTCTTACATCTATTGTTTTTTTTCCTCTTTATAGATTTTGATTTGTTCCAATGGTTAAGCTTATAACTAGTATAAAACTAGTTGTGTTTTTATTGTTATTGTCATAACAGTTATGATTATTATCATTTAAAATAAAAATTAGTTTCAATTTTATGTGTAAAAATAGTGAATGTTTTTAAAATTATTATTTATTAGATATTAGACATTCAAACAAATACAAAGGAAGAAGAAAAATTCAGCCCCCCCCTTTAGTGGATTTCTGGATCTGCCCCTGGTTAGAGGCAGCTAGAACTGTTCCAATGCTAACTGATAGTGTAAATACTAAACTTCATACTTTCAGTGGGTAACATTCATTCATATCAATACAACTAAATTCTCTCAATCTCTTTCCCTTTCTGTTGTATTTTCTCTCCACTATGAATTCTAAATCCCAAACCCAAACTAATTCGTTTAACATTTGTTTTTAAATTGCTTTTTAACATCAATTCTACTAAAACATAAGTTAAATGTGCTCTCTACATTTTGCTTAAATTCAATTTTTAATTAGAAGAATGGGGTTGCAAACATTAAACTTAAACACTTGTCCACCACTATGTCACAGTGGCATTTGCTATAAAGCGAAATCCAGTACGTAAGGACTCAGGAATGGTGTTATATCTAAGTTGTTTTTTTAAAGGCCTGTAATTGCCTGGATAATTCTGAATCTTGTCATATGGACAATAGTTCTATGTTCTATATTCAATCTGACCGACATATTTTTACTAATAGTAATTGTCTGGATCCATGCCAACACTAAGCTACAATTGTCAAGTTTGTATATTGATCATTTCAAGCTATGAGTTTATGCCTGTTGGTTTGTGTCTTGATGTGGAAACTCTGTACGCTATATATACCTACCTTGCTGATCATGACTGTTCCATACTTCCATGTCATATATACCTACCTTGCTGATCATGAGGGTTCCATGTCACATATGAATTATGCCATCTTTTATCCATCTTAGATGAATCAGGATCTCTGATGGTGTGTAATTCATTAAGATATCGTGTGTTCATTTTAGGGATGGAACATCAATTGTGCTTTCAGATGATGTTGGCCAAATATATTTTCTGAACACAGGTCAAGGCGAGTCCCAAAAAGATGCCAAATATGATCAGGTGGTCAAATGTTCCAATATTTATATTGATATTAGCTTCATAGCAAGTAAAAATTTATGTCTATTTTGTTGATTTTTCTGGCAGTTTTTTCTTGGTGATTATCGACCCCTTATTCAGGATACTCAGGGAAATGTTCTTGATCAGGTTGAGTAGTCATTGTGCCCCTGTACTTTGTTGATTGTCATCTTGATTGACTTGATAAGATTGTTGAAGTTTCAATGTGTTAGCTAACCTATGTCACATCTGATGCAGGAGACTCAACTTCCACCACACAGAAGAAACATTCAGGAACCCCTATGTGATTCTAGTATGTTATGGCTCTTATTCTGAAATTCTTATATTACTAGGATGCAAATTTCTCTTACAATAATTATTTCATTACCAGGTATGGTGCCATATCCAGAACCTTATCAGAGTCAATTTCAGCAACGTCGACTTGGTGCACTTGGCATTGAATGGCGTCCTTCATTGATAAAATATGCTGTTGGTCCAGATTTTAGTGTTGGTCAGGACTACCCAGTGGTACCTTTGGTAGACTTGGAAGGAATGGTTGAGCCACAACCAGAGTTCTTGGATGCCATGTTCTGGGAGCCTGAATATGACATTATTGTAAGTGATGATAATGACTCTGAATACAATGCGAATGAGGATAGTTCTAGTGCAGCCGGGCAAGGGAGTGTTATCTCTTCTAGTGATCTAGAATACAGTGAAGATGACTCTGGTAATAGGGATGGCCTTCGAAGATCAAGAAGGAAAAAACATAATGTTGGAGTATGTATCTTCTTTTTTGTTGGATAATCGTTAATTACAAATTGTTATCTAACCATAATGTTTCTCAGGTTGAGGTAATGACTTCCTCTGGAAGGCGTGTTAGGAAAAGGAATTTGGATGAGTGTAATGGTAGTACTTCTGGAAGTAACAGACTCCGCAAGAAATCCAAGGGCAGCTCAAAATCCTCTAAAAGGAAATCTTCCAAAGCTAAGACATTGAGACCCCAGCGAATTGCTGCACATAATGCTCGTAGTATGTTCTCTCAAATTGATGAAACATCTACTGATGGGGAAGATAATGATTCTGATGAAGAAGCATCTGACAGTTTCCAAGATCCTGATGATCTTAGTGAACCTGAGAGGGAAATGAATAACAAGCATGTTGAACTTAAAAAGCCCCTTTTAGAAAATTTTGCAACTGTGTCCAAGCCTCCTGCATTCTCTGAGTCCCAGGCAAATGTTGAAACTAGACCGAGACTGGTTGTTAAGTTTTCACTTCGTGATTCTAAGAAGAATGTGCCCGCAGAGGACACAAGACTAGTTTGTGAGACTCAGGATAATATGGTATGCCAGTCTTCTAGACCTCAACCTGAAGAAAGTGATAAAAAAACTTTTCCAGACACAAAATCGTTGGACCCTGCATTATCTTCTTCTATGGCTGCACCTGATGCTAAACTTCCCCAAAGCCTCGACGGAAATGAAAATGATGATAAAGAACAAAGTGAAAATATTACAAATAATCTGGATGGATCCAGATATGTTGAGGCAAACACAGATCAGTGCAGAAAGATGAAGACACATACACATGAACTTTCAAGATCAGGGGATGCTTTGCTGACTGATGCTGAAATTGATGACCATCTTGAACAAAATGCCAATGGGTATGTAAAGCCTGAGATGAATCTCAAAAAAAGGTTAATCACTTCCTTTTATTTATTTGGTAATCTCCAGAATCCAATGCTTTTTCCTACTATGTTTTGCAGGAGATCAGAACATGTGATTGGCAAGTTAGAGACTGTCGGGAGTATGGTTAATACAGAGCTGACTGATTTTGAAGATGCACCTAAATTTTCATCACTTGAACCTTCATTGTTTTGCAATCCTCAGCCAAATGCTGAAGGCTCCTTGACATCTGGTTATGATAAGTTCAATGGTAGTGATAAAGGCCAATCTGGATCTGAGAAATGTGCAGAGGGCTCACTAGAAAACAATGAAGTTGTTCACTCAAGCCACTGCCGTAACCTCAAAATGATAGCACCTGTGAAATCGACCAAGTTAGTCATCAAAAAGAAACAAATTTCAGCAGACACTGAAGGTTCTTGCAAACTGAAGATTGTTAGTTCTAAGGCAGATTCAACTGGTGCTAGAGGTATTGTAATATCTGGAAGTTCCTCCTTTATGGGGCCTAATCTAGTCACAGAAGTACCAGAAGGTGAAGATGACAGAAAATTTAGTTCTCCACAGCTACTGCATTCGTATTCTGACAAGAGAAGTTATGATCTTGTCCATAAAAGGGACAAGTCATATAAAGGTAAAGTCAATCAAGATGGTTTTGAATCTTTTGATTGTGATATGGAAGAACATACTTCTGTTTTCAGCAATCCACATGGTTTAGGATTTGGTTTGTTTGATGTTACAAGTGATCCTATGCGTCAAACACGGTCTATAAGGATGAAGACAACTTCTGAGGAGCCAAGCACTTCAAACAGAAGAATTAAAATTCGACAGGGCCAAAGTTCCAGGGGCAAACCTGATCAGGGAGACTCTTCTATCAGAATGTCAGATCACCTTAATCGAAGAACAAGGACTGCTAGACACAGGAGTGGTGAATATATTGCCAATGATTCTGGTACTTCAACTCGAAGGGTGTCGAATCACCATGTCAAAAAATTGTCATGGCTGATGTTGTCAGAGCTTGAAGAGGGTTACCGATATATTCCTCAACTTGGTGATGAAGTTGTGTACTTTAGACAGGTAGTTTATGTTATATATATTTTTTTCTGTATGGTTTGTATTACTTTATAGTTTGTTTTGGAAGTCAAGTTTCCCTAATCTGTATCCTAGTTTATGTTTTTATCCTTATTTTATTGGTTGTGTAATCCGTTTCCAAATTCATCTTCTTGAGCTTATTTGATTGGCAGGGCCATCAAGAGTACATAGAGTCATATTCATTATCTGAATCAGGTCCATGGAGACCATTTGTAGGACTAGGTGCTTGTGAAATTTGCAAGGTTGAAGAACTTGAGTATGCGGAGCTACCAGGCTCTGGGGATAGCTGTTGTAAACTTAAACTTAGATTTGTAGATCCTTCTTCGTGTGTGCATGGCAAATCATTTAAATTAACTCTACCTGAATTGATTAACTTCACTGATTTTGTTATTGAGAAAACATGGTATGATACTGCCATGAAGAGAAAATGGTCTTCAAGAGATAAATGCATGGTCTGGTGGAGAAATGAAGATGGGAAAGGTGGAAGTTGGTGGGATGGTCGGATTATTCAAGTGCAGGCCAAGTCTGATGACTTCCCTGACAGTCCTTGGGAAAGGTATCGGGTCCAGTACAAGACTGATCCAAGTGAGAATCATCTGCATAGTCCGTGGGAACTATATGATCCTGAGATGCTGTGGGAGCATCCCCACATTGATCATGAGATCAGAGATAAGCTGCTTTCCTATTTCATCAAATTAGACCACAGGGTAAGTAGATATGAAGTTTTATTAACTTTGTTCTTTCCACTTAATTAGGCTTATTGTTGCCATTTGTAATATTATAATTTGATTTGGGGGTGGGGGGAGAGATGGAACGTTTCTCATTGTTTTTATTTCCCTCAATCCAGGAGAGGTTTGATATCCAAGCATTGAACCAAGTAGCTGAGAGGTTAGAGTTTGCAAACAGGTACTAAATCTTCTGTCTGATTTTTTATACTGTCCTGTTCTCGCAATTTCCAGGCCTTGAAATTAAGTAAACAAAATGTAAAAATGTCAGAGAAAGCGACAAGTTAAATGTGTGACTTTAATAATTTGTCATCTTGGATTTGTATTACAGGTTTCCTGCCCCATTCTATCCTGAACTAATTCAATCAAGGTTGAAGAATGACTACTATCGGAGTGTGGAAGGTGTGAAGCATGATATAATGGTAATGTTATCAAATGCTGAAGAATACTTTAAAATTACAAAAAATGCTCAGCTGGTGGGCAAGATCAGGAGAATATCAGAATGGTTTAGAAGGAAACTTGAAAGGATATAGAAAGCTCAAATTGGGTTTTATAGGTTTCTTTAACATTGTTTTGCATTCTTTAATCCAATTTTAGAGAATTAGTTGGTGTTTAAGTTGGTTTTATAAAATGAAGGTCATAGGTGGTGGTAAATATCAGCCGTCACATGTGTATATACGAACTCATCCTTGTTAATGCCAATTGTCGTTACGAGGCATCTTCGGCTTTATAACTTTGATTACGAATTTCAATGTTTTGTTGGTTTTGCCTAGGCCTCCCACTAAAGCTAAGTTTAAGTTTCTATAGAAAGTAGTCTAAAAGCAATAAAATATTCCATTCCCTACTCGTCAGTTGTCAGTGTATTCGTGTTTGTTGTCAGAAAAGAAATTATATACGAGAACTTTCAAATGGCAACTTTAATTGGACAGCAGAGCAATTCATACTGGATAAACTGCGTCGTTCTTCATGCATTGGCTTAATCTGCGCTAAGGATCATTCAATGACTCACATGGATGAGCAACCAAAAGTAGAAGCTGCCCTTGTACAGCAATAACAATCTATCATTTCAAGGAAAGCTACAGTAGGAACGGTATTCCCCTGCCGCTAGGAAGTTCTTGCATTTACTCATTCAGATAATTGAAACTGCTGGATGAAGATAGGATGATTATATGTTTGAGATGTGAACTATCTGATCTTTATCCAAATAGTGCTAATTTATTGTGTGAATATAGGGAAATTACTTCCATGTGCCGTTGGTGCACCTAGTTTGGTCAATAGTGGGTCACGAAATACTGAATGCAGATGCAGATGTAGGTGGAGGATTCCGAGGAATACAAATAACCTCTGATTTTCAGATTGAGCATCTAGAATAACCATTGAATTTACAGCTCTACTGAATCATTGGTCTTTGCAGCTTTAACGCTTTTCGCAAATTGGTTCAGCATCATAAAGCTGCTCCAATATTACTTTGGTTTCAAAGATGTAGAATCTATAGCATGGCCCCTAGATCTCTTTCTTGAACAGGAAATCAAACACATGTATATTTACCAATTAACCAATTTTTAAATTTTATTTGATATAAGAAATATTGTTGACTTTCTAGTAGGATGACATGAGGATATATTTATGTTTAATAAAAGAAACATATTTTGACTTTGAAATATTTTTTTAAATGTTAATTTTTAATAATACAAATTTTCCACATTCAGAATTGTTAATAAGTCATGATAATTATAAAGTTTCTAACTATTTTGGTAACTGATTATAAATAATTAATTTCTTTTAGGAATTTTATTCTTCAAGTAAAAAGTATTCTCTGTAATTTAGAGCAAATAAATTACGCGTTGAATCGCAAACAATAATAGTTAAAATTTCCGTTTTTTTTTGTTTAATCGAGATGACCCTGTTTGTTGCCTGCATCGGTTAAATTTCAATTTCATCATTATGTACATTCGAACAAATATAATAAGCAATTTATGCATATTTAAAATTCTACAGATTGGCTTCTACATTGTGTCACGCTTTAGTGCTTTAGCATGTATATATCCGATGGCTTCAATTAAATGCTCTCTCTTAATGGGCTTGACTATATGAAAGTCTATTCCAGTCTCTCTCGTCATTTTCTCAGTGCAAGCAGTCAATGCAATGATAGGAATGCGAACTCCATAGGGTTTCTCTATCTTTCGTATCCATTTCGTTGCCTCAAGCCCATCCATTACTGGTATCTGTTATAGGAAATTAAAGCACACATTGCTACAACGAAAAATCATATATCAGGTGGGGGAATGGGGATCATTTTGGTATCAATTCTTTTCATGAGTTGTAGTCAATTATTTATCGCTTGTTAATTATATTTAATAAACTTTTAATCACTTATCGTGAATATATTAAATCTTTATTCTGTTTAAAATAATACAAATTTAAGAATAAACCCATTATTACTTAGCAATGGGTGATTAGATAATATTAAAAATACTTTTCCAAAAAATATATGATATGCTCATTGAAAGTTATATCTTATGAGTGGTAAAATAATAACCAGTATTTCAAGTTTACTCCAACAAAATGAGGAATACAAATATAAAAAAGCGTAGTCCATAGTCATTACCTGACAATCCATTAGGCTGTAATCATAAGGAGGATTAGAAAAATCTCGAGATAGACTCTCATCAACTAGCCGCACAGCTTGTTCACCATTCTTACATTGCTCCATAGTTGCACCAAGAGAAATCAAAGTAGCCGAAGCTAGCTTGCGCAACAATTCAGAGTCCTCCACAACCAAAAACCTCTTACCACTCAAGGGTTTGTGACACCTTAATGAGTTCCCACACTCTTGTATTTCTCCTTGATGAACAAGAGTTATTTTTGCCTTGGATTGTCGATTCCCCAGCTTCCAAATTTGTTCATCACTTTGAAATGTGTTTTCATCAGTTGGAAACACTTGTGATCTGTCCAATAGATGAGACTTGTATTTTGAAAAACTTGGATCCCTATAAGTCTTCAATGCAACTCTTTCATTAGTAATTTCCCTCTTACCCTTACTAGAACTACTTTGCCAAGATCCACCAAACTCAGGAAGAAGCCTTATAGTTTGGAACAAACGGCTACCATGAAATGGTTTGAATATGACAATGTCATCTTGATCAATGGCCTTGAAGTTGATACTACGCATAAAGGGCTTCTCCAACCAAACAACCTTATAAGGGTTGCCAAGGTCTTTCTTGAAGCTTGATACAATCGTATAAAGTTCACAAAATGGTTCTGCATTTGCATCAATCACCATAAGGATGAAGCCAGGAGAAGCTCCAGTATCAGTCTGTTGGGTATCTCGGACCCTCAAATCAATTTGCGGAAGCGGAAATAAAATCAAAAGGGAGAGAGAGAGAGACAATCTAAATTTGTTTTATGTGAGAAAACCTTCCTCAATATGAGAAAAGAAAAACTCACGGGACCTAGTCCAGTATCAAAATTCACTATAACAGTAATCAGTTACAATGAATCAAAAACACACCAATGTGGTGATACACTCAACCTCTCCAACAATGGTGGTCACTCAAACGCTCACAGTGTTTCACTCTAAGCTCTCAAATATGCAAGCACGGTGGTTTGCTCAAATATATCACTCAAGACTGTCACTTGAGGCTCTCAAATTTCTGTGTGTCTTGCCTCCACCCTTACTCATCTATTTATAGGATGAAATGGGCTGGGCCTAAGCCATCAAATATTATTTGATTTATATCTTATCAAATAAAAACAAGATTATATCTTATCAAATAAAACCAAGATTATCAATCAACTTAAAACGGAAATTATCCAACAAATCTCCCCTTTCCGTTTTTCAGTGAGACCGGGGTCTTCAACTTCAACAACCCGGCCTTCTTTCTTGGCTTCAATGTGCTGAATTTATCAGCCCGGCTCCTTCACAGCAATCTTCAAATTTCCATGCTGGTACCGGCTTGGTCATCATATCGGACCAGTTCAAATCAGTGTGCACTTTGCCAAGTGCGAGCTGTTCAGCCTCCACCACATCTCGGATCTAGTGATATCTCACATCAATATGTTTGGTGCGGGAGTGATAGGTCGAGTTCTTCGCAAGATGAATTGCGCTCTGGTTGTCACACTTCAGCTCATACTTATCTTGTTCATGGCCGAGTTCCATGAGGAACTTCTTCATCCACAGCATCTCCTTGCTTGCCTCGGTCACGACAATGTACTCGGCCTCGGTCGTTGAAAGTGTCACACACTTCTGCAATTTTGATTGCCAAGAGACTGCTCCTCTAGCAAATCTCATCAAATATCCAGTCGTCGACTTTCTCGAGTCGGAATCTCCCCATAAATCGGCATCCGAGTAGCCTTGTAGCTCGGCTTCACCTTCTCCAAATCGGAGGCAAAAATCGGATGTACCTTTCAAGTACCTGAAGATCCACTTCACTGCTTCCCAGTGCTCTCTGCCGGGGTCTGAAAGAAACCGGCTCACCATTCCAACTGCAAACGCCAGGTCGAGTCTTGTGCAAACCATTGCATACATCAAACTTCTGACGGCGGATTGGTACGGGATCTTCAACATCTCTTTTCTGTCTTCATCAGATCTTGGACACTGCTTCTTACTCAGCTTCATGTGCCCAGCCAAGGGGGTGCTAACTTTCTTGGCTTTGTCCATGCTGAATCTCTTCAAGATCTTCTCAACATATTTTCTTGACTTAGCCACAATAGCTTCTTTGTTCTATCCCGGATGATCTTCATTCCGAGAATCTGTCTTGCAGGGTCGAGGTCCTTCATAGTGAAGGATGAGCTCAATGTCTTCTTCAAGGCGACAATCTTCTCTTTGCTTTGCCCTACAATCAACATATCGTCAACATATAACAGAAGGATCAGGAAGTCTCCATTTTCATACCTCTTCACAAATACACAATGGTCGGCTTTCGTCTTCATGAACTTATGTTCTATCATGAAGGAATCAAACTTCCTATACCACTGCCGAGGTGCTTGCTTCAAGCCATAGAGACTCTTCTTCAATCGGCATACCATGCCGTCGCATCCTGGAGCTCGGAACCCTTAAGGTTGCTCCATATATATCTCCTCCTCCAACTCACCATGAAGGAATGCGGTCTTCACATCCATCTGTTCTACCTCGAGGTCCATTGTAGCTGCCATAGCTAACACAGTCCGGACCGAGGTCATCTTCACAACAGGAGAGAAGATTTCTTCAAAATCAATCCCCTTCTTTTGATTGCAGCCTTTCACTACAATCCGGACTTTATATCTCGACTTCTGCACGTTCTCTTCCTGCTTGATCTTATACACTCACTTGTTCTTCAGAGCTCGTCTCCCTTTAGGCAGCTCGGTCAACTCATAAGTTTGGTTTTCATGCAAGGAATTCATCTAGTCCTGCATTGCCTTCTCCCACGCTTCTTTCTCCGAGCTCGTTATGGCCTCATCATAACTTTGAGACTCACCATCTTCAGCAATGACGGTGTATTCATCAGGTGGGTACCTCATAGAAGGTCTTCTTTCTCTAGTGGGGTATCTTGGCTGTTCTTCATTAGCCGCTTGAGAATTCGGTTCTTCATCTTCATCCCGGTCCTCATCAGCATCATCTTCAGTTTCTCCCCCTGTTTTAGCTTGCACAAGAGGGATGGGTTCTTCATCTCGATCAGGAGGGCCAGGTTCTTCACGTCTGACAGTAACCCGGACTTGGGGCTTCAAGATGTCATGAAGTGTCTCATCTTCATGAAAAATCACATCTCGGCTTCTCACTATCTTCTTCTTGATAGGATCCCATAGTCTGAACCCAAACTCGATTTTCGGTGAACCGAGGTAAATGCATTCCATTGTCTTTGCATCGAGCTTTGTCATTTCATCTTTGGGGATATGAATGAAAGCTCGGCATCCAAACACCCTCAGGTGATCATAAGTTACTCTTCGACCTGTCCAAACTTCTTCAGGAATGTCTCCTTCAAGTGGTCTTGATGGTGACAAATTAATCAAGTCAACAGCTGTCATGACGACTTCTCCCCAGTATGCTTTCGACAATCTGGCATTGGATAGCATACTCTGTACCTTCTCTTCAATAGTCATGTTCATCCTCTCAGTAAGTCCATTCAACTGCGGAGGCTTGGGAGGTGTTTTCTCAAGTCGGATCCCGACTTCTCTACAGTAAGCTTCAAAGGGACCCCGATACTCACCACCGTTATCTGATCGAACCACTTTCAACTTCTTGCCAGTCTCCCTTTCCACTATAGCATGGAATTCTTTAAAACATTGGAGTACCCGGTCTTTAGTCTTCATCAAATAAACCCACACTTTGCGGGAATGATCGTAAATGAAAGAAACAAAGTACTGAGCTCCTCCAAGCGATCTCTCTGTCATGGAGCAAACATCAGTATGGACGAGGTCTAAGATCTGCCTTCGTCGCCTGGGTTGATCCGGTCTCACAATCGAAACCCGGTGCTGCTTTCCAGCTAGGCAATGTGTGCAACTCTCCAACACTTGACCCTTCAACCCGGTCAATAGTTCTTTCTTCTCTAAAATCTGGAGTCCTTTCTCGCTCATATGGCCGAGACGCTTATGCCATAGCTCTAGGCTCTGTCCATCCCGGATGGCATTGGTTTCTCCACCAATCGTCCTTCCTTGCATCACATACAAGGAGCCTTCTTTCTTACCTCGGGCCACAACCAAGCTCCCCTTGGTCAGCTTCCATCTACTTTCACCAAAGTAATTCACTGACCCGGCATCATCTAGTTTTTCAACCGAGATCAAATTCAAACGCATGTCAGGTACATGCCTCACATCTTTCAGCGTAACCCGGCACCCTGTATCTGTGGTCAGGATTACATCACCAACACCAACAATCTTGCTAGTCACCTGATTTCCCATCTTCACGACACCATAATCTCCCTTCCTGTAAGCAGAAAAAAATTCCTCATGTGTGGGGTGACGTAACCGATTATTGTTATAGTGGATTTTGATACTGGACTAGGTCCCGTGAGTTTTTTTTTTCTCATATTGAGGAAGGTTTTCTCACGTAAAACAAATTTAGATTGTCTCTCTCTCTCTCCCTTTTGATTTTATTTCCGCTTACGCAAATTGATTTGAGGGTCCGAGATACCCAACAATTGGTATCAAAGCCGATGGTTTGATCCGGTGCCCGGCTCGGACAAGTAAGGAGGTGTATCGAAAGTCTTTCTGGCAGGTGAGGCCAGACAGCGAGTCCCGCAAGTGTTGCGGCGGTACAAATCACTACTTGTGAATTGAAAAAATGACTTCCCCTCGAGGGGGAAGCTACCATGTGGAAGAGACTCACACTTGAAGGGGAGATTGTTGGAGTACAAGTATGAGTTAAAGTCTCACATCGGATAGAAATAGAAAAGTTGAACACCATATAAGTGAGTAGAAGACTCATAAACCTGAGCCTTAAGGTTTTGGGTTAAGGTGTGATGTCTAATTCATTTATATGGTTACTCAGGTATAAATCTCTCCAATATTTATCCCCTCGATTTCCCAACACAGTCTTCTTGAAAACCAAAGGCATGTGCTCAGTTCCATCCATAAAACTCAAAGGAACTCTTGTGGCTATGGTAAGAGAATTATGAGACAGATTAGACCGAAAACTCAAATCTGAAGACACTAGAGGCATTTGGTCATTGGAATGCTGACCCTTTTGCTTGATCTTCTTGAGAGTATAAAACAAGTGTTTTCCTGAATTCACAACTTTAACTTTGATCCCTAACCTCTCTATGAACCTTCTTGAAGTCCTTTGACGCTCCGCGTCAGCAATAAGAAAAACCACGAGGGATGCCTCACGCCTAGGACTGCGAATATGTAGCCTAGCTAGGACTAATGGAACAAATTCTAGAAATAGAACTTGAAGCATCAATGACTTGCCCCTGAGCTTGCATTCTATCTCGTGATCCACACTCAATATCTTCTCTTGTGCTACCATCTGTCATTGTTTCACTCTCACATTGAACCTGAAGCATGTTCCTTTTTCACCAGTATCCTTCTCCACAATTTCAATATTTCTATGCATCAAACGCACCTAAAGAAAACCAGATAACATTTTATTTGTCCATTCAGAGTTTAAGAAACATGCATTTTCAACTTTACACTGTCAATCAACACACGTCATTTTTTGTGTTACTTTTAAGGTAGTTAACCATTGTAATCAAGTGGCCTGAGCCCTAGGCTAGAGGGGCAATGGCCTAAGGCCTACAGTTGGAAGTGGCCCAAATAAATAAATATTTATGTGATAAAAATATATATTATTTATAAAAATGAAAAACATATGTTAGTCTTTAATAAAATATAATGATCCTTATTTATCATTTTGCCCTGAACGCATAAAATATCAGTACAGACCCTGATATGACCGGGTAAAAACAGTTATGTATGCATACTTTCTTAAGAAAATGTGGCTCGATGAATATATAATTCACAATTATTTGGCAATAAGTAATATACTTACCAACGACTGCACAATCCCAAGTCCCAAGCCAGTTCCTCCTTGGTCAAGAGCAGTTTCTTTCACTTGGACGTAATTCTCGAACACAGACTTGTAAATGCGGATCTTCTTGGATTTAACGTAGGGATTCTAGGTCATCCAGTGCTTCGTTTTTGTTACGAAATAAGCATGATAAATATTTCTTGGAACCAAATTGGTTACAAGTGACTGTTGAGTTCTGCAATAATCTTGACTTCTTAGTCCATGCACGAACTGTTATGTGCCCCTCATTAGTAAATTTCACAGCATTGCTCAGTAAATTAGACAAAACTTGTTTTAGTTTTCCCGTCACCTTGCACACATGAATATCTCACAATAGACCATTACAAGGGTCCAATATGAGATCTACACCTTTCTTCATAGCCACGGGATGGTAAAAGTCAACTACATCTTCTATGAGATGGAACACATCAAATTCGTCTTCCTCAAGTTGCATTTTTCCTGCCTCTATTTTGCTTGTGTCAAGTATAGAATTCAACAGTCCTAATGTACCAAAAGTAAACAAGTTACCTACGCTATTATACAATATAGTGATATATATAATATAACTGTATAATATAAGGACAAAAAATAGTAGATTTTTTTTTTCAATGGTCACACTGAGAATTTAACATAAAATCTCATGCATACTCAAGCTCCCACCACTAGGTGACCTTAGTGGATTATATAGGTACTTTTGATATTGTAATTTTTTAATCAGAATTTGAATTTTACTTGGATAGTCTATATTATCATTTAATATAAACTTTTATTACACATATTATCAAAGTAAAATTCCAATTTTAATTTATGGAATTGTATATTAGTTTTGCCGATAATATAATGAGATAAAGTTTATATAGCATGAATGAGTGATATTACCTGGTATGTCTTGGGTGCAATCATTCATTTGTTTCAAATTGGTATGCAATTCTGAACTTGGGGCAACTAACTCATAAGACATTTCTATCAAACCGGTAATGCCTGCGAGAGAAGCACGAACATCATGGCTGGCACTTGCAAAAGCGATGCTCTTATTCATATTCTTTTTCTCAGCCTGTGGGGTAGCTTCATACTGTTTGATGAGTGAGGCACACAAATACATTTCTCGCCTCGTGGTTCTACAGTTTATGATTAGAAAACTGAACAAAGCAATAAAAATAGTGACCATCGTTGCCACCAACAGTATCAATCCCATTTCCTTGTAATTTAGATCAAAGCTAACAAATCTTTTGTGTGGGACAGCCAAGACATACACCTGAAATATGATTAAACGAAAGAAATAATTTTCATTTATTTGAACATGAAAAAATTGACACCAACAGTGATGTGGTCTTTATTTCTCACTTTTATATTTTTTATGTACACTTATTTTAAAAATCTACTCTCAAAATCAAAAGAAATAACTTTTTGATGTCCCATTTTTTTTATATCTAAAATATCACGGGACATTTTCCAATGAGATATGGAAACTATTCAATCCCAGTGTTAAAATGGTACATTAGCGACGAAGTATATTTCTGGCTCGGGAGACCTACGTACACTAGATTACAGATTTTTGTTACAAGTTACAGATATGTTAATTCAAGCACGTAATTACTTGACTACTATAATTTTTTGGTTCTTTCTGTGAATTGAAACAATTAACTAAATTCCTGTGAAAAAAAATGTTTGATGTAACATTTAGGGGTGTATATTGCTACTCTCATGTGTTTTATTATTACTTATATTTAAATAATTTTTATCGAAAGTATTTTTTTCCTTTGTTAATCAAATTAATATTTAGAGAAATTTTACATAATTTAATCAAATAACAGGAGTGACAATCCAAACATTTTGTATGACAATAAACACTCTTGATATTCAGAATAATATAATAACATGTACATCCCATTTTATAAGCACTTTCTTTTTATTTTTGGTTGTTTTTACATTATTTCATCTATTATATCTATATTTTTCTCTTTTATTTATTTCTCTCTCAAAGTGTCAAATAAAACAAATTATTGCATGGCTGAGAATTATGTGGTTCTTACCACTTTCTACATGACACATTATTATAATATGATAAAGAATCACAAAAAATTGGTAATAAACTTTTAATCTCAAATCATATGTAATAAAAAAATTTATTTATACGAATATGATATTAATGTCATGAGATTTATAACACTCTTACATTCACGCATCATGTTGAATTAATTGAATTAAACTCTGATAAATCATGTGATAATTTACCATCAAATAGGATGTCAAATGCATATTTTTTATTGTTAAATTATGTGAGTCACGCTCAGTTCAATTCTTATTCAGTGAGACCCATATAAAATTTATTCAACAATAACCAGTATGTTGGACAAAATGAATGAAAAAATTGGTTTGCTACACATTTATATTCAAAACGGATTCTGAACTCAATATACACATTGCAAATATAAAGAGAAACTACAGCCTGTTGGGGAAGATATGTAGCAACTCTTAATTGCATTTTTTTTCTCTTAATTGTAGATATACCGCTATTGGAATTAATTTATCGAAAATAGTTCCATTTTGTGATTCAACAAATATGTAGAAATATAAAAACGTACCGATTGTATTCCCATTATATCGATGGTGTAGCAGTGAATTAAATACCGAGTATCCCGAATATTCAAAGTAGAAGCAAAGCCTTCATCCTTGCACGAGACAGTGCCCACATCATTACTTGTGTGATCGCCATTTGCATTAACCGATTGGAATGAAACCGTATCATTAGAAACGACCAAATGGGTATGTTGAATCCCTTCCACGAGAACTTTTCCATATTTGGTAGCTAAATAGGACCTCGTGCCTTGTTGTTGGTTAATGCGAGTGACAAAATCAGTGAATTAACTGCTTCTCCAATCCAACTTGCATTAATAAAAGTGTTGGATATTATGTCTATGGCTTTCCCATAAAGTTCTCCGGTTTCACGATTCACAGGTTGAATGTAGGTTATGTTTGAGGCACCCCAACTAGATGATGAGTTAGAGTACATAGCTAGAGCTTGATCATTATCAGTGTAGTACGAGAAAAACAGACCTTCCTTCCCTATATATGAGATTTGGGCCAAGTATGGAACTGTCTCCAAATAATAAGGGAGCCACCTATGATATAATAATATATACAAAGCAAAAAGTTAAAACCACAAAAAAACTGTTTATGTTTTTTTTTTGGTAGGCGAAGCTGTTTATATGGGGCAAAAGAACCCAAATAATACAATTTTAATAAGAAATTACCAATTTGGGACTGTTTCGAAACATATTACACATTTGGGGCTGTTGGTCACGCCCAAAATTGGGCAGAACCAGTCACGCCCAGCTCCAGGCGTGACCAGGGGGGTGTCACGCCCAATCCTGGGCGTGTTCCACCAGATGGCGCCACGTGTCATGCACAGATGGAGCGATGCGTATATAAACTTCGGACGGTCATAACTTTTGACGGAAATGTCCGATTGAGGCGTATGATATGTCAAAACGATCGTAATTCAGAGGAGAAGCCCCTGACAAGTTTTGAAAGGGGACTTGCCCAAAAAATTTTCCCAAAAGAGGCCTCTAAGTGCTTCAAAATTGTGATTTAATCTTCGAACCACCAAAAAATTTCTTGTTTT
>CM023950.1:1529395-1547869 GCA_013407115.1 Glycine latifolia
CATACGGATTAAGTAATCTGTGTAGGTTATACGGATTAGGTAATCCGTATAATCCATACGGATTACGTGATCCGTATAACCTACACGGATTACTTAATCCGTATGGGTTATACGGATTACCGAATCCGTATACCCACACTCCTCCCATTCACGCACCAATTGCAGAAAACAATGGGAACCAGGCCAAACTTACCTCACCAGCGTCGCCACCACCCACAGAACACGCCACAATCCAATGCCACCACCACAGCGAGAACGAACGGAGCAAGAGGGAAGAAACGAAAAGCTTGGGCAGCTCGGGGAGACGAAGGAACGGAGGAGAGAGAAGAACAATAGGAAATATGACAACAAAATAAGTTTAAATGGCAAAGGGGCACAATGGGAAATGCACTATTTGGCTAATGGTGTATAAGAAATTAAAATGGTGTATGAAGAAGCTCTCAAACATGAAGCATTTCCATGTGGGCTAGGTCTCATTCGGTTGGTTTTGAGTCATTACATGTCCATTAGGCCATTTCTAATTGCCTGGGCTTCACTCTCCTTCATCTTCAATCGTTGTTCCAATTCCAAGATTCACGAGTGAAGAGTCTAATGCAGAGTTCAACAAGGTAATTAACATTCCTTAAACTCAAATCTTATTTCATTTCAACAATTCATAAGTTTCACACTTTTAATTAACCCTTCATTCCTCTAAATGTTTGTTTTGCTCATGCTAATTAAATCAGCTTTAGAAGACAAAAAAAAAAAGTTCAAGAAATCAAAGTAACTCATGGTGCTCAAATTGTCCCGTGGTTGTTCTTTCTCTTCCAACCTTAGGTGGGCAATGAAATAATTTTTTCAGGCGTTTGATAGGTAGAAGTTCCATGTTTAGGTGTAAACTACCTAGCTACATATTGGTGGCTTTGCAACTATCAACTAATATTGCTACACCACACTCCTAAGTCTCAAGGGATATATCTTTTTTTTTTCTTCACTAAATAAAAGATCATAAATGAGATTGGTGAGGAAATCGTCTCAATCCTGGAAGAACAGCACAAAATAAAAAAGGATCAGTTAAATTATATTGTGCCTTCCATTAAAAAGAAAAAAAGAAGAAAAATAGTAGATGCTATTTACTTGTCACTCTGTCAATTCCTTTTAATCTTATGATTTTTCTTTTTAATGGGCAATATCTTCTTTGTTTCTTTGTTTCAAAGAAAAGTTGGGTCGATATTCTATTTTTGATTGGTTTAAATTGTGCCAATTCATTAAATGGATAAGAAAATGTAGTACCCACTGAAATAGACACCGGCGTGCCACTCAAGTTGACTAAGACTGCTGTTGTACATAACACACAAGATACTAGACAATGACAGACGGGAAAATTGTCTACCTAGTCATGGTATTTTTTTCTAGGCAATCCTTCGATATGAGTTAAAGAACTAAAATCTTTCTAAACATAAATTTGGGTCATGATACGGAGCTAAGTAAACATAAATCTTTCTAAATTAATATTTTTAAAAATAATATTATTTTTAATCCTAGATAAATATATACAATTAGTATTTTTGATAAATTAATAAAATTATATTTTTTAGCAATAAATGTTGTAAAAATTTATGGCTTAAATATGCTTTTATTTTCTCAAATTTGGGTCATTTTATTTTTTATTTCAAATTTCAAATTTTATTTTTTAGTTTCTTAATTTTGATTTAGTCTCTTGTGACTATTTTTTTATAGTTTCGATGCATAATTTGTGGGGTTTTTTTTATTGTAAGGAATTAAAAGGTATGTTTTAAAATTGAAGGATTAATAAAATAAATTTAAATTTGAAAAACAAATGTGACTTAAATTTAAAGGACAAAACATATTTAAGTCTAAATTTATAAATTCATTAATGTTATTAATTGATAATTACCTCAAATTACAACATAACTAGAACAGTTTGTCTTTATAAAAAATAGAACAGTTTAGTAAGGTGTGAATTTATTTTCAACCATTGTTGTCATTTTTTTTCTTGTAATTTAAATTTAGGTGAATTTCAATATTTCATTTTTAACTTTTCTCATTGTATTCAAAAGCTTTAATGTCGTGCTCTCGAACTCAATAAAAAACTGTGAAAAGTTGGTGTTAACAATAATGCTTCCTTTGGCACGATTAGTGTTATTCTCAATCTAAAAGAAAAAGTTAAAATTAGTAACATAATTTATATGCAATTTAAAAAAATGACACTCAAATTTTGACTCCATAATTAGTGATGAAAAACTAATTTTCATCACTAATCATCTGACATTTTGTAGTGCAATAGGATTTTCAATCCACAAATTTTCTGTGTTTTGAACTTCTAAACATTCATTATTTTCACCTAAATAATCTAACCGAAGATTGACATCTATTTTATTGAGGTAACTAAGATAATTAATCATTTTCTCAATCTCATGAATATAACTTTATTTATGTTTTCTAAAAGATTAACAATGCATAAATATCTCCTAATTTTAAATATTTCATTAATATCTTTTATTTTTTTCTAACCGTATCCTAAACTTTATTATACTTATATTTTTTTTCTCTTTTATTAAGTGTTAGATAATAACGTGGGTGTCCATCAAACATTTTTTTCTTAAAATTGTTTTTATCATCCGGCCTAGTAATGAGATTGAAGTAGCTTACATGATATTTTAAATTTGAATTTCATTGTTATCATTATAAAATAAAATAAAAAACCGAACAAATTTTATATTATTGAAAACAATTTACTATTGTCCCTTATTGAATATTTATCATCTAACTTCAGACAATTGCAAGATTGATGATATATAAATTATTAGTAATATTTTTCTATAACATTCTCCAAATCACAGCCTTCAATATCTTAAGGTAAAATCTCTTTCTGTACCACATCTCTTGAAAGTTCTTATGTCATGTTAGGCGGCGGAAAAAAAGTCAACATTTCATAGCCTTTCAATCTTGCTTAGATGAAGAAATGATGAGGATCATTGTATATCTATTGTCTTAATCAATAATTATGTGACATTATTATTGATTGAAATCATAAATAATATAATGATCTTAGATCATTTAATAATTTCTCACTAAAATGAATTGAACAATTATCTTCTGCCAACAAAATTTTTCTATCACGCATTTTCTAATCCGACCGAAGAACACATTCGTCGAAAAAAAAACACACTAGGCATCCATGTTCTTTTGTTGGCATAACAAATCAAGTTGTTTATGGTGAGATTTTTTTTTTTTTTTTGACATTTTGATGGTGAGATTCTTGAAGTAACTTGACTTTGCATAATTACTAATAATCCGTAAGAGTATGTTTGGATGGAGTATTTTAAAATTTTAAAGAAATTTAAAATTTAGGAAAATTAAAATGCATCAATTAAAATTATTTTATTTTTAAAATTCTGTGTTTGGATAAAGAAATTAAATTTCTTCATTTTTAAAATTTTGTATTTTGATAAAGAAATTGAATTTCTTCATTTTTTAAAGTTTGAACCTCATGCAGGAAGAGACGCTTGAGCTGAGTATCATTAGAGTAACGGATATCGGAGTACTCATTGGTGATATTGGTGATAGAGACAGAATAAAGAGTGATGCGGTTAGAGCTTCTATAGAATAATAAAATTTCAATTTCTTACTTTTTAGAAGGAAATTCAAATTTCACATTTTTAATTATTTAAAATTCTGTTTTAAAATTCCAAAAATTTAAATTTTTTATATAAAAATATCCAAATAATGAATTTTAAATTTCCTAATAAATTACTTTCCCCAATTAAAATTCTATCATTCATACATATCCTAGAAGGAAATTTTTCATTGTAACAAATAACAATTGAAAGCTTTTGTTTGCCCTGTTTTCTGCTTCAAATTACTTTTTTTTTTGCAAGGGAATGATAAACTACTGTAACCTTAAAAAAAACAGTATATATTATCCATACTATAAACCTCGTTCTTTGTGTATCTCCAAAACACATATTTCATTTTTTTTTCTCTCTCCATAAAATGGATTTAATAAGCACTTGAATAATAATGTTCAATCAAAGGATTTTTCATACAAATATAATAAGAGTATTTTTTGTTCTAACTCGCCTTCAATTTTAACGTTGCTTCTCATTTATGTGAATCAGTGAATAGATAATTTCAGTTTGTATAACATTTACTTCTTTTTTATTGATTATGATGATTGAGTGTAATAATAAACAGATTCATATTTTAGATGGAGAATTAAAATTTAAATATTAAAAATATAGTTATTAAAAGAATCTTCCTTTGTCCAAAAAAAAGAAAGAAAAAGAAGAATCTCCCTATTTATTTGGCTATATATCTCGACGAAGGAGATTGTGAACATGACACCATTGGTTGTTAATTTGAATTTGCTGCATCTTAGCCAATATTGTTATGTACGTATCCCGAAGCCAAGACAAAATCAAGAAACTATCAAACCTCTGTCTCCTTATATATACACATCAATTATTTTTGTTTTATACACAATTTTTCTTTTGGTTTATCTATTCGTGCACTGAATTAAAAATATCAAAGATATTTGAGGGGTATTACTTTCTTGGAAAAAGTATTGCATTGATATTTTGTTTACGACGGTGATATGCCCCACCTTATACGAATCCTTTTACAATTTAAAAATTTATATTGATAGATTTATTATAGATTAAGGCTTTATTCGATTATTTGAGTTATTTTTTAGTTTTTTTTTATTAATTTAGAAGTTTATTTGACTATTTCATAAATAAATTATTTTTATATTTTTCTTTTATTAACTTAAAAGTTTATTTCACTATTTAATAAATAAATCATACTTATATTATTTTTTAATCATTTATATTTTTTAACAATTAATCTTATCAAACATTTATAATTTTATAAAATATTTTTAAGTTTTTAACTAACTTGTAAGCTTTCAAGTTATTTTTTTGTTAGTTTTGTGGCACAAAACTTAAATAGTGTACACAGAATTTATAAAATAATAATTATCAATATCTTTCCAATCATTTTAATTACATTTGTATAATTAACATTAATTTAGTAAAAAAATTACTTCATTTAATTCATTTTGAAAAGCACGCATATTAAATGTGTTTATTATGTACTTAATCATAAATAATTATTTTTAACTAAAAAAATTATCCATAAGAATTAAAAACATCAAAGATATTATCAAAGTTTTATTATATTTATACATCCTAATCAATCAATTGAGCTAATTTCTTGATTCGTTACTCTTAATATACTAAAGATATATATATATATATATATATATATATATATATATCAAATAAAATTATAGAAATTTAAGCAAACAATGAATGCAAATTTTCAATAAAATTATAATATTTAATGATATTTATATAAATTTTATTAAATAAAAATATATTGAAAAGAACTCGTATCAGTCTTCCAAGTTATTGGCATGGTTTATACAAATGATGCATGGACATTGAACACCTTATGCAGGTAAGTACAGAAAAGCCGAGAGCAAAAAGGAATAACAAAAGTATAGATGTGATGAAAAAAACGAATAATAAATATCGACAATGTTTGCATTAGGCGTTGAAAATATGTTATACTTTATATGAACAAATTTGAATGATTCTGCTGAAATAAGTGATAATATTAATTATTTTATTATTATTATTTTAATACATCGTATTATCTATTACGTGTATACTTGTCGCTCGTCTTTTATCTTTTACATCTACTTAGCTTTAGCCACCTAATGGTTATCACGCTGACTTGACAAGTAGGCACGGGTGTAATAATTTATAATTTAAAAAACTAAGACAGAATCCACAGGTGTTTTGTTTGTTTTCATGAATCATGATGATCGAGGAAAATCCACAGGTTTAGTAATTTAATTTAAAATTTTAAACAAGAAAGTACTATCCCATCCTAAGAAGCGCATGAGGAGTGACGCGGCAAGCTTCTATATATTCCAACCCCACTGGCTCCCGTTATCTATCTATCTATTATTATTCAAAGCCAATAATTTCTCAAATATCAAGCTATGACGAGTTTGCACTTTGCAGAGATGGAAAAGAAAGAGAGAAAGATCATGGTGGCTGTGGATGAGAGCCAAGAGAGCATGCATGCACTCTCCTGGTGCATCACCAATCTTATTTCCGAAACCAACAAGCTTGTTCTGCTTTATGTCAGGCCACATTCTGCTTTCTACTCCTTGGATGCCGCAGGTTAATCTTATTATTTGAGCCTGTTAATTAATTAGCATGTTATATATATCTTCTCTTAAAATCAGGATTTTTACTAACTTGGTAATTGCAATATGCATGATATTTTACAGGGTATAACTTTTCCTCTGATGTTGTTGATGCTATGGAAAAGTACAGTATGCACTTGGCTAATTCAGTCATGGAAAGAGCTGAAGCTGTTTGCAGAGACTTGAACGCTACTAATGTACCTAGCTTCCCTTTTTTTTTTCCTTTTTTCTTTTCCCTTTCTCTATATTTTTCATTCTTTGAAATTGGGTTGGGATTTAATTTGCAGATCAATATGGAGAGAGTAGTTGGTGTAGGACATGCCAAGAATGTAATATGCAGTGCTGTCAAGAAAATAGAGGCTGACACCTTGGTCATGGGAACTCATGGCTATGGATTCTTTAAGAGGTAACGTTATCTGCAGAGTTTGCTGAGTTTTTTTAACTGTGGAGAGGCACCTGCTATATATGACTAACTAAATTGCTTTCTTCTTTCTGACTAACTTGCAGGGCACTCCTTGGAAGTGTCAGTGATCACTGTGCCAAACATGCAAAGTGTCCTGTTGTAATCGTGAAGCAGCCATAAGAGATCAATTTGGTTTCCTTTTCTCACCACGTACCTTCTTAGTGGTTGGCTTGGATTCTCAGGAAGCAGCTTCCATTTCACTTCTACACATGCACCCTCTTGTTGCCTACAATTTGTGTAAATATGTTGCTTTTCTTTTTTCTTGTTGAATTATGATAGAGAGGTAGTATCCCAAAGGTTGAAAATCATGATTATTGATACAAACCACGTGCTTCTGCCAAATAAATTAGGTATTTGGGTTTACCCAAACTCAAAAATCCACTGGCACAAAGATGACTATAAATCTTCTGATTTAACCCACCCTTTAATTAACCATTTGAAACCTTGTTATGTACTGGCAAACACAAACTGGAAGGTAAGAGCTACTATTGCATGTCTCGCTTAATGCCTAGTACTAGGAAGTCAACGCATTAATTAGTGATATGACAAGTAACAAATTAATGTCCCTCCAAATATTGCAAAGATTAGGTATTCCTAAATCCTAATTGAAGAAGAGACATGGAGGACTGGCTTTTGATATTTTGGACAAGCTAAGCAATAATTTTGTGAAAAAAGTTAAACTGACATGAACTAGACAGGGTTGGGCCAACTGTCTTTTGGGCCTAAATCAAACTTTTAGATATTTTTTAAAATTATCAAAAACATATTCATATTTTTAAAATTTCTCTTTCACAATATTTTCGAAGTAAAATTAATTATTAAAACATTATAATGCATTTGATTCAAGATTTCTTTTTCAATTGATAACTAGCCAATCTTTTTTTTTTACAATGGTGGTCCAAAGGATTAAACTTATGACCTCATTTATATTATTGTAACTTTTATCACTAAGTTGACCCTAATGATTTATAACGTAGTCAATATATTTGGTATTCTTTAAGCCATACGTTGATCTTAAATAATATTTTTTTTTATTAAATTTAGCTTTGAAAAAATTTCACTGAAACAATGGTTACTTAAATTGATAAATAAGACAAAGAAAGGACTACAAAGACTGAAGTATAAAGAAAATATTAGTACTATTAAATATGTAATTAATTTTTGTGGATTTTTTTCTCTCTTTTTAGTGGGGAGAGAAAGTTGAGATAAAAGAGAGGCCTTTCTTAATAAATAAAAATTTAATAAAATTTAGTAAATTAATATTGTTCTTTAAATATTTTTTTAAAGTATCATTAGAGGAAGAAGAAAACGGAATCTAAAGCAGTTCTTTTATGGCCTATGCTTTTCGGCCAGCTCTAAAATTTGTTTCCTTGATCAGGACTGGGCTTGAGAAGCCCCTACCCACATTAAACAACCGTTCAGGAATTTGAGAAAATAACTTTTTAATCAACGATAAAGTACTTTTGAATTTTTTATGATTCCTATTGAGCCAGATATTCGTTAAAGCAAAAAAAAAATGTATAATAAAAAATAGATTAGGTTAGTTTTCTACTAAACACAAAGCTGAACTGCACTCATTAAGGATAATAGGAGAGAGAAATTTTGAATAAGAATAAACAATCATTTTGATTCGATAAAATATTTCAAAATATTAATTTTAATCCTTATAAAATTTAATATTTTTTAAAATTCTTGCATTCATAAAGTATTGTGATTGTAATATTTTGTCATAAAATAAAAACACATATTTCTAGATAAATATAAAAACTAAAAATGTTTTCCAAATAGAGAATTAAAACCAATATTATAGGGCGCATCATGCGATGTAACAAACCTGATATTTATTATGAATTGAACACTTAATTACATACATTTTGTTTTTAAACGTTAAGTTGACAATTGGCAAATCACTTTGACCTGGATAAAATTCATTTGGATTTTATCAGTTAAACCAATTAATAATGAAATTATTGTTTAATATTTTTTATATTTCATATTATTTTAATTTTATGATGTTAATACTTAATAGCACGAAACGAAACGTAATTTTATGACGTCATTTGATTGAAACAATCAGTTGAAATTAAAACTTGACTCCCATTAGGCACACTCTTCCATCCATTTCTTAACTTTTATCTTAATTACCAGAAGAATCATCCTTACTACTTACTAGTAGGATAACTTTTTTTTGTTGATTTATCGTATAATTTTTTTCTTTGTTTACTTTTTTTGGTTAACTAGTTCATAGAAATCTCACTAAAATATCAAGGAGAATTTTATTGTCTATAATAATTCAATTTCGTTCAAATATGATTGACTTTGATAAAAAATATGTGATTTAAAAAAAAAATTACTAAAATTGAATTGTAAACCTTTTTCTTCTTTGACCAATGATATTCAAAAATTACACTAATCTTAATCTTTATCATCTGATTAATGCCTATTATTGCAATTTGGGATGCTAAGTTTCCAGAAAAGTTCGCCTTGAATCATGCCACATAACCCGTGGTTCCTTCCACAGCAGGTCAAGCTCACGACCAAACCAATTCGTCATAACTCATAATTCACGTCGTTGATGGCTCATCAACTTAATGATAGCGTACAACATAAACTACTTACTTAATTCATTATTTGATGCTGTTAATGCATGTACATTTTCTGTTGACTACTACCCCTCGACAGAAAAAGGTTACAAGGTTACAGTTATACGACCCGCAAGCAACAAAAACTTCATTTTAATCCAGTAGGACGTCACTAGCAATAGAAGGAAACATAAAACAGAAAGAGAGAGAAATTGGAGAGCTCATGAAAATTGTACTGCATCATCACATATTCACATACCAGCATACCACCCATAATAACCAAATCCAATTAGTTAAAGAGAGTATAGTTGAACGGTTCCTTCAATTCATTTCCCTATTATGTAAACGGATTCCACTAGAACAATCTAATTTGGAAAAGAAATAAAATAAATTTCTCCTTATAAACTAAAACTAGTTTACGACTTATGCTAAGTTAAAATTTGTTTTTTTAAAAGCTATAACTTCTTCAGAAAACTAATTTGAACTTATGCATAAAGTTAATTTTAATTTATAAATTTTTTCTTGCTTTCTTTTTCTATAAATATTTATGAAGAAATTTATTCTAACATATTTTATATATCAATCACATGGATACAATTTAATTGGTTTAGGAATAGGTATGAATTGTTGTAAATAATTTAATTGGTTGAGTAATAGGTATGAATTGTTGTAAACTTTCTTAAGAAAACAAAAAATCTTATATATCACCTGTTTTACCTTTTAAGTTTTATCTCAATCCAAATCGCCATCTCCGGCTATATTACAAGACATCATAACTGTGTGGCATTGGTTCGTTTAAGGAAAAATAAAACAAATGTGGCAGACATCCTATGCCCCAAAGTCAAATTTCGAAGTGACATTATAACCGACACAAAGGCTAAAAGACTCATCTAAACGAGAACTACCAAACCAAGTCCACCCTTATGTGCGTCACAAGATGGAGCGGTTTAACCAACATCAAACCCCAATATAATGCAACCCAAACCCAAACCCCTTCAACTCAATTCACAACCATATTATCAGGGTGTTTGGATTGTCAGTACCAACCTTCTTTTGCGTCCAACGTCCCTCTTTCTTGTTTCTACGTTGAAGTTGTCTCGTGTATTTCGAGCTGCAGCAAAATCGCCGAAAATCCAAACACGCACTAATTTTCCTCTCAGAGATGGGAAACCAATTAGTCTCACAACGCTCCTCAGAAGCCGCGGGCAAAATTGTTACGTGGGATGGCTCGGTGCACGAAATAGAGCAATCTTTGACAGTGGCAGAGCTGATGCTGGAGCACCCAGAGCAAGTCGTGGTTGAGTTGCATTCAGCAGTGAACAATAAAAGGCCAACGCCATTGCCAGCAGATAACAAGTTAGAGACAGACAAGGTGTATCTGATGCTTCCATTGAAGCGAGGTAAGCCCGTTGGATTAAGCGGGGAAGAAACTCGACGCATTCTATTGATCCTTAATTCTGCTCTGCAGCATTCCAAATGTCTTGTGGGTTCTTCTTCTTCAAAGTTTGTTCCCTGGATCACGCGTCTGTGCCAGAACACTACTACAATTGTGGAACCTCAGAGAAAGATAAACGAGGAAATAACGGAGAAGGGTGATGAAGAGAGGTGCCAGTTGTTTTTGCCGGAAATGTTGGAAGGGAGGCCTGAATATTTGAATAGGCAGGTTTCAGGGAAAGGGTGGAAGCCTACTCTTGACACCATTAAGGAGAAGAATATTGACAGAAAACTCACTCACTGGTTGTTCCTCAAGACCTTTTAGTCTTGGCCATTTTTAACTGTTTTTGGTATTACTTTTCTATTAGAGTTTCATTTCGATGATCTAATGAAAATTTGCAGTCAAGGTCAGAATAGATTATCGAAATAAAACTCTGGTCTTAATTAGAAAGTGATACCAACGACATTTAAACAACTGGGTGTTTTTTTGTTTTTACGTATAGTTGTTAGTTAATGAAAATGTTGTGGCTTTACGTGGGTACAAAATTGTAAGAACGTAAAAAGAGACTTCAGGTATTTGCCTATTATTGTATGTGGACAAATATATTTAGGAGGTCCTTTCTTCCGGTTTTTTAGGAGGTCACAAATATTTTGCATTAGAAAGGATAGAGGTATATTTAAGGTTGTAAGATTTGTGATTTATGTAATTTGTGGAAGTTTTATAAAGTTGCTTCTAGAATCTATTTATAAATTTGTAAGAGTTTACTCAATATAAAAAATACATTAACATTTTTATATATAAAATTATAATTAAATATTTTAACCATAAAATAAATAAAAAATAACAAATTTTAATAACAATTCAATAAATTAGCATAGTTCACACCCAATTAAATATAAATTTTTAAAATAAAAATATTTTAAAAATATAAAAATAGTTCAAATATCCATCAATCTTCTGATTAAATCATCTCCAATATCATCACCATCACCATCATCTTCAAGTTGTTCAGAAGTGATCTTCAACATTTTCGTTCAAAACCAAATTGTCAATACTAAATACATCTAAAATTGAATCACTTAAACTTCTTCCAACCAAATCAAAATTTTTTTACTACCACTTTCATCAAGAAATTGTTCAACTTGGACATTGTCTTCATCAAAAATACCATCTCCCTCTTCTGCTATCCACTCATCATTAGATTCAATATCTTCAGCTTCGTCACAGATGAAAAGAGAACAACAGAAACGAAAATGGAAGAAACTCCCCACAACTACCACACACTTCACCATCGTCTCTTCCAGATAAACTTGGCCTCATGGTCACACTCGTACCTGTAGCGCACCTCACCTTCGTTGTTGTAGAGAAATCGTGGCAAAGTGGAGTGAGGGAATAAGGTCAGCCAATTAGGTCGCGCAGTGGTTAGTGGAGTGAGCGAATAGGGTTAAGGAAGCAAGAAGCAAGCAGTGAGACGCAAAGTGAGGAGGAACAACGCGAAGTGAGGAGGAAGAAAGAAAACGATTTCAAAGTGCAAAATAATGTTGTTTCCATTTATATTAAACTCGTAATCTTGGTGCAAACTCGCAAGTCTATGTGAACTCGTTCGAGTCTACGCAAACTCACCTAATTTTATATTATTCACAATTCTACTAACAATTTGATTCGTGAAGGCATAGAATCATAAACTAGTACAATTTTACAAGTCAAATTATGATTTTGATGATTTTGATAATCATGGATATATTGCATAGTACTAGCATACACTAATGTTCTAATCCGAAAGTCTTCAACTCTGTTAGATTCAATCTAAAAAGGAACAAACCCATGAAAGGAATGCTCCAAAAGAGAATTTTATCGTGTTTATTAATAATCCTATCAATTTAATATAAAAAAATCCTATCTATCCAACTTGAATAATATGTTTCTCAGGACTTAGATTCTCTACCGCACAACATCCCCTAAAGCTTCTACAACAGCATATTAGTCTTTCATAGTTAAACATATAAGTATATTTTTATGATCCTGTTTTTAATAACCATTAGATTTAAATTCAATGGTTAAAATAACGGCTGCAGGAACAGCATGGTTGCAAACAATCCACACACCTGGTCCTGTTGTACACATGGTATTTATCCATTTCACAAAAAATAAGTTCAGTTAGTTTTTTTTATTTATTATGTTTGCTAGATTTTGACCCGCGTTTTGTAATTTGCACATGAAAAACAAGATAATTTAGAATTTTTTTTAGATTTTCATTTTCAGTTATAAAACTGTTTTTTTTTTCAAAAATTTATATAGAAATCGATGAAAGCATGAAATAAAAAGAGAAAACGACAAAGAAAATTGACAACAAAAAAAATCTCAAATCAAATTACTTTTGAGTAATTAAGTTGATTACATTAGTGATACTAAATTTGTCAATAATTTACATTACTTTTTTAAAATAAATCTTAAAAACACTAGAACTTCACTTTTTAAATTTTTCACCTAATTAATTAATTACTGTATTTTGATTTAAACTTTGGACCGTCATGTTTCCCTACTCTCGTGATAGCAAGAAAGAAGTTTCAAGAAATTAATTTATAATATTTATTGTTTATTATCATAAAAGTTATTAATCAAGGGAATTCCTATAAAATAATAATCCAATATATAACTTTTTTTTACTGAACCAATATATAGTTTAAAGAGAAGAAAAAGAAGCATACTTTAAGTATTGTACACCAAAATGTACATTTAGTACTTTAAGTAGTAACTAATGCCGCAAAAAAACCCCAACTAAATTGGGTTCGTTCCTGGTTCCTGGGTATAGCCAGCCCATTACCCATTTAATCAGACCCACTAACTCAAACTGAGCGGAAAAAAAAAACTGTCAATATTACAAAAAGAACAGTGAAGGAGACCAGTGCAGAGAGAAGAGAAATGCAGAAATTAAATAGGAAATTAGAGAGGCGGATCAGTGAAGGAGAAGAGAATTTTTATTTTTTTAATCGACAAATATTAAGTCGTCGTAGTGCTAATTTTATTAGTAAAAAGAGTTAAATTCATGGTTTTTTTTTCTTTACTTCTTATTTAACTAGTTTTGATACAATCATCTTATATCTCCTAAACAAAGAGAATATGAATGAAAAACAATTATTCAATAAAGGAAAAACTAACAAAGAAGTACTCTCGAAAACTCTCTTTGTATTCTATCTAAAGGATGTCCTTTAACATGAGGGCCTTCATGGATAGAAAATGAAAACGCTACTATATAGATTACATGACTTGGACTATTACAGATCATCGATGTATTATATCCATAACTTATTTTGATTGTTACAAAGTTTGATGAATAGTTCACACATCATGAATTAATAGCATCTTCAATAGAATATTTATTTGAGTTGTTTAATTTAAAGTAATATTGCTTAAGTTTTTTTTTTCACTTGAGTTACTTATATAAACAATTGTTGCTTAATAATATTATATCACAAATAACATATTTTCAAGCATAGTAGAACTCATAAAATTAATTTTAATACTCACTTTAACAATCTTAGTATTGAAATAAATTTTTGTTTAAAATACTTAAATCTATGTGAAAATGTAAGATCTACAAAATTTTGATAAAAAATTCATAAAAGTAATTATGCATTGTAAATACTCTAACCTACTACAATGATTGGTCTTTAATTAACAATTTCCATCTAGATTAACCTCTTAAACAAGTATCTTCATTTTGATAGAATATGTTCGAGAATGTTGCCAATGGAGATAAATTAGGAAGACTTTGCTTTGTCTGATGACTATGTTTCGTTTTCCCTAAGGAAATTGAGAATACCTTGTAATGTTTTTGCAAGATATTTGTTAGTGTCTAGATACCAACTGCCTTTAACTTTTTAATTTGAATTCTTTTTAAAACCATTATTTAACACTCTGGCCACCACTTTACATATACATGACACTGTAGGCCTAGCAAGTCATTTGGGTTTTGTTTCCCATACTTGTATTGCTAGGAAAACATCCATGCCAAGGAAAAGATTGAAGTTCAATAGGAAAGGTTGATTCTTCTAGGTTTATTTTTGGAGGAAGGATTTGTAAAATAAGTCCTAAAAAAGTCCCATCAATGGAGGAACTATATTGGAAAGTCATATATAACATGATTTTTTTATTAGTTAATTTTGCATTAATATTAAATTTAGAGTGTATTTAGAAAGTTATTTTAGTAGTTTATAAACTGATTTGATTAACTTATTTTAGTACTTTTAAACTTATTTTTAAAAGTTATTTCAACTAGCTTATGAAAATAAACTAACTCATAAATTACTATCTTTTATATTTCTTTCATTTTCATCTATCCTAATTTATTTGAAATCCCTTTATATTTATTTTTTAATTTTTTTTACCTATTTTACCATCTAACTAACTTATAATCTTTCAGTTAGCTAGTAAGTTTGTTTTACACACACCCTAAAAAAAATTAAAACATATAGTTCAGCAAAGCTATATCTCTTCGCAATTATAATTGTGCTATTGCCGATTTATATATGCCACGGGCTCACCATTTTTTTCTTAAATTTCAAGCAACAGATACGAAAATTTAAACACAAAAATGATTTGTCTTTTGGTTCATTTTTTTTTTGGTTCAGGAAAAGTGATAATCATTTCAGTTGCAAAAAGGGTTGTGGAGCATAGAGCATATGCTGATAACTATTACGGGCCGGGTAATAAGGTTCAGGCGTCTTTCAGTGTGGGCTGGCAACCTCACTTTTCCATCTAACTGCGTGATGAACACAGAACAAGTATAATGTTCGTCCCAAAAGACAAAATAAATAATGCCGAAAGAGTTGAAGTCTTTAATAAAGACTACCCACCCCTTCTAACAATAAGGCAAGTTGTTCTCCTTCGAACCTAGAACGACGGCTTATAATGCGTTTCTTTCTTTCCCTTTTTTTCTTCTTGTTTTGTTAGAATAATGCACTTCTTAGACTAGATATGATACAAAATTCTTTGGAAGATGCAAAATTAGTAGTGTCTCGCTCAAAGTAGGAGAAAAGAAAAAGAAAAAAGAAGGAAGAAGATGATGCACATCTTCTTATTCTCGCCATTTTTAAGAAAAATGAAAAAATTATATATAATATAATATGAAAATTTTATTATATATATCATGAGATTTACGTTAAGCATATTATCTAATATATTTATAGTAACCAGCATGACCCCTTAAAGACTGCATGGCGTATATAAATGGGTATAGTTTGCACATTATGTGACTTTAAGAACCTTTTAAAAAAATGAAATTGCATTATTACCATTAACTATAACTTTTAATCTAAGGATAAGTGCTTGACCAAACAAGTGATATCACCTAAGTACGGAGTACTAACGGATCCATCAACCTCATTTCTTTAATATCTGTTATTTATTATCCCCGGCCCTTCCAGGTGTGATCCTACAATACTTGTGGGGGGAACTGTGTTACCAACTTAGCACGGTGTTTGAAAGATGGTTAATGGCAGGAATACGCTAGAGTGCAGAGATCAATGTTATAAGGCAACATTCTCAAACAAACTGGTTCAAAGGTCCTTATTAAAATCCTACCAATTGTTGTGTCCTTCATGAATCATGATGGGGTTCTTAATGGCCAGCTCCTTATTGGTTACTTCTGCAAGTGAGCAGGAATAATAAAAACAATAATATCAATAAAAGCTTTTATTGGCACCGTACACTACCCATCATGCATACTGCAAAGTGCATAGATGGAAAGATGTATCAAACTATCAAAGTAATAATATTATTCTGTTCAACATAAAAAGAAAAGTAATATTATTTCCATATTGCGTATGGAGATTCATTAGAAAATTAGATAAATATATTATTGAGAGAAAAACCTTTATTTATTTCATTTTTAGCATTAAATGTTAACATTATCTAATCAACTGAGTAAGATCTTGTTATCAATAGTATCATTTTTTTGTGTTCATACATCAAAATTAGTTAAGTAGTTATAATTGAGGATCAATATCATCAACGTTTGTTTGTTAGTAGTTAATCTACAAATTTTGGCAAAATTTTAGGAATGTACGAACACTGTAAAGCTATTCAGGGTCGGCGCCTGACAACCGCTGTGGTCTTCAATTCCCGGTGATGCTAGTGTGTGTGTTTTTGTTCTGTTTTATTTGTGTTTTTTCTTTTATGTTTTCCTTTTGAACTCTGTGTCTCTGCAATGAGTCTGGTTAGAAAGCCCAAGGAAGTTAATATAAGAAGATCACTTAATTCTAGAAGTCCCAATATTTTATTTTTTATTTTTAAAAAAAGTCCTAAAATTTTATTATGAATCTTAAATCAGGTAAAGGCATTTTATGCCTAATTATCATGCGATGATTCTGCCTCGATCGTAACTTCAGTCTTAATAAGCCAAAACAAGAGAAAAGGTCATATCTTTTATTAAACATTTGATGAATGAATTGGTAGAGTTGGAGCAAAGATAAGAACGAAGAAAAAGTGCGAAATGGCGAAAGAAAGTAGACAAAACTTCTGCAACACATTATGGGCACCTTCCCAATAGTAAATATCTCACAAAGCTTTTCATTAATGTTCATCTGAGATCTCAAACTCAAGGGGATACTTTGTCCTGTGCTAAATCACGTCCACACTACAATACATACTGCTACTCCAAATACCCATATCCAAATATAAATCTGATCCGTTTATGAGAAACATAATGTACCCAGCAGGGTTTGCTAGGATTTACTATGGGATCAAACTCTCCCTCTCTGAAGATGCCTATGGAGATGAAGCACCTCCAGGAAGATGATCACTGCCGGAAACAACACAAGTGGTGTGCTGTGTGTGCAGTGTGAATGGAAAAGAGAGAGTTAGGATTGTTTGTCCCTTTCACCATGAATGAAGCTGTATTTATAAGATGATACCTGGATCCTGGATAGATATTGTTGAGGTCCATTATCTTTTGTAAAGATATTCAGATTATCTAATATATGAACGGCATTGGTTATAATTATATCTTCTGTTTTATCTTCTATCTTTTAGTGGTTGCAGAGTTTAAATATTTGAATGGGCCTATCCGTAACAGATGCCCCATATCCCGGTTATCTAGCACTCTGGATGACTGGGATGTATCAAATGGATAGGTCCGAGCTATATTAAATCCAAGGTCTCCATACCGTCGTAGGTAATTATTGCTGCCCCAAGCCGATCTGGATATACCTGGATCCCGGCTCACAAATCGATCAAGGAGAAACGTGAAAATATTAATCCATGATCCCAATGACGGGCTTATCGCCAATTAAAAGGAAACACATGGGTCTTCAATAATCCATGATCTCGGGCTTATTGCCGGGAGATATGTAGGTTCACCCTAGATTTCTAGGAGGTCGACCAAAGCTTTAGGGTTTATGAACCTTGACGGTTTACCGTAGTTTGGTTTTACGAACCTGTAAATGGCCAAGAACGGATTCTTGGGTTGCCGAGAGACGGATCCCGGGCTTAATAAGGTCAACCAGCTAAGTGGAATTACTAACATTCTTCCGAGGGCGGACCCCCAGGCCTTCATGCCAAGACGGATCCCGGGCTTATCGCCGAGAGACACATGGATTATTTCAACTATAGTATCTCTTTAGCTTGTCGGCATTCCACGATTCTCCTCGATTCTCATTATGAGCCGGATTCTCCATGTTCCTCCATTTGAAGCGCTGCTCTATAAGCTGGGAAAACCTTCTCAATGTGATAAGTAAAAATTATGGGACCTATCTCAGAATCCACCCAAATT
>CM023950.1:1547969-1597442 GCA_013407115.1 Glycine latifolia
GCAATCATTACTATCAACAAACAATTTTCAAAAATTGTACCAAAACATCCCAAGAGGTAGGCATACAAAGCAATCATTACTATCAACAAACAATTTTCAAAAATTGTACCAAAACATCCCAAGAGGTAGGCATACAAAATAGGATTATGTACGAAATTAATTCCTACCACCAGAATTAATAATTAACAAATCCCAACGGTCAAATTAATTTACTGCAAAAGAGGAACATACTGACCCAATTCGAGGATAATCCAACGGTTTATAAAAGAGATAACCCTTTCTCAATATCACTGTCCGGAATAAGATAAAACAAAGCAGAAATTCTGATAACTTTTGTTTGTAGTTGAAACATTCTATCTTAAAAACGCCTTAATGATTGATCCGAACGGTCAGAATGTAGAAACAAATTTGATTAATCTTTTCTCCAAGTTTGAACACAATCCAACGGATAGTTTGAGAGAAATGTCCCTCGCAATACTACTGTCTGCTTCAAAAAATGGATTCCGAACCAGCTCGGTTTGGGAATTTCTGGTGATTCTACAAGCCTCTATTCAAGAAACCAACCGTTAGATGTGAATATTGGTGAGTCACGAACTTGCTGTAAAATTTTCAGCAAGATCTAACGGTTAAACAAGTAGATCGAGAAGATTGAAGGATGACAGTTTCTGCCCTTCCCAAAATGCGAATTTTAATGCTTTCTTTCTCCTCTCCTTTTTCTCTCTCTTGTACCCGTATCAGAGCGTGGATGTGCGGCCTAACTGTGACTTCTTGTGTTTACCATTGGGAACGTGGGATTAGAAATTTATCGTCCCCACAGACGGCGCCACTGTTCCGTTTATGAGAAACAGAATGTACCCAGCAGGGTTTGCTGGGATTTGCTATGGGATTAAACTCTCCCTCTCTGAAGATGCCTATGGAGATGAAACACCCTCAGGAAGATGATCACTGCCGGAAACAATACAAGTGGTGTGCTGTGTGTGCAGTGTGAATGGAAAAGAGAAAGTTAGGATTGTTTGTCCCTTTCACCATGAATGAAACTGTATTTATAAGATGATACCTGGATCCTAGATAGATATTGTTGAAGCCCATTATCTTTTGTAAAGATATTCAGATTATCTAATATATGAACGGCATTGGTTATAATTATATCTTCTGTTTTATCTTCTATCTTTTGGTGGTTGCAGAGTTTAAATATTTGAATGGGCCTATCCGTAACAAAATCATTTTAATTCTCTGGTTTCTTAAATTTGAAAAAACCTCACCACACAAAAGTGAAATAAGTTATGATATGAATGATTATTAAAATATGTTTTCAATTCATAAGGTGTAATATATGTACCTTCTTGTTCGCCAAATAAATTGTTATTGGTATTGCATGTCCTCCAGTCCTCCTCTGTTTCTCCATTCTTATCTAGGTCTATTTATTTCTTTAATATATGTTATTCTTCTATTATTTGATTTTTATTATGGGTAAAATTTTCTTGATAGGCGATAATTACGCATCGCAAACAAGATCAGTCTTATTTGATTTTTATTGTGCATAAAATTTTCTTGATAGGTGATAGTTACTCATCGCAAACAAGATTAGTCTACGATCCAATGACTTAGCGAACACTCATGGTCTCTAATTCAAAAAATATAAGACGGAGTGGAGAAAAGCGATAAGTTTGGTGGAGGGTTAAACCCATTAATAACCCTATGTTCCAGTCGTTCCCTTGTTTTTAGTTCTTCTCCTCCTCTTTTCTCTCTTCTTCCTCTCACCATTTTGTTTTTAGCCTTTTTTTTTTCTCTCATTTGTCTTTTTTTCGATTTATCATTGGGTTCATCTACCACCGATCCCAATTAACTTGGGTTAAAGGTGTTGTTGATGTTGATGTTGATATAATATTTTCTCTCTTTTTTATTTTTTCTTTCTTTATATATGAATTTTTTCGGTAATGCAATATATATTAGATATTCACCGCTGGCTGGCTATGGGTTTGTAATGAGCTATATGATCTGCTCCAGAAGCTCTGTCCACATCCGAAACCTCACTTGTAAGCGAAGCTACTCTTAACCAACAAACACTTTTTTACAAATATCTAAATTAAGATTAGAGAGGGACCAATATTTTTATTGAAATTTAACCTCTACTTTTTCTTCATATGTAATTTCCGCTGGACCGGACTCCACTTTGTTTTGATGTCTCTGATTTTTCAATCAACTCCCTTTGCATAATGTGTGTGATACACTCAAGCTAGTTCAGGTTCAGTTCATTTTGTAAGTTAACAGCTCAACTAAGAGTAAAAACAAACCATCGAGCAACTCATGCATGAATGATTAAATAGCTTGGCAATGATTTGACATTGGTAGCAAACTACCAATCTGGGCAATAATTTATTATAGTAAAATTATATATCATATAACAAAATTTATTAATTCCAATCCAAGTCATCCACTTTTTTTGGAAATTGCTACATTCGATGGAATAGTACTATGCAACAAAGTCAAATATTTTCTCAATAATTGTCATATTTGGCACAGGGTGAAATAATCGGTTAATTAATTACGCCTACCAATTGTCATGACTCATGAGTTGCCCATAAGCATTAGTCATTTCGGTGATGAATGCTGTTTCTTTATTCTGGCCAAAGCTTCTCTAGCTTCCAAACCAGATATAAGAAGAAATTTTGGACAACCTAATTATTTTACTGGCCAATATAAGTTATGCTTGCCAGATAAACATTTGAAAATGTTTTCACCAAAAAATAAAGAAAGTCAATCTCAAGCACTCTATCTAACATTACACATTTGTCGTAATTATTAATGTCTAACGAGTAGGACCAACCATACTCGAGGAATAGGGATCATCAATGCCCATCCAAATGTTGGACCAATAAGATTAAAGACATCAGCGATAGCCAATCCTCAGTAAAAATAAATAAATATAGAACATCTTTTATATTATTTTCAATTTTATAAGAAAATTGAGCGTATTTTTAACGACTCGGGATAAATAAAAATGCTATAAAACAAATATTAGAAACATATATACTTGCATAACTGTAAATTTGCCAAATTAACTTTCGTGATAAATAAGTAATAGACTAGTAGTATAGTTTGGTTTCAAAACCGGCATGCGGCAGGTGAATTCTCTTGAGTTATTAAGTTGATAAATTGGCTTAGAGAAATTTTGTTAGTCACCAACTTGTGTTGAAATCCACCAGTCAAGTTGCTTCATTTGCTAAGAAGTAGAAAGTAAAAAAATAATGGAAAATCCAATCACTCAAGGCCAGCTAATAGGTACACCTCTATCTAACATCTATAACAACATGGCATTGGATATGTCATGATGTCCCCTCACCTATATATATTGTTCCATCCGTCCCATAACTTCTCAAACCATCAAAGCCTACGGCTACTACATTACATTCTTTTTTTCTTTCCCAAATGGGTTCCATCTTTTCACCCTTTACCACTATCTTCCTCCTACTCCTACTAGTTTGGAGTGGCGAGGCACGTGACCCTTTTGCTTGTGACCCTAAGAACACCGCCACCAAAAACTTACCATTTTGCAAGGCTTCGTTGGCAACAGGAGCAAGGGTGAAGGACCTAATTGGAAGGTTGACACTGCAAGAAAAAGTTAACTTGCTAGTGAACAATGCCGCGGCAGTGCCACGGCTTGGTATCAAAGGGTATGAGTGGTGGTCGGAGGCACTACATGGGGTCTCAAATGTGGGCCCCGGAACAAAGTTCGGTGGCCAGTTTCCTGCCGCCACTAGCTTCCCTCAAGTCATCACCACCGCTGCTTCTTTCAATGCTTCTTTGTGGGAAGCAATCGGACGGGTCAGCTTTTTTCTAATGTTTTTAAAATGTTTGTTAGTTAAGAAAATTTTAAAAATTTTAATTATTTTTTAAAAATCTATTAATATTTCACTCAAATAGTTAATTAATTCTCAACCATATTCTAATTTTTAATAAACATATTTGAATAAAAATATTATTTTATCGTATAATTTGCATAATTAATAATTTTGTTAAGATGCATATTATCTTAAACTATGTTTGATTGATGTGAAAGTGAAAACAAAATAAGGGGAAAATTGATAAAATACAAATTTAATTTAGTAAATAAATTGAAGAAAAAGAAAAAAGTAATGTAGATTTCACGACTTTTTCTTTCTCACCACTTTAGTCAACAAAACTGGAAAAATAGAGTGATCAGTGAGACTTTTCTTTTATACACTCGCATCTTTCATTAATTCATTGCTCTTTTTTTTTTTTTTTCCGGTAATACAAGTCGACTTGGGTACTTTAGAGTTTAGACTCCAGACAAATATTTGCATTAAGTCATTTTAAAATGAATAATATATTTTCTAAAATGACTTTTCTCACTTTTTTGTGATATAAAATAGTTATTAAAATTGTATAATCAGGTTTTAAAATCATTTTTTTCAATTCATGAAATATTTAAATCATCAAGTATTTCTGAGACACATTTTATTTATTTTTAATTTTAAAGAATTAATATTAAATAGTAACACTAGCAGTATTACCATTGTTTGTCCAGACATTGATTTAATTCTCTATCTTGATTTTTATGCTCAACAAGAATCTAACGCAAACCAATGACTTTCAAATACTAGTAATAATCTTAACAAAAAAAAAATGTTCAGAATAGCCTATTGAAAGAGCCTCACTTTATTTACTCTAATGCTTGAAGTAACACTGGGTTTGGTAAAAAAATGAATTTGATGATGCCGTGCAGTGTGCTCCAGGAAAAAAAGTTGGTGTTTTCAACCAAATGCATTCCATGATTAGTTCGTTTTTTTTTTCTGTTAGACTTAGTGATATTGGTTCATCTCTCAAGTTGCATACCACTGTGACATTGCATGCCAGCTACCATGTCATGTTACCCAAGTTTGTCTCCCTTTTATAGCAACTTGCAAATAAGGGTTAATTATGAAAATGAACAAATTTTTTATAAAATTATCATTATGAATATTTTTTGAAAAATTACAAAAATAATAAATCGTATTTATACGATTTCATAATAAAGAAATCTTAAATCAAAGTATAATTTTACTTTTCATTTGTTTAAAATATTTTTTTCCTCTAAGAATCGAAATCATATATTAAAATAAGATTTCAGTTTTTTTTCTTTTTTTAATGAAATCATATGTTAAAATACAATTTCTAAAATAATTAAAAAATATTAAAATTCTATTTTAAGGTAAGAATTTCAACTTTTAATAATAAAAAATTAAAATCATATATTATATATGATTTTAGTGTAATAATTTTTTGCAAAACAAAATTTTATTTTTAAGCACGATATCTTCATGATTTAACCATTTTCATAATTTTTAAAAAAATATCTATTATGATAATTTTTTTAAAAAATTACACCGGAACATGCAAATGAAAATCATGGCATGCTAGTGGCTGAGTTACGAACCCTTAATGCACATGTGACATGTTGGATACAGTTTCAATAGATTAAAATAATACGTATTATTTTAAAGTTAATAAAGTAAAATAGATGTCTAACAATAGCAAATAATGTGCAGGCTGCCTCGGACGAAGCAAGAGCAATGTACAATGGTGGAACGGCTGGGCTGACATACTGGAGCCCAAACGTGAACATTTTTAGGGACCCACGGTGGGGCCGCGGACAGGAGACTCCCGGTGAGGACCCAATACTAGCCGGTAAATATGCAGCCAGTTACGTAAGAGGGCTACAGGAAACGGACGGTAACCGGTTGAAGGTGGCTGCCTCTTGCAAACACTTTACGGCTTATGACATTGATAATTGGAACGGTGTGGATCGCTTTCACTTTAATGCACAGGTAACCCTTATTTAATGGTACGTGGAAATTTTGGATTGGGATAATGGGTTATGGGGAATCTTCTTCTTGAGGTGAGGTGCACCACTCATATGTAGATATTATGCACTGCTGAGGTAGTTTCCCTAGTTTGGTAGGAGTATACTTTTGTGTAGGCCAAATTGTCCACTTTAGCACTTTTTCTGCTAATCCAAAATGATTTGTAGGATGTGTGGTCGTTTATCTATAATTTCGTGCCTTAAGAAACACTCCTACTAATTTCGACTTGTTCATATGCAATTATACAGTGCAATGAATCAAATATTTTTCAACTTGTTTTGTTAATTCAATTCTAGCCGCATCAACTTGTACATGGCATGTCAGAACTTTGTTCGGTATGTAACATTGAAAATCTAACAAACACGCGAGGGTAAAAAGTGTAACAACTCAATGATAGCTTTTATTAAAAAAATTAAATGCTATTTTAAATTGTAGTATTTTGCACAAAATTCTTTAGGATGGATCATGTTGTCGGGCCATGGATGCATTTTGTAGTTTTCTTGATCACTTTCAGCAGGCCTTATCCAAACAAGGATGACAAAAAGACCGCACAATATAGTAATATTATTTTTCGTAGCACCTTACTTTTGAAGTTTATGGGCAGGTTAGCAAGCAGGACATTGAGGACACGTTCAATGTTCCATTCAGAATGTGCGTGAAGGAAGGCAAAGTGGCAAGTGTGATGTGTTCTTACAATCAGGTTAACGGTGTTCCTACCTGTGCGGACCCCATCCTCCTAAAGAGAACAGTTCGTGGCCAATGGGGTCTTAATGGGTAAGCTTTATAAACAATACCAAAGGCTAATAAGTAATAATTGGGTGGTCCTCACTCCTCAGTCCTCACATTCTGTCAAAGAATTATCCCAAACCATATCTTTATTATTTGCTTTCCTGTGTGATTTAGGTACATTGTATCAGATTGTGACTCTGTTGGGGTGTTTTACAATAGCCAACATTACACATCTACTCCAGAAGAAGCTGCTGCTGATGCCATTAAAGCAGGCTAGTTACTAAATTCAATTAATTTAATTCTGTTCATTTCTTAGTCTTTCACATATTATTGTAATCAAGAAAAAATATGGGTACGAATAAGGGCTTAGCATTTGATCATGTTACAGGTTTGGATTTGGATTGTGGGCCTTTTCTAGGACAACATACGCAAAATGCTGTGAAGAAAGGCCTCATAAGCGAAACTGATGTGAATGGGGCTTTATTAAACACATTAACAGTCCAAATGAGGCTAGGGATGTATGATGGTGAGCCATCAAGTCATCCATATGGCAAACTTGGTCCAAGAGATGTATGCAGCCCAAGTCACCAAGAGCTTGCCCTTGAAGCCGCAAGACAAGGGATTGTGCTTCTTAAAAACAAAGGTCCTTCTTTGCCTCTCTCCACTAGGCGTCACCCCACGGTGGCTGTTATTGGGCCCAATTCTAATGTCACTGTCACAATGATTGGCAACTATGCTGGTAGGCCTCATTTTTTATTCCCTTAAAATATTGAAAATTAGATCTAAGCCCATCACCACAATTAAGGGACTCCAACTATGTCTTTGCTTGTTTTTAAGGTATTGCTTGTGGATACACAAGCCCCTTAGAAGGAATAGGGAGATACACCAAGACTATTCACGAGCTGGGTTGTGCAAATGTGGCTTGCACTAATGACAAGCAATTCGGGAGAGCTATTAATGCAGCCCAACAAGCAGATGCAACTGTGCTAGTGATGGGCCTGGACCAGTCCATTGAGGCTGAAACTGTGGACCGGACTGGCCTGCTTCTTCCAGGGCGTCAACAAGACCTTGTGTCTAAAGTAGCAGCTGCCTCCAAGGGCCCAACAATTTTGGTCATAATGTCTGGTGGGCCTGTGGATATAACATTTGCAAAGAATAACCATAGAATCCAAGCAATCTTGTGGGCCGGTTATCCCGGACAAGCTGGTGGTGCCGCTATAGCAGATATCTTGTTTGGAACATCTAACCCTGGTTTGTCTTCTTTTCGGTAAAAACTTCCCGCACTTCCAAAAATTGTTTATGGCACCCCATTACATTCTACAAAGCCTAAGCTGAAATGTAATGGGTGCCGGAAGCAATTTTTGGAGGTGTGAGAAACAACACTCTTCTTGATACCCTTTTCATATAGCCAATTGTAGGCCCAAACAAATTATATTTAAATACATACTTACATCAAAATATTATGTTATGTTTTAATTTCAGGAGGCAAGTTGCCTGTGACATGGTACCCACAAGGGTACATTAAAAACTTGGCAATGACAAATATGGCAATGAGAGCAAAACGAAGCAAAGGCTACCCTGGAAGAACCTACCGATTTTACAATGGCCCAGTGGTGTATCCATTTGGTTACGGATTGTCTTACACACACTTTGTTCATACATTAGCTAGCGCACCCAAATTGGTCTCAATTCCAGTGGATGGGCACCGCCACGGTAACAGCTCCAGCATAGCGAACAAGGCAATTAAAGTGACACATGCACGATGCGGCAAGCTTTCCATTAGCCTTCACGTGGACGTTAAAAATGTTGGTTCCAAAGATGGCACTCACACTTTGTTAGTGTTCTCAGCACCACCTGCGGGTAATGGTCATTGGGCTCCACACAAGCAACTAGTGGCATTCGAGAAAGTTCATATTCCCGCCAAGGCCCAACAACGAGTGAGAGTCAATATTCATGTTTGTAAGCTATTGAGCGTGGTTGACCGGTCTGGGACTAGGAGAGTTCCAATGGGTGTGCACAGTCTTCACATTGGTGATGTTAAACACTACGTGTCTCTTCAGGCAGAAACACTTGGAATTATCAAGTCCTGAATTTTTGGGACATCAACCACCAATCATATTCATGGCATTTGATTCCATGCCTTCTTTTTCCCCAGCAAAATATACATATATAGTACCTGCTAAATAACCTCAACCTCTACGTAAGTGTATGATAGATAAGATAGATTAAATGTATGCTTATTGCCATGGACATTTGAAGTTTGACCTCTAAACTTCCTACATGGTGCCTTGGTTCTAAGGAACCGTTGATTCAAGCCGCAAATTGTTGATTTGTCATGACTCCCAAGACAGGACATGTTAGATTGATTCATCAAACACAGCCAATAAAGTAATAGGGTTGGTTTTTATTTTTGGAGAAGAGATTAGGGAAATGTATTGTTCTCTCTCCGATTCATTTCTACTTTGTTTGCCATTCTTTTTGCTTTTACTTTTATTAATACAAGACATTTATGTAATTGTAAGATTGGTAATAAGAATGAGCTTTTTCACCATGATGTGCAGAGCTTACACCCAATGCCCAGCTTCCACTGTTAGTCATTTTCACCATAATGAATTCAATAAAAACATAAGTCTCTTGTTACGAATGGAATGCAAGAGCTGAGCAAAAAAAAAAAAAAAAAAAAAAGCGAATGGAATGTTATTCAAGAAAAGCCATAACCAATCGTATTTGTTAATTATCATTGTACCTAAGTACTTAGCAAAGTATAATTTGTACTGCTTTTGATGACAATTTCAACAAAAATGTTGGCCCCTTGGTACGATTGGAATGCAAGAAAGCAGAAAAACATATTGTTGAGGGAGGAAAATATTCTCCGCTAAATGTTTAACTCATAAAAAATGAGATAGATAGAGTAAGACATTGGGGAAATTACATATATGAATTATTTAATACGACTAGCCTACTACTTCCCAAATGGGGAAAGAATAACCAGAATGCAACTTATCTTCGTACAAGGTGAGCTTCCCATCATTTAGATTTTAGAGATGGAGAACTACTATTAAGGCAATCATGTGGCATCTAAACCAATAATGATTCAAATTGATGATAGAAGCTGACATGTGTAGGCCAAAAAAACTCAGCCGAAATAATAATACAATAAAAAAAAAGTAAAAAAAAAAAGGCTTTGATAATGAAGATGGCCTTGATGTTGACATATAGGTAATATAAGAAGCCAACAGAACAGAGTAAAGCATTTAATTCAAGTTCCCATGTTCCGAAAATATGGAGTTACAAATTCCACGCTTTGATTTGTATTATTCAGCTGGAATGAAGGACTTCTAGTCTTCTAATGTTCAAGATTGCTTCCATCTATTATAATATTGCAATGCAATTAAAAAAAGGGGGAATTTAAGTGGAAAAAAAAATCATCTCAGTATATAGTCACGTCACAGGTTCAAAATATATTGAAGATTTGTAGCTGATAGAAAAACTTTGCTCGTTTTGATTACTTCCTACCAGCATAAGTATTACAATACATTGATATAGGCATATATTATTAATAAGCAACACCATTTCAACGAATAGCTCTTAATGCCGCGTCTCTTCCCAGACCTGGACCTTTTATCATGACTTCTGCTCGTTGCATGCCTTGATCCGATACTGTTCGAATAGCATTTCCTGCTGCAGTTTGAGCGGCAAAAGGTGTCTTCCTTCGTGTACCCTTGAATCCGCAAGTACCGGCGGAGGACCAAGAAATCACCCGACCTCGTACATCTTGGGGTTTCAAACTGAGATTTGACTTTATAGTAAAAAGGGGTTTACCAGATCGAAAGAATCCTGTAGCAAACGGGATTGATAATGCTTTGTGAAACTTTTCTTATCTTACCAAGTTGTAAGAGCATGAATATAGTTGATCAGCCAGCAGTGTTACCCAAACATATACATTCTAAAACATATACATTATTTTCAGTATAAAAAAACAAATGCTTGACTTGGAATTCAAGTTTCTACATTGACAATTATACTTCAAGCTTCATCAAACAATTGGTAAGCACTAAGCAGAAGTGATGGCTTTAAGAGGGGTTTGGGTTTGGTGGAATATATTTCTTCCGGTAGATAAAAGGTAGTATAAACAAAGAATAGAACAAGCATAGTACTAGCTTCTTGTGAAGAGCTTTCTTTTTCCATCCCTAACTAGTCATTATTCTAAGGACAAACTTTAGCAAAGGCTGACTTATAACATATTATGAGAGGCTCAAAACAATCAAGAGAAAATAAAAAGGGTACACCACACGAGGCATTACATATTTTCATGTCTACTTTTCCACTTCTATCTCTTAAGAATGTTTCCAATTATTGGGGAGACCTTCATGCTCTTCCCTCATATTAAGTACCAACCCCTGGAAGAGGTAAGGCTGATAACATATTTTTGGTACTTCCTTTGGGTGTTGAATTAAGTGGTCCTACTTAAAAGGATTTTACCTTTTGTGCAACTAATTAAAAGCTATAACACATAAGATTGCGAAAGTTGACTCTACAGAGCCCCACATGGCTGGTTAAATTTATGTTGAACTTATTGGGAAGAGTTTGTTTGCTGAATCACTGATGATGAAGACGAGATCTAAGAATTGTCAAATGTCAACAGCTCGAAAAATGAGTTGAATCGGCCCACTCGCCCGGCCTGCCATCAACCATATTGAATTTTGACTTTTGTTCTTGTGGCCCTTTCAACACAAAATCTGATAGCATTCACACCATGTGAAAATTTGGATCCATACAATTGGGAATGATTCCCTCCATTCACACATTCATGAATTAGAATCGTTAGATAAAGATCATACGTTTCATATTTTTAATATGGTATGTTTGAATTTCTTATGGAAGTGTTCCAAAAATATGTTTTAGATTAAAATTTTGCTTGAAAACTTTAGAAAAATTAGACTTGAGATAGTTTTACAAATTTAGTTTATATATTTAAGTTTGTACTACATAAATCTATAAATTTTAATCCAAACATGTACTACATATTTTAAATTAAATTTAACAAAATAAAATGTGAATCGTTGAATCTTCATCCACTGACTCTTCTTAGTAGAATGTGTGAATGCGAGAATTCCTAACTGTGGAATCTGATCCCATATTGTATACCGATTTCTGCACAAGTATGGTGTTATTTTGTATTTGTAGTAATTTCCCATTAATGTTCTGGCGAGTGGTTAGTTTTAATTTTCAGAGCACCTTTCAGATATTAGCTTGCCAGCGTCTCATTTTTTTTATTCCTTTTTTTGAAACCTTTATTACATCTGTGCCATTTTGATTGATGACTGGGAGGAAAACCAATAGTATAATCCTCATGTGTCAAAAACCTTAGCACGATATGATAGAAGAATCCTTCTCTAGGGGCCACTTGTCAATTTTTGTAGCCTGATCGATCTAAGTCTTCTAATTCAACCGTTTATTATGATTCATTATGGTTTTGAAACAAATAGTTTTATATACATATATATTACTCCTTCATAATGGTTTGCGACTTAATAGCCAGATCAAGTTTAATATAATGTTTAGCTGACAGGTTTTTTTTTAATATTCAATTAGCTGACAGATTCAGAGAATTAATAGACACACCTACACACATCTAATGCATCATGCTTATATTTAAAAAGACTAAATGATTAGCTAGAGATATATAAATCATTTATAAAAATAACCAACATGAAATTAAATAAAAAAGAGAAACTGGAGCATAATGTGTATCTGAAATTCAAATTTGAATTTGGTGAGTAAGATGCATTATTGGCAAAGTTTTTGAGATAAACAGCAGAGTGAGCAAATCACACCCTCATTAAGCTGGCCTTGTTGGCCATCACAAAAAAATCAATTGAAACTACACATGATAGCAATATGTATATGTTAGTGTATTATTATTACTGTTGGCTCGCAAAGCGAAAGCTACACATGGGTCACCATCTCCACGTGAAATTCCATCAACAAGACACGTGCTTCCCACAGAGGTTCCCTGAGCTTTTGCAGAGAAGCCTTTGGAAAGATAACCACATTGGATAACTCATCTGACGAATACAAAGGCAAATCAAATACATGGCTGTAGATAAGGTTTAAACGTCGTAAGTACTGAGTTAAGGATTTTTTTCAAAGCTTTGTCACAAATAAAAATAAATATTTAATATATTCATTTTTTTAATATAAAAAACATGTTATTATTTTTATAATTAATTCCTTAACAACTACAGTTAATACATTTCTCATGAGTTCAAACAAAAAATAAATATACATTTTGATTACAAAAATAGATTAGAGAATATTGAAGTTATTAATTTATTTTGCCGTCAAAGGAATGATGGAAAATGGTAGTGCTAAAATCGCTTTAAGCATTGAATGGTTAATGCATTTTTGTGAGTATTTACATTTTAAAAAGAAAAAGCTTTTCAAATAATAAAAATAATGATTATGTATTGTTGTTCCACGGGAAATAAGAGCATAGGCACACGGGCCTCATGCTAATGAAGTAGAGGAAAAACCTTATCCAAGAATGGTAGTTTAAGAGAATCTTTAGTGATGTGCGTCACACTCTGCCTCCTTATATACAAACATGTCTTTGAGAATGGAAAGCGTTTCCCATATATTTTGAATTTTTAATCTCCAAGTTATTTGTTTAATCAATATTTTAATTTGCAATTACTAAGACTGCCAACTGAGGCTGCAATCCCTTTAATGATTATATTTATACCTAAAGGATCTTATTGTATAAGGATATAAGCAATAAATGGCCACCCTGTACAAAGTGGGAACTTTGTGGGAATCCTAAGTTTTCCTGATTTTGGTTATATTTAAAATAAAATGCCTATGTGTAGCCGTAGTACTTAACTACCTAAATTCTAAAAGTAGGTCCCGCAAACTACTAAGAATATGGATCAATCACAAATGATTATTTTAATTTAATAAGAGGTTTTAATTTTTTTATATAGAAAGAGAGATTTTAAATTGAAGTATTGAACATGTAATACGTTAAATGCTATAAAAAAAACTGATACCTATAGTAATTTTTTTAAAAAGAAATATCTATAGTTTTTTTTTAGTTAAGATTGTATCTCGTAAAAAATACTCATGATTTCGTACCAAAAATATTCGGTTTTAGAATATTAATTGGATTTCAGTTATTAATGGGCCGTTCTTCTGGTGTATCTATGCAATAATTAAGTAGTTCTGTGTTTTTCTCTCTCTCTCTAATTAGCAAGAAAAAATAGTATTGTAAGAATTACACATAAATTAAATATGTCCTCCTTGCACCAATAATGAGTGTTCTTAAAAATCATAATGAAATGTAGTTTGGTATATAATTCAACCATATTAGCATACCCATCAACCACATAAATGGTTCCCTTTAACATAAATACTCTATACAAGTACAACCTTTTTTTCTTAATTTATATATATATATATATATGAAAAAATAAGAAATGAAAATATTAATTATGTGTCATATAATTTCGCTTCTTAGCTAGGTAGGTGATATATATTTAATTACCAAGTAATTCAATTATAGGAATAAGAATAAAAATAGGCGTAAATAACAAATTAAGAGGCATACAAACAACCTATATATAAGAATATAAATTTCCATGTTACTTGTTTGTTGGAACTAGGATGACAGTGAGGTGGTGTGGGTATATGGATAGTAACCATTTGTCACCTTTGTTAGATAAAAAAATGTTTCATACTTGTTCAGTTGTTTGTTAAGTGAGTATTTATAAATTTTATAAAAAATATAACAGGTTTTATGTGCGAGTATTGTGACTACAAGTTGTTTTGTTATCTTATAACTTATTTTTGAAGAAATATTTTTTAAAGAATTTTAAATATTAAATAATTTTTAAAAATTTATCTACGTTGTTGTCGTATTTGTACTGACATAAATTTGATTCCCTCTTATTGACATAGTGGGGCATTGGTAGCATACTTTTCTGCATTTAAGTCAACAACACTTATAAGCATATGATATCCATATTGGAAAACAAACAAGGGGCAAGGGGATCGGAAAGAAAGAGGAATCGCAAACTAATTGGTAGGTATTCAGACATGCAGTTGCATCAGAAGGACCATCAACCTTACCTGTTGAATTGTGGATAAAAAAAACAATAATTGGCAATAATAGGAGGAGAATGAAAACGAAACAAGGGTAGATCCAAAAGTAAAGGAAAGAAAAACGAACCAATAATGGCTGAACCAATCAAACAGTATCCAAGAAGAAACATTAGACCCTGCCATGGGTACAGGATGAGGCCATCTTGTAAAACTTGTCAGAAGTTAAGACAATATGTGTGTCATAGCATAAGCATAACTAAACTTAAATGGGTATTTGATATCAGTTTAATATCTTAATTATCATTTAATTATAAATTATTATTTAAATTATTTTAAAATAATTATTTTAAAAATCAATAAATTTATTATATATAATAAGCTGTGATCGGATGATTATATAAGAATTTTTAACCTGCATAACATTTTTTTCTCATTTGATATTGTTAACCAAATAAATTCTAGCTAGGACCCCATTGTGACACAAACAAACAAAGATTTCTTAACAGAACTATTCAAAAAGTTACAAATATCCACTCTACCTCGTTTGGGGAAAAAGATTTAACAGGAAGTGGGGAAGATCGATCATATTTTAACTTATGAATAGTGGGTGTTGGTAGTGGATAAAGTAGTGAAGAACTTTAAAACGAAAGATCCAAAACAAAAACTCAATGAGAAAAAAAAAAGTATAGTACATAAAATTGAATTTTGGGATGTGGGACAAGCACAAACATCACATAAAATAAGTGGACCTAAACTCGCCCATGCCTTAGTTTCCACCATTGATGATCTCTACCAATAAAACGGAACATCGATCTCATCACAATGATGGACCCCAATTCCTTACAACCTGGATCTCCTTAGCTGTTCTAGCACAGCAGAGTAACAACTACATGTGTGGAAGATAACAAACTATGTAGACCCCATTTGTGTCCTTGCCTTGGGCATCCCATTAATGGTCCCAAACCTGTGGGAACAACACCAATACAAATGCTGCTTACATCTCTAGATTCATGTGTAATCTAATCTAACTTCTCTAGTAAAGTTTATGTGCATTGCATGTGTATTTTAATCGATAAAAATAACTTGTTTGGAAAAACCCTCTTTTACTTCGAATAAATTTTTATTTATAAGAGATTCTTTCTTTAATGGAGTTTATAAAAGATTCTTAAAAAGTACCAGTTGCAGCTGCTCTGATGGGAAACTGCACTTCTTGTACGTCTACATTATTTTTCATTCCCCGTTTTCGATTTTTATTGCAGGGTAATTTTTTTTCTTGTCCCGTATCCTAGTAATCAATTTTACCTAAAAATTATATACACAAACACATATTACAAAATTTAAAACAAAATAATATATTACATCATATATAAAAACTAACACAACATTTATATATTAATTATTAAAGAAATATTTAAAAATTTATGATACCAAAATCTGGTAAGGAATATAATTTTAGTCCCTATTTCCAAATCTTTGCTTGGAGCCTAATAGTTGGTGTGAAGTTCCTAAATGATAAAAAAAACTTGTCATTCTTACTAATAATTATATTAAAAAGTATTTGTTTTTAAAATAGCTAATCTAAATATGATAATACATTTATATTATTTATTCAATGATGTTACAAGCGTTAAATATAATTAAGAAAAACATGTTCTTTGTTTATTAAGTGAATTGTACTAGCTCACTTTTTTAGGTGGATAAACTTTTTTTCCTTTTAATTAATAACATTTCTTTAACTAAAAGATAATAACATGTTGCAATAATCAGTTTTTTCGGATGAATTTTGTGAAAAGTGTAAAAGGATATTTTTGTTTTTTTTATAGGGGATACTTTTTCTTTATTAAATATGATTAGGGTTATTTTACATAATCGACTATTTGTACACAGTATTGATTTTTAGCTTCTTTTTTTTAACTGCATGAAAACATTGTAATGTGTTAATTAGCTAACATTACAATACAGTGTATATTACATTTCTAAAACATTACATATGTCATATAAAGTATTATAAGAGCTATTTGCAACCCATTACTCAAGTACTAAATAATTAAATTCAATATCAGTTTTAGATGAAATGATTCTCTCTTTTTTGTTTGTTAGCATTAATGATTTATAATACTACCTACTGTCTATTAGTGAATTTTTTTTTTCTTGTTGACAATTAGAATAATTTGCTGGAAAGAAATTCTGCATCACGAACAGAAAGAAAAGTAAAAAAAAAACGTTTTTTTTTAATTTATGGAACTTTTCCTGGGTTTATATGCAAGGTTCAAATCATTGATCATGTTATCATAGAAAATATGTACTATACCATCCACAAAATGCAACAATAAAAACTTCTTGAAAATAAAAGCTATAATTAAAAAAGGGAAAAGGCAATAATAACACTGGACCGAAATAAAACAATGAAACAGAAAAACAAAGGGTAGAGTCCGTCCAAAAGCTAAGGCTTATCCGGATATATAGTGGAATGGAGAAGGGTACTTGGGTTGTGGGACCCAAATGCAGGAATGCCACGTGGAGACAGGCTAGCATTAAAGGGTGACGTGGCAAACGGGGGTACTAGGGAGATGGCAATGGCAATGGCAGTGCCCGAAATCACAGGAACTGTGCCATTTATAATGGGATATTTGTGAGACAAGGCATTGGAATACAACAAGTTACTGTTAGAGAGAGCCCTTTAAGACAAACCCATCTGGCTATCTATCCCCATTCACGTGCATTCATTAATCAATGTGGGTGAAATAAAAAGCAAAGCAAAGCAAAGTAGCAAACCCTCCAAAAAAGAAAAAAGCAGGATTCATGTGGCTTATAAGAGAAGCCTCTCTTTCCATTGCCCATAAATATGCTCATCATTATCACAAAACTCCTCCTTACTCTTTCTTCTATCACCAATTTACCCTTATCTATTCTTTGAGGAACCTTAATAAAACATCCATTCTAATACAACATCTAGTATTGATTAAAATATATTAAAATTATAAAATTGAAAGATATTTATTAAATAAGATGTAAAACTAATAAAAATATTATTATTTTAATATATTTTAATCTATAAAAAATATGTTAAAAAAATGTATTCTTAACATTTTTGTATTATTTTGCTCCATATCCATTCCTCCTCATCCTGTTAAAAATAAAATCAGTGTTTTATGTTCAAATCACAAACATTTATATGAAATTATTTACAATTATTAGTTTATATTTGAATTGGTTAATTATTAAGGATGAAATGGAAAACAAACAACTAATTACAAAATATTAAATTCTAACCGTAATTTCTATAAAAAAAATATCACAGATAAAATTCTTTGTTAAAGTTATAATATTTTTTGGTAAAATAGAAGTTGTAATATTAAATTATAATCTAAATCATTATATAATTTACATAATAACATTAATGATTTTTTCTATTAATCAGATTATAATTTGAAAAAATAATCCTGTCCAAATACATTATTGATATTACAATTAGTTTATCAGAGGTGTTTTATTTGAGTGAAATAGAGAATAAACATATAATAGGAAAATAAGAAACAAAAGTTAATCGATTATCTAGATCAATTATTTTTTCGCCATATTCGTTTTTAAAAGTCTAATATCATCATAAAATGCCGAAAATCATTAGAAAGTACTATTAACCAACCATCTTCTAGCGATTTTCTGAAACTTCATGATCACACTCTGCTTTAGCGCTTTTCTACGTGGGTAAGCTAGTGTTTGTTTCATTAATTAATCTCACAAATCACATGTGGATATACTATTTCTCAATTTTTCTCTTGTATTATCAAGCAATACAGAGTAAATTGAGTTAATGATGAGTGTTAAGGCAAGATAGATAAAATGGAAGAGTCAATGATCAAAGAGGATTCATCAACGATCGGATATAAGTACAAGTTAATATGTCAATATATGTAAGGGTAAAATCGTACTTTCAATTTTATCATAAGTAATCGGTTTTGCTTCCCTCTGCATATTGTGTAGGGAAACTTGCTTGATTCATCGTTTCTCATTGGTTATTCCAATGAGTCGTGATGGCTTATCAGTTATATATATTCAATAACAATCTTTCACTTGCCTACTAATCAGGTCAAAAACTAAATATTTTTCTATATTCTATTTTAAAAATTGCAAGTAATAAAATTAGTTTCTCATTGCTTGCTTCGGTTTTGCTTCCCTCTGCAATATTGTCAATGTTAGAAAAAATATAAATTTGTAATGTGTTGCTAGCTACGATGTTAAAGAATAAAAGTTTATACAAAAATTAAAGTTATCAACATTTTTTTTAAGGTGTCTGTCATAATTTTTCGCTCTACCAAATCAAGTCACAAACTAGACACTTTTCTTATATTTTATTTGGAAAAAAAATTGTAAGTAATAAATATAGTTTTAAAACTTAGATCGATCAGTCGGACTACGATATTATGGTTGGATCAGGTCGATTCTTATGTTTGATCGGGTGTGCTTTCAAACCAAAGTGACCTGACCGGATTTGCAGTTAAACCGATGACCCGTCGATCTAGACCGGGTCACTTATCCTTTTTTTTCACCAAACAACTCAAAATGGCGTCGTTTCAATTTCAAACCATTTTAGACACCCTTTCCTGCGCCTCTTTCCTTCCACTCGCAATCTCGCTCTTATAGTGCCTTTGTCTCTCTCCGATCTCTCCAAGTCCAACGAGTCTGGGCCACCACTATGTCATCATGCTACGCCATCGAGGTCTCCCTAACAGCCTCACCTTCTACCTCTACCTCAACAAGTCTTCCCTGTCACTGTCGTGCCACATACCCACACCAACATCGAGTCGTCCTTGCACGACGTCGTTGAGGTCGCCCTTGCCTTCACCCTCACCGCACTGAAGGTCACCAATCACCCTCACCCTCTGCCTCTTCATTCTTGAACAAGGTATGAATGACCATGTGATGGTATTCTATTCTTAGTAACTTCTTAATTAGTAATCTATGTAATTATCGTATTTTAAATTAGATAGTATATGTCATGATTCTTCTAGATGCATTTGGCTTAGTGAAGCTATGGGAGATTACCAAAGGTGTTGTTATTGAAGATTACAGAAAGGTGACAAGTGGTTGCATTTTCTAGTTGTAATTTGTATAACAATCTTGTTTGCCAGTGAAGTAGATTGTATGTCTGTAATGGATGTTGTTTACAAATTTAAGCTATAGATCATAGGGGACTCATTTGTGGGTTCATAATAGCTCATGCTTTACTTATGGACTATCTAGGTTTCATTTGAGGAGAAAAAGGATGAGTTATTTGAGATGGTATGATTATTGATTTACATCATTGATTTCATTTTAAAATATATTTTTCTTGGCAAGAAAACATGACAATTTCCATTAGTTTATTTGCAAGTTAATTAAATTATGTATTGATTTGTTAGATTGCATTGTTAGTTTGATACTTTTGTAGTGATCCTTATGACTGGTACAGGTAAACTACATTCAGTGCATTAGTATTTGCCTATTTGGTACTTTGGCATTGATTTGGTTCAATTTTTGTAGGTTCATTAGTGATATAAATATGGTGTAATGAATTTATTTTGTAGGTTCATTAGTTATATACATATCTGATAACAAATTAGCAATCCTTATTTAGGTTAATTATTAAGTGTTTAATTGTATCATAGATGGCATATGGTGAAACACCAACATCCCAAGAAGCATCTACTCAAAATTCAAGGCCTAATATTAGAGGGAAGACTAATATAGCTTGGGCACATTGTAAGATCATTCAGGAGGGTGCAATACTGGTATGATGTGTATTTACGATGATAAAATTGTTAGGGGAGGTGGAATAAATAGGTTAAAGGGTCAATCGACTAGTGATAGGGGTCAAGTTTCTTTGTACAAAAAGGTGTCTCCTGATGTTTGTCATCAAATGAAACAAAATATTGAAGAAAAGAAGAATAAGAATAAGAATAGAAGAATTGATGAAGAACATGATTTTTATCCACCTAGTGAAGAAAGTGGTGAAGTTTCAATAGAAGTGGAACAACAAAGTGAACAAACACAAAGGACAACATATTAGGTGAAAACAAGTGGTCGCATTGGGAATTATTTTCAGCCTAGAACCACTTCTGAAGCTTAATCTACCTTGAAAAGTATGATGCAAAATAAACAAGTGGTACGAAGGTGTGACCTTGCTATAGCTAAATGGTTCATTGATGCATCTATTCCATTTAATGCAGCTAATTCAACATATTTTCAGCCTATGATTGATGTTCTATGTAGCATGAGTCCAAGATACAAGGCTCCAAATATGCATTGTCATCGTTGGGATTCACACCTTCACAAACATCTTCATGCTGCGAGTTATTGGTTAAATCCTGCTTGTCAATTTAATGAGGAATAATTTGAACAACATACGACTACAACAACTAGTTTGTTGGATGTCATTGAAAGATATGCTCACAAAGATAGTCAGTTTTTAACTAAGCTAAATAGTGAGAAGAGAATTTACAGCAATGTTGAGTTAGATGTTGAAAGACAAACTGCTTTAGATGAACGAAATACAATCATGCCAGGTAACATTCATAACTTGTAAATTGTAAACCTTATTAATATTTATTTGTGACTTTATTTATTATTACTTTATTTTATGGTATGCAATATTTTAGATCAATGGTGAGCATTTATGGATGTAGGGTTCCACATTTACAAAAGTTGGTTATTCGTATTTTAAGTCAAACTTGTAGTGCTTCAGGTTGTGAGCGAAATTAGAGTGTATTTGAGCACATTCATTAAATAAAAGAAAATAGGTTGGAGCACAAAAAACTTAATTATTTAGTCTATATTAGTTACAACTTGACATTGCAAAATAAGTATTATTTTATTTTTATTCTTTTTTTTGTTTATCTTTCTATATTACATATGGTTACATATTTGTACATGTGCTTAGGAAAAAACAGACAACAAAGTTAGGGAAACACCTAATGACCAACTTGATTGGGTAATGAAGAATTCACAATCATTCTTAACCAATGAGAAGGTGGATGCATTATGCAAAGACCTTGTAAATATGACCATCCAACCACTTTCAAATGATATTAGTATATTTTAATCATATTTTTATTTCAAATTTATTTCGTACTTGTTATCTCTAAATTCTAATTACTACTTTCTATCTAATTTTGTCATAGATCTTTTAAATTTGGATGATGATGATGATGATGATGTTGATTAAGCACAAGGCAATCCCATAGAAAACATGAATTTAAATGAAAACAATGTTGATCTTAAAGTTACAATGGAAGATTTAGCTGGATTCTTTAATGAATAAGGAGTTTCAGAAAATGATAATGACTTAATTTATATCCCATGGTCATAGAAAAAAGTTGAACTTGTTTAGGAATATATGTTGAACTTCAACTTTTTTAACTATTTATTTATATTTATGATCTTTGTTACTTGTTTATTTGAATTTGAACAATCATATTTTTTTAAACATTTTGGTATCTAATTATTTATGTTATGAAATTATAATAATTTGTAAATTATTTTTAAATAATTTTAAGACATGTATAAAACTTTTATATTTTTTTATTAATCGAATCATACGAGTTATTTAATGATCAATTAGTTCGATAATTAGTTCAACAAACAATACTACTTTAACAAAATTAGTCACCGGACTATTTTTTAAATTATGATAATAAATTTAGAAATAAACCTACAACATGTCATAATATTGCTAAAGTGTAAGAGAATCTAAAATTGTCAAACTATAATATTAAAAAACGAAAGATGTCAATAGGTTTTTTTTTCCAGGGTATTAGTCATAAATTATTACTCGCCCACTAAATCAGGTCATAAATTAGACATTTTACCAATACTTTATTAAAAAAAATACAAGTAATAAATTTAGGATCATAAACCTAAAAGTCACAATATTATTGATGTGAGAGACAATTTAAATTGTAGTGTGTTGTCAACTATGATGGTAAAGGAAGAAAGTTTACGCAAAAGTCAAAATGTCAATATTTCTTTCATGGTGTCAGTCATAATCTTTTACCCGTATACTTAATCAACTCACATTTTCCTTATATTCTATTAAAAAAAAGCAACTCATAAATTTAGAGTCATAACCCGACAAGTTGCAATAATATTAATGTGTGAGAAAATATAAATCTATGGTGTGTTGGCAGCTATCGCGTAAAGGATGACAGTTTACACAAAAATCAAAGTTGTTAATATTTCTTTCAAGGCATTTTTCCAGTTGTCAGTCATAATTTTTCACCCGCTCACTTAATTAAGTCTCATTTTTTTCTATATTTGATTAAAAAGAAAAAATTGCATTTCATAAATTTATCCTATATTTGGAAAGAAAGAATGAGAGTTAAAAAAAAGAAAAAAATTTAAATTTAAATTAAAAAGAAAATGAAAAAAAAGAAAATTTTAAATTTTTATTTCTATAAATCATTTTTTCTATTCTTTTTCTTTCCATTTTTTAATTCAAACAAAAAAATTATATCATTATCGATATTTTTTTTCTTTCCTTCTTATCCAACATATTATTAAGGTCATAACCCGACAAGTTGCAATAGTGTTAATGTGAGAGGAAATCTAAATCTATGGTGTGTTGGCAACTGTGAAGTTAAAGGAAGAAAATTTACATAAAAATCAAATATGTTAATATTTATTTTAAGGAGTTTTTTTCAGGGTGTCAGTCATAATCTTTGACGCATCCACCGAATCAAGTCACCTTTTCTTTATATTTTATTAAAAAAATGCAACTCATAAATTTAGGGTCATAAACTGAAAACAAGTTGTAATGTTGTTAATGTGAGAAAATTTAAATTTATGGTGTATTAAGAGCTATGACGGTTAAAGGATAAAAGGTTACTAAAAAGTCAAAGTTATATAAATATTTATTTTAAGGCCTTTTTTCAAGGTATTTTTTCTCCCACTTACACTGTATATTTACATTTGAGTAAATATCCTTTTAATATTTGAAACTCTATAATATTCTCATATTAGTCTCTACAACAAAATAAAATCTATTTTTTACTATATAATTCAAAAATTTAAATTTAATCATTTTAATCCTTAAATGTATATTCATATTATTATTTTAATTTTAAAATAATATGATTGGAAAACTACATGCATTTTGAATGAATTATTTTAAAATTTGTTAGATTGAAGGACTTAATGTATTTTTAGATTAAAACAATAATTTAATCATTTACACTCCTTGAAATTCACACTGGAAATGACATGCTTATTTAATACTAGTAGAAAATAGAAAAAATGTATTAACCTATACTTTTAATAAAGTAAAAATATAATTAAAATAAATAATATAATATGATAAAAATAAAGAAATAAAAAAGAAAAAGTAAGGTAAAAGATGTGATCCTGTAGTATGTGAATAACGTTGATAGAATCTAGAATCCCTAGTTTGCTCGTCACTAGTCCATTGCCCCATTCTCTCTCTCTCGCTCTCCACTCGTTTTCTCACCCTCTTCTCCCCTCTATATATAATTCCTCTTCCTTTTATTACAAGGTCAGTGATAGAGATAGAGATAGAGATAGAGAGAGAAAGATTACACTCCTACCTTAATAGGTGGGAGAAGAAAGAAAGAGAAGGGGCCATAGGAGAAGGTGTTTGATATTTATATGGTCCAAAGTTGAATATTCTGCCACAACATACTCCATCATCCTCCTCCAATCCATTATCAATGGCCGTGACCTCTCCCTGTATCAATGCCACAGAAAAGAAGCACTGGTGGCTCACCAACCGAAAGGTAAAGAAGGTTCCAGGACCTTTTTTTGTTTCAGTTTTAAGACATCTTTTTTGTTGTTGTTGATTGATCCAAACGCGCCGTTTTCTGTGTAGATCGTAGAGAAATACATGAGAGACGCTCGGAGTCTGATAGCGACGCAGGAACAGAGCGAGATCGGTTCGGCGCTGAACCTTCTCGACGCGGCTCTGGCGATCTATCCGCGGCTGGACGAAGCGCTGGAGCTGAGAGCGAGGTGTCTGCTATATCTGAGAAGGTTCAAGGACGTGGCAGATATGCTTCAGGACTACATTCCGAGCCTGAGAATGGCGAGCAACGACGATTCTGCCTCTTCTGTTTCTTCGGATAGTTCGCTTTCGAGGGAAGGTGTCAAGCTTCTCCCTTCCTCCGATTCCGATCAGAGTTTCAAATGCTTCTCTGTATCTGACTTGAAGAAGAAGGTTATGGCAGGGCTGTGTAAAACTTGCCACAACGAAGGGTATTGGAGGTAAAACATCACTATAAAAATATTAATTACCATTATTATATTTATATTTATATTTATTATATATGCATTGGTTTTACAATATGTCAATTTTCATTTACTAGTTTTTTTAAGATTAAAATGGATTTTACTGGTTTTCGATCAGATCGGAGTCCCCAGTTGTACTTGTTGTCATGTGGGGATGGGGTTCCGAGTAAATGCTCCTGCCTGCCATAATGAAATGTTTCCCAACTCTAACCTTCAAAAATCAAATTAAATTTAATGCTCCATAAAATGCACAGCGTGGAAAGCCACGGAAAATATAATTTTGGCCTTAAAGGCTTCTCACTTCTCAGATTTCAATTGTTTGGGAGTGTCTTTTTTTAGGTCCCAATTAAAGTCTTTGACAGTAACTTAATTTTTCACAATAATTTATATTATAAAAAGAACAATTATAAACTGAAAATAAATGCGGTAATAAAAAGATTTTTTTTGAAAAATATAAAATAACTTGGTCTATTAATTTGCTTTAAAATGTTTATCATTTTAAAAATTTAAAAACTAGGAAAGTCACTTATATTTTCATTTATTTATTTATATTTTAAATTGACTTATTATTTTAATGAACTCATAATTGCATTCTTAAAAAATATTGTCTCATTATGATTTATGTAATTAGATATTTTTTATTATCAGCAAAGACAGTTACATGAATAAAAACTTTGACTAGAAAATTACTTTTTATATTTTAAATTGGTGTTTAGTATTGTAAATAAATAAGAAATGACGAGTGTTAACACAGTCTTTAATACTGTGTTCATATTAATCATTGAATATTGTAATAATTTATAAATAGGATTTATTAAATATGTAATGAGTTATTGAAAATCTGAATTAATATTTTGATTCTATTAATGATAATAATAATTGTACGCAACAAATGAGATTTAATATTTTGAAAATCAAAATAAGTACATTATTATTTTTATTTAGAGAAAATAATTTTTATTTATTTATGTGTAATTAATGTAAATAACTTATATAAACACGTATCTATACTTGTATTCTAACACACGACTTATACTTCTTTTTTTTGTGCGTTTTCTTCTATTTTAACCATGATTTTTAGGAGTAAGAGAAAAGGTGTTATGAAGGATGGTTTAGAAAATATATTGTTAAATGTTTCTGATTTTCATTATGTTTTCATTATAAATAAGAGATTGTATTAAAATCTTTAAACGTACTTGATAGATGCATGTGTATAGCTTCAAATGTAGTATTTGTATGGATTTCTAAATTTCTATTATAATTTCCAACAGATACTTGGTTCTGGGGAAAGCATGTTGTCACCTAGGCCTAATGGAAGACGCAATGGTCCTTCTCCAAACCGGCAAACGCCTAGCCACCGCCGCCTTCCGCCGCGAGAGCGTGTGCTGGTCCGACGACAGCTTCTCCCTCTCCAACCCCCTCTTCTCCGGCGACAGCCCCACCACCCCACTCCCGGAGTCCGAAGCCGTCACCCAACTCCTCGCCCACATTAAGCTCCTTCTCCGCCGCCGTGCCGCCGCCGTCGCCGCCCTTGACGCCGGCCTCCACTCTGAAGCCATCCGCCACTTCTCCAAAATCCTCGAGGGCCGCCGCGGCGCCCCTCAGGGCTTCCTCGCGGAGTGCTACATGCACAGAGCCTCCGCTCACCGCTCCGCCGGGCGAATCGCTGACTCAATCGCCGACTGCAACCGAACCCTCGCCCTGGACCCCACCTGCATCCAAGCCCTCGAAACCCGAGCCTCCCTCTTCGAATCCATTCGCTGCTTCCCAGATTCCCTCCACGACCTCGAACACCTCAAGCTCCTCTACAACACCATCCTCCGCGACCGCAAGCTAGCGGGCCCCACCTGGAAGCAGATGCGCCACCACAACAACCTGCGCTACAGAGAAATCCCAGGGAAGCTCTGCGCCCTCACTGTAAAAACACAAGAACTCAAACAGAGGATCGCTTCCGGGGACACCGGGAACGTCGACTACCACTCGCTCATCGGATTGCGGCGCGGGTGTGGGCGTTCGGAGCTGCAGAGGGCTCATTTGTTGCTGTGTCTGAAACACAAACCCGACAAGGCCACGTTTTTCGTCGAACGGTGCGAGCTTGCGGACGAGCGCGACCTCGACTCAGTTAAGGAAAGGGCGAAAATGTCGGCGCTGTTGCTCTACAGGCTGCTCCAGAAGGGTTACACAAACGTGATGGGTACCATCATGGATGAGGAAGCTGCTGAGAAACACAGGAAGAAGGTTCTAGAAGCTCAAGTAATGATGAGTAATGAAAAATTGGAAGACAAGAAGTGCACCGTTTCCTCGCCTTCGACGGCGAACCCCTCTGCCTATCAGGGAGTGTTTTGCCGCGATATTGCGGTGGTTGGGAACTTGCTTTCGCAATCGGGGTTCAACCGCTCCATTCCGGTGAAGTACGAGGCGTTGAGCTGCTGATTCCTCCCCAAAAGAATCTATGCTTCGTCGCTTCTTGTACAGATATAAGTTGGACAATTTTGTCACCTTTTTTTTTTTTTTTTTTTTTTGGTTTTTTTTTTCTCTTTTTTTTTTTTTTTTTTTCTTTCTATTTTGCTCTACATTTTAATGCTCTTTTATTTAGATATACAAAGTATTAAATTTCATAGTTACTTCTGTCGCAAAACTAAATCATTTACATCTTGCTAAGTTTTAAAATTTGTTGCATTATTGCAATGGCTAATTGACGACTTAGAAGAAGTTAATTTTTCATTAAATTTTCCTTTTTTTTTTTAAAAGGGACATCTCTTGTCTAACGAATTTAGTAAAATGATACCTTCAGAAGAAAAAAACTGAAAAACACAATCCTTCTCTTATGCTATTTATGGAAGGTGAATGTCTTTTTAAATTGAGTCATAATGACAAGTTACTACTTTCATCAGCATTTTTAATGATATAAGCATAATAGAGTTGTTTAACTCATTTTTTACGAGTCACACAATATCACATGAAATTTTACACAAATCTCTCTAAAAAATTAAAATGGTTGTATTAAAAAACAAAACTTAAAAGGGTTTTTACAATAATTGTTTTACCATTCTTAAAACATTGTTAAAAATGTTGCTTATTAAATAATAACTATATCTATATAAGAATTTATTCTTGAGTTTAAGAACTTGACAACTCACATTGAAAATATTTTAATCCTCTATTTGGCAAAGCTGAAATAATATGAAAAATAAGAAGAGGAAGATACAGGAAATGATTAAATTGAGGTTATTTAGTTGTGATGAAACAAATGGGAAAGAAATATAAAGATGACGTGCCGCATATAAAAATATTTATTTGTCAAAAGAGAGAAGAAATTTCTTTCTCTACTATCAAACCCGAGGTAAAGCAGGCTTCATTGCAGCAGTTACTGTAGCTTCCTATGTCTGGTCCAAATGCATTCAATTTTCCTGTGGTTAGTCACCCAACAAACTGACCTATCTGACATTCCATAGATTTTCATAGAAAGTTTGCATTTGTAATTGTATCCACCAAAAACTTTGCTCCTTCCAAGTGTGTGTACCCTTTTGTGATTCTGGGTTGATATAATTCATGCACTTCACGCTTACTGGCTCTAGCGAGTTTAGTGTGACGACAAAATAATATTTGACTGGGCAGGGATGTGGTTAGCCGGTTGGTATAATTCTTATAATACTGAATTGAGTAAAGTATTTTTAATTATTATGATAAAGATAAAATACTGTTTAGATTAATATTGATAAAATTAATTTTAATTAAATTAATTTTTAAATGATATAATTTATGTGTGAATGTATTCATTATATAATTAAATTAAGAATAAAGTTTAATATAATTTTTTTTATCTAACACAAAAATTATTTAAAACTACTTCAATTTTAAAATCTCCTCCAACATAAAATTAAACTATGTAAAAATTGATTTAAAATCAATTTTGTACTCAATCAAAATTTCAATGTAAAATCAAACACACACAAAATGTTTAATTTTAGTTTTTAATGAAAAAATATATATTATTTTTAACATGTTTACCATTTATTACGTGTGTATACGTAAAATTGATTAGTAAAGCTTTCATTAGCAATTGATATTTCTTATTCTTTTATCTCCATAAAGTGAATTATTTATTTTAGAGTTGTAAGTTTTTAAGCTACTGTTTGTTTTAAAGCATATAATCACACTTTTCAAGATCAACATCAATAAAATGAATCAGTGTTGTAAAACATTCAAGCAACGAAAATATGAAAAAAACTACTAAAATAATAAAAATATATATATAATGAATTTTCTAAAACGAATCTTCTGAGAACTAATGTGAAAAATGATTTTACATATGTTAAAATTTATATTTTAGGAATTTCGAAAGTTGAAAAGAATGTTAACATTCTAGATTAATTGTAAGAATAAATTAATGCCGAAAGTAATTTCTAAATCATGTATACAACCAATCTAAAAAGTTTTGTGAAAAATTTCAAAAGTTACAAAAAACATCTACATTCTACAACGGTTATAAGATAACGCATACAGAATGTTCATCCCGATATTACATACAATGTCACCAAGTTCTTAGAAAGTTCATTGATTTTAAATTATCCTTGTTTAATTTTAGTCATTATAGTTTAAAACATCCTATTTAAGTTCTGATAGATGTGATTTTTACTCTTTTAATCCTCATTGTTAAGTTTTGACTAATGTCGTTTGGATAAAAACAATGTTAGTAGAAACTTGACAACATTCAATAATCTTTGAATTTATTTTTTCATATTTTCTTAATTTTGTTCATTTTTTTTTTCAAACGGTATTATTTGAAATTTGATAGCTAGTGAGAATTAAAAGAGTAAAAAATATGAAACTCTAAAGACTAAGATATAATGTTTTAAACTATATAATCTTTTTCAAAGGTTTTTCTTAAAAAAATTAAGACCATACAAACTAAAACCATAATTAAACCTTAATTTTAGAAGCAGAATATAATAATTGGATTCCACGGCTGCTGGAAATAGATAGTGGTGAGGTGGTGCCAACTGTGGATGAGCATTATGAAGTCGTGAACAAGGGAAAAAGTGGTCAGTTTTTGTTAATCAGTTCTGCACACACAAGGTGTCTAATCTGCACTCAATACAAGAAAACAAAGGATTAGAGAGGAAACGTCAATCCAACTTTTACCCTTGTGTTCCGTACGATCAATTTTGTTTGAATGTTCAAGAATCAATAAGATTTCAGTTTTTTTTTTTAAAAAAAGAATCAACAAGATTTCTAAGGATATGTTCGTTTGTGTGAAAAAAGATAATAAAAATAGATAAAAATAAAGAGTAAAATGATATAATAGTTATATATTTATTTAAAATTTTGATTTCAATTTAATTTCTGCCTATCGAACAAACCCTAAGTTTTTATAGTATATTTTTAAGTATTATACAGCTAATAATGCTTGTAAAAATTTATACAGTACTGCTTATATATGGACAATTTGAAGAGGGTCGTTGTTGGGAATCAATGAAAAGGCTTCAACTGTTCAACCTCCGAAGCCTAATAAGTGTCTTTTGTTTGAGGCATGCTTTATTTCTGATTCACGCAAAAGCTTGTGCATTTGTTCTTCTGTGTAAGAGATGCATCATTACACTGATTCCCTGATCTCACTTAGGAGGAAGGATCCAACTGTTGCCTGCAGATAAAAGTTTGAATTTATTCACATATATATCCACATATATACGCTGATATATTTTTGAAGAAAGGTACTTAAGACGTGAGAGAATATTATTCAAAGAGATAAAGAAAGACCCTTCACTCAGCAAATAACAACAAATGTGACATCTGACGAGGTCAAACTGTATGCCACAATGAATTTCCGAGATGATGAGAGAAAACAAGGCTTTCAAAATCAGCCAACAGTTGGAGAAACCAAATTTGATGTTAAATGCAAGTGCGTATATATATATGCCTCCTTTCTCAAAGTATTCAATTCATTAAGTAATAATCGTAGCAAAAACTGTCATGGTTGGAAGGTGTGCCTTGTTTATGGAAAACCATGGGTCAGCTTGTACACATTAATCCAATACAGTAAAAAACAACCAAATATGAACCAAGTTAAGTATGAAAGAATTTCAACAAAATTTGCAACCTCTTGGAGAGGAAGACAATTTCCAAAACAATAAGTTAATGACAAACACAAACAGATTGAGTGCATGTTTGAAAATTCATTCAAAATGGAGAGGAATCACATTTGGACTAAGAAGTTATAATTATCAATTAGCTTTTAAAAATCAAATCCGAAACGTTAAGTGGAAACATGAAATCAAATACACTATGAACCAAGTGTGTATAAGAGTTATAAGGTATGTTTGATGGTAAGAAAAGAAGAAAAGATGAAAAGATGGTGAGTTTGATTTTTTCACTAATAAAAAATTAATGATTAACAATTCATATTTACTAATAAAAAATATTTTAAAGTATCAAAAGTAATTTTCATCAGATACAATATATTAATATAATGAAAAATAGATGTCTCAAATGGTCATTGCACAACTGCTACTGAACTGATATTTGAATAAATGCTATAGTGGATTTCCTTTTTGTTTTTAACAATAGAGACGCAGATTTGGGATGACGATCGCGAATGACATTGGTGGAACAGAGAAAACTTATTTCGCACATCTCCATCATTCTTATATAAACAACAAAATACTACTAATTAATTCTGCAAAAACATGGATTATATAGTCGTTAAACTTTAGTTGGTATTGTTGAACTGCTGAATGTATTATTTTATTTGAATTATATACTTTGATATTCGCATTGAAAGCATATAACAATTTAATATATCTTGTGCCGAAGGAAAAGGGCACGAGGGAACCATTTCTTTAGTTATTACTATTCTTTAGTCAGAAACTTTGGGGGGGATCTACGTAAGTATCCATAGGATGAGTTTTTCCCCCTCAATCAATTGAATTTAATCCACAAAGACTTCTACTGTTCTACATGATTTTTTTAATATACTTTTTATTATTTGATAAGTTTAATGTGGGTTGAATTATAACTCACCAGTAAAAAGTGTTAAAGAGATCAATTATTAAGAAAATACAGTTAACATTTTTCTTAAAATTTCAAAACTAATTGAAATTCTGAAATATAATACATAGTTTCTCGTTAAGGTGACTTTTAGCATGTTTGTATTTCCATTTAACACTCACTAAACTTATTACATTCACTTGGAAGTTGAAATTTGTAGCTTCTCATGAAATTAAGCTTTAACATGTATGCCCACATAGTAAAATGGAGAAACAAACACACAGTTTAGCCTTAAGGATATATCCGAATCCCCAATATATATATAAAAGGTAGTTAAAAGATTCTTTTTCACAATTATATATTAAAAAAAATTACAATCCATGTAAGTTATTTTAAAAGGAAAGGCTTGGCCTCCCTGTTTTATCAACAGTAAGGCACAGACATAAGAGGTGTTATATAGAGAGAAAATAACACGTGATGTTTGAATGAAGGGAGCATTGAAAAGAGGGGAAGTGGTAGCCAGGTATATATAATCATGCCCGAGGCACCATGTGCTGCTATCATGCATGTGTCTTCTTCTCCGTCCAGATAATCATGGATAATATATAGGGTCTTTTCTAGAGCTTTTGTCAAAATTGGGTGGCACTGGCATAATGAGCTGGAAGAAATTTCTGATAAATTATTTTCGCATTAGTTATGTTTTAATGAAGATATGTGATAGAGATATTCTATGTAATTTTATTTTTTAATATAAAGAAGCTATGTTTTTAGATTTAAACTTATGACAATCAAGTCACAAAAACTAATTTTAACGAACCTTCAAAATATTTCACTCTAAAAAGAGATAAAATAAAAATTATGAAATAAAGTAAGTAATATGATGAAAAAATAATTGAAATTAGATTAATAAAAAAAAGGTGAAAAAGAAGAATTTTTTTTTACACAAAGAAGAATGTTGTTATTTGAGTTAATCATTTTATCCAATAATATAATTGAAAGAGGCACGAAAATTAAAAGAAAAGGTAAAAAGAGGAATGTGTCTTTTTCCCGAGTACCCGGGACTGTGAGACATGGGGAATCGAATTTCATTGCCAGTTAGGAAGAGAAAAAAAAGTGCTGAATTTTATTGAGATTTGAGTTTGCAGGGAACAATATTCCTTTACAGCACATGCTCAAAGGTTTTTATGTCACTACGCAAACAAACCTATAAATTTATTTGCTAACTTATATCTGATTTGAATGGTAACACTAATGGCTTTGAATCCATTTCAAGCTCGAGGACAGTGTGAAAATTAACCAATGCTTGAAGTCAGATTCCATTTAGAAGCTAGGATCTCTGAATAGTGAATATGAGGGTACCATAGTGTATTGCTTTATAGTGCCTATTAATATATGTGTTTGTTCGACTGTTCCATCATTAAGGACAAATGGACCACGACACATGCATTTAAATTTCATTTAAGACGTTATTATTCCCATTAAAGACAGAGAGACCATAACACATGCAATAAAAAAAGGGACCATGTTAGGTATCCACTAGACACATCAGATTTGCCTCGACAAAGAAAAGTTGTTATGGGCAAGAAACATGAGAAGTGTTGTACCATGAACATGAAACTAGTAATTACTGAGAGTCAGAGGGACGGGAAAGTAAGCAAACAATGCCTTTTGGAATTACTCAGTGTAGTACGCCTTTGTATGGGTATATATTTGGTTAAGCCTGATTGCTTATGTACTTCCCATTAAAAGGTGTATGGGCTTTGTGATATTACGTACTCGTTTTAGGTTGAAAAGTTAAACAAAGCCCAACACATTTCCCAATCCATTTAAGAATTAGTAAAACCTGAAGAATAAAAAAATATTAAACAAGAACCCTACTCTTGCTTCTTTGTCTGTTTTTCTTTTTTCTGGTAAAAATATATCACTGTTTCTACTCGTTTTGTTATCCATCTCGTTCTGCATATAATTGGAGGCTCGTAAACTGAAGATCGAGGACATTAATGAAATTTGATAATTCCCAAACCAACAAGGTCATTTTTTTAGATAAGCAAGATCAGTTAAATACGTGACAAATTCAATAAAATTACATATAGAATTAAATAAAGTTGTGAATCACCTAAACAACTTACCACTAAATAATATTGCTTTTTTTTTTAACATGATCGTCCGTCCAACTTAGTGTGAACTAATTGGCCACTATTTTCTCTGTTTTTTAGAAGTCATTATTTTATCTAAAACTACACAATATGGAGCCAATTGCATTATATAACAAGCTGCTCAAAGGTTTCAATTTCAACCTTTTTCCTCTCATTTTTTTTATATAAAAAAAACCAATCTTATATAAGACAACTTATATACATATTCTTGAGTACTTTTGGTGTCATTTTCTAACCAAAATAAAGTGTCATTTTATTAACTGAATAAAAACTAATATTTAATGTCAAATACTCAATGTTGGCTACCAAAATAAAGTTCAGTTTTTCTTTTATCACAGAACATGAATGAAATACGCAACAAAATACCCAATTTTATCCTTTTGTTTACACCTTTTTAATTTATTTACCTAGAGAAATAGATATAATTTCTATGACTTGTTAACATTTCCGGTTATGCATGCCCTTGTAATAAATGCTGAACTTCAGTTCAGACAGTTTAAAAATCTTTTTTTTAATTAACAAATATTAATTATTAATTTTGTTAACAGAGATCCAGTCACCTAACCAACATTATATCTCCCACTTTAAAAACCTCCTGCCATTCACCTCTGAGTCCATACATAACGTGACCAGAACATGTTTGAAATCAGCATTATTTTGTTAATTACCAAGGATTGTACATAATTATGACAACTTTACTCTAGGGACCAGGGATAAATTGTTGGCACAATTCAGGCATGTTATCTAAATGAAACGATGACTGACTCAAAAGGGGGAAGGAATATCACCTCACATACACTTAGATGAAGATAAAACAGTCTTTTTCCTTTTACTGGGATTGTTTGAGCAGTTTCGGTTGCTACTGCATTTTGGGCAAAACCAATCTTCCTCGGGTACATGTGTTAGAGGAGGATCGCAGCAATCGATATGAGTACCGATTCCACAGCCAACGGAACCACTTTCATCACCACAAATCAGCATTACATCTCCTCTATCGCGGGATCCACATACTTTGCAAATTATATCATGATGATGATCATCATCATCACCGGAATCCGCAGGAGCAACGAGTTCTTCAACAATCTCTTCTGCCTTGCTTTTAAGTTTATCAAATGATCTCTCTGCCCAAGCATGAGTGCCATATAATACATGTCTCTCAAGGGAGAACCCGGGCTTGCAAACATACTCAACCAAGTAGTCCGCTACAATACAAGGTATCTCATGTTTTAAGAACTCTTGGACCCACATGTCAACACGTGGCATGCCAGGGCTAACTACAGCATAGTCGATTCCTGTACTAAGGAAGCGAGTATAAGGAGGACAAGTTGCTAATATTGTTCCATCTCCAGCTTTGATGACACGTTTCAGAGTATCCTGTAAAACAATGAGTCAGATCAGAAATTCGCAAAAACTTATGAATTTTTATAGATGTTTAGACATGTATCCTACACATTCCGTGTCATATATATATATATATATATATATATATATATATATATATATATATATATATATATATATATATATACATATATATTTATAATAAATGTATTATTACTGCATAAGATGCACGTATCGTACATGTGATAATAGTTAATGACTATACACCCTTATGTTTGGACAACTAGCTGCATCAAAATATAAAGACCAGTCCTAAAGCCTATAACAATTCAAATGAAGGTCATGATAGCATTGGCTAGAAGTAAAAGAATATTAAACTAAATAAAATTCAAAACAAAAGATACCAAAGGTGGGGCGATGCAATCGCCGTATACAACAATACGCATTCCATAGAAGGCTCCATGACCTGTTCTTTCTTTCAACAGCCGCCACTTTCTTGGAGCCTCCATATTAATTGCGCCATCCTCACTGAGACCATTCTGGTGCCACTCATAAGGCTCCTCTGCCAACAATTTTCCTGCCTGGCTACTGGCAGTTAGGAAATCAGTTTTAAGAATCCACCTGAGCATTCCACCAGAGATTAAAACTAATTATATACATAATCAAAGAAAACAAACTACACTGCTGTAATTATTAGCAGGGGGCTTGCTATACGAGCTTTATTTTAGTTTGTGCATACCTTCCTGATGCAGCAGCAGCAAAAAATTTCTCAGTCCTACGAATGGGGTCTGGAGCTATGAAGTGTGTCGCGTGATATGACCACTGGTGAGAATCCCGGCAAACCCTTCCTTTTAATCGCTTAATTACTTGTTGAAACTCTTTTCTCTGTAGACGATGCCCACTTAATATAAAACATGCGGCTTCAGTTTTTACTCTCGTGTTAGATTCTGTTATAGATGGATTAAGCCCCAGTTTCTTAGACTTGATCTTTGCTGTCCTTACACTAGATGTAATAGTTGAATTGCCATTGCTTCTGCCCTGCTCTCCATCAATTGGCCTATTCTCCTTCTCTTCAGCAAAATTCTTTGAATTATTTCTTTGAATGGCTGGCTGGTCACTTTTATCATCAGGAAGGAACATTTCTTCCATGGTTTCTATCTCTGACTCATGCCCGGTCTCATTAAGAATCTTCTCCCCAGATACTGCCATTTTAGATTTCGGCAATTCATTGGCAACTTTGGCCTTGCTTTTACCAGCAGGACGCTTTCTTGCTTGATTCTTTACTACCAGTGAAGATGGCTTCTGTTTTTCAGTTTTTTTTGTGCCTTTCTTAGGAGGCATTGCCTCTTCACATTTTGTTTCAGGGCAAATTACATCCGACTTCTCTTCTGTTGCTGTACCTGATTTCTTTGAAAGATGAGATTCTTCATCGAGTGCCATTCGTAACTCGGGTTCACATTTGCCATCTGGAGCCTCGGTTTCATCACCCCCAAGCTCAGTTCTGTCAGCATCATCTTCTGCATATTTACTAACTGTGGCCTTGACTTTACCAGCAGGAAATTTTCTAGCTTGATGCTTTACTGCCAGTGAAGATGTTTTCTGTTTTTCAGTTTTATTTGTGCTGTTCTTAGGAGGCATTAACACTTCACGTTTTGTTGCAGGGCAAGTTGCTTCTGACTTCTCTTCTTTTGCTGTATCTGGCTTTTTTGGAAGATGAACCAAGTCTTCATCAAGGGCCATTCCTAACTCATATTCACATTTGTCATCTGGAGTCTCAGTTTCATCATCCAAAAACTCAGTTCTGTCACCAGCATTTTCTGCATTTTTACTGACTGTTTCTTGCTCTGTTGTTTTCTTAACATCAAAGATTTGGGGGCATCCCTGATGCATCTTTGCATCACCAGTTGAAACCTCTTTGCTTCCACTGGAAAAAGTTTCGCCTTCACCTTGCAGGGTAGTTTTAGTCAGGGAAAGTGATTTTTTCTGTTTAGCAGTGGCACCTATTTTAGGTTTAGAACCCAAACTTCTCTTGGCAACCGACTTCTTTCGGGGTGATTTTCTAACCAGTTTATGACTTTCTTTGGTGCCTAAATCCAATTTAGTACAACCAGCAGATTCCACATTACATGATTTTTTGTTTCCCAGAGATGAACAATCAAGGTTTTTAGTGGCATTATGTTGTTCTGCTTCATTACCACCAACTTGTTGCATTCCAGATCCTGTGATATCAGGCTTGCCATTAATTTTAGACTCACTTAAGCTCTGAACAGCCGTTTTTGGTGAATTCTGACAGACATTACCACACTGAACAGATTCTGGGCTTGCATTTCTTGAAAAAAGCTCATCAAATGCCAGTGAGTTGGAGGTAGAGCCTGAAGATTTCGAAACTAAGCAAGTGTTTGAGTTATTTATGCCATTTTTACCTACAGAAAAGTAGTCATCAGCTTCAGGTGGCTCATCAGCCTGAGATGTCACTTTTAATCCTTGAGATTTACCATTTGCTGATGGGACTGAAGTCTTCTTTCTTGATTTTAATTTAGTAAAAGAAGTTTCATTTATCCTCTTTTGAGGCAATAAACTAATTGGCTCATCTTCTTCAACAAAATCATTTCCTTTCCCAGAAACTTCAACACTGGTAGATTTGACAATCTCACTAGCCTTTTGAACCTTACTGTTATCACAGTTGATGCCTTCTCTGCCTGAGCTTTCATCTAAGATCCTTGGAAGAGTAAATCCTTTTTGGTTCTTCCTAGAATAACTCGCAGTTCTAAGCTTTTCATTTGAATGTACAACTCCAGCAGCACTTGCAGAAGTTGCTCTCAAGTCACTTGCCACCTTCTTAGACTCTGAGATGTCGCCATGCAGATCAGGCTGCTGATCAGATGAATTTGTATTTCCCATATTGCCAAGATCCTGGCAGCCAGGTGCCTTTGGAGAATCAGCATTCTTAGACTCACTGGTCTTTACATATTTGTCAGGTAACTGACATGATGTAGAATGTCTAGAAATATCAGCCGCCTGATAGCTTACCTTTGAGTCATCAACATTATGAAAGCTCAAGTCTTGACTGCTCTTATTTCCTGGAACAGTTAGAGAGTTTTCACTATTATTGACATTTGGCAAGACCTGTGGACCAGTAGAATCTGGTAAGGCATTTGATGCCTTTGTTACTGATTTCGACAATCCAGGAGTAGCAGCTATACCAATTTTCGAACTAAGGGGACTTTGTTTTCTATATCTTCCCCCAGATTGTCCCAGCTTAGAATCTTCAGCCTCTTCCTCAGAATCCTTAGCCTCTTCCTCCATCATCTCTAGTTCAAAACCACTATTGAAAAGGAACAAAGGTTGAGTAATTAATTGAAAAGATAAGAGCTTTCAAAGGTTAGGGGAAATAAACAAGTAATGTTTATGTCAACTTATGGGGAAAAAAAGCAATTTTATCAAACTTCTTCAACTATAATCTGAAATGGCTATTACAGTAATTTGCATTTCAAACAAGAACGTAATCCAAGTTTCTCAACTTTCATATTGTATGCCTATTACAGTAATTCATCCACATGCCTCTGTCAATTTAAAGTGCAACTTTATAAATACCCCTCTATTTGTGATACGATAGAGAACATTGCAAGCGCATGGGTGTAAATCACGTTAAAATCCCAAAGCATGCAAGAACGGATGAGCACAAGGTGCCATTATGCATACTGACATTTAGACGTTCAGAATAGCAAATGACATCCTATATTCCACCCAAATACAATTATGCTATCATTTCTTGACCCATAAGATTATTAGCCACAATAATTATTATTGTTATCCAATAACATGAAACAAATTGTAGAAATCTCCAAATATACAAGTGTGTGATAAACATGGAAGCATATAAAGAACAATTCTGCCCCCATTCAGCCTCTATGGCATAATACGTGGAATGCCACATTTGCACAGCATGCTAGGATGTGGATAAAAGTGTATTCCAAACTATATTGCACTTTTATATGGTACAGCGCCCTAACCTCTTGTTATATTTGTCTTCGGGAAGAAGCACCCATTCCTTCAAGCTGAAGAAATAAACAGAACTTTAATTGAAGAAGACTCAATTTATATAATTCTAACAAGTCAAATGAAAAGGATCAAATAGATGAGATATTCACATCACATCCATGTAAAGTTAACATGAAAATGACATACGTACCAATCTTCCAACCAACGATGATTAACTAACTTTATTGTGCCCAATTTCTTGGCAAGCTCATACTTCTCTCCTATATTGAAAGTAAAATTTTAAAACACCATGAACAAACAAAATGAAATACATCATAAACATAAATAATCTGTAATAGGAAGCAATTAGGAGGAACAAAATAGCATACATATGCAGTTGAATGTGATGCCAAAATTTTAGAAAACGAAACAAACCTTCAAATTTGTAGCATATGAGATGAGTAACCTTGTTTGCCATCAAAGGCTTAGAAAACTGTGCACCCATTAGGCCAACCATTGTCTGAAGAGGTAAAACAAGGTGAAGTCAAGTAACGTTACATAACAATGTGCATAAACTCCTGGAAAAAATCAACACAAAAAAGTATAACAGATGCTCACCATAATGTCATCCCGATCCTGGCGTAGATAACCAGTCAAGCATATTATCAAATCTTTTGCACCTGGTATTCCATCTAAGTCTTTAAGAGGTCTGTACATAACCTGCAAAATGGAAAACATAATTTACTATAAATTCATCCTACAAAGAAGCACAACAGTAAAGCCAACCACTGGTTCTCAAAATGACTCGAAGAAGTTCAAGAAATTTCTGGACACAGAATGTACACAAAACCAATTAACAAATTGGTCTTGTGGTTATATCCATAAATCTGTTCAACCGCAAGCAACTTCAATAATTTCTATCTAATTTTCATAATGTGGAACTAACCAAGTCTATCCCCCTATGTGAATTTGCCACATGGTACGAAGTGAAAATAAATGTTTGGATAAGAAGCTCAATTAAGAGCTTATTAAGTAAATGTCTATCATATACAAGTACTTATGAATTATGAATAAGTTGTTTCAAGATATTGGGTTAAATTATTTTCAGCAGTTTTTCTCGAGAGCTTATTAAAAAATAAAGTAAAAAACTGTTTATGAATACATCATTACCTATTCTCATAATGTCTCCCCCATCACACACATGCACAAGAGCTTATACTATAAAAGAAGTCCAAATAAGTTGTTCCAAACAGACTAAAAATATTTCATAAGAAAAAGAAGAGCAGTCCAATTGAGGGAATGGAAGAAGTAAGAACCAACTAACCGAAGTAGAATCAACAGGCATTCCAATATCAGCACTGTGTTCAACCCACAATGCAGTGACAACCGTCTTCCGATCATTTCTGGCAGCAACACACACAGGATCGTCCTACACACAACACATAGTTCTCTCTCCCTTCAAAATCAAGGCCAACGAGTAACGTTAAAGAAAGAGCAAATCGAATTGAACTCACATAAGCAACGTTATCGACAATGACATGCGTGCAACTCCCGCCGTATTGTCCTACGTCGACTCCACCGCCATTCGCAAGCTTGAACCGGATCTACACAATCACAAGCAGCAATTCATCGAATAAATAAAGAAAATAAACCCTACTATTAGGAAATACTGAGAAAGAGAGAGAGAGAGAGAAAGAAAAGAAACCTGGTTTTCGGCGACGAGATTGAAGCCAAGGAGAACGAAACGAACACCGCGAAACATTGGCAATGGATAAGTGGCTTCCATCATTTGAAGAGAACGGTTTTACTATTCACCGGCAGCGAAATGGTAAAGAAGATTGTCGAGGAAGACTTGATATGGTAACCAGAAGCAGCGCGAAGAGTCTAAAAGGGGTTTTTAATTTATTTATTTGCAAAAAAGAAAAAGAAAGCGAGGGAATTTTTATTTGTTTGTTCGTTTTTGATTTTGGAGGCGGGACGATGAAATCACGAAATATAAATGGGCTCATCTGGCCCATACACAATTGGGTCGGTCCGAATATTCCAGAAGGAAAGCAACTAAACCGGTTTACTCATTCAATGAGCGCCGGTTGGAAAGAAAGAGTTAAGTAACACAGACGTTTGCTTTATCTTTTCAACAACCTTCTTCATCACCCTCTCTATTCACTCACTCATCATCATCACTGTGTGATCTAATCTTCTTCTATGGGTTGGCTTAGTCGGTTCATAACTGCCGTGGCTTTCTTAGCCATCGGAGTGATATTCTCACCGGAGACACTGGGTTCAAAATCAACCACACTTTCCACCTACCTCAAACTCGCTCACCTCCTCAGCTTCTCCACCGCGTTCGGCGCCGCTCTGTGGGTAACATTCATCGGCGGCATCATCATGTTTAAGTACGCATTTTTATTTTTATTTATTTTATTATTCTTAGAATTTTAGGATGAGTGTAATTTAACTCCAAAAGACTAGTTCAAGAACAAGGGCTGCCATTTATATACACTATTTTTATCATGTGACTAATGGATGTGGGATTTTCGAACAATTGTGATTTTGAATTGTGTGGTTTAGAAATCTGCCGCGGCATCAGTTTGGGAACCTGCAAAGCAAGATGTTTCCAGCGTATTTCTCGATGGTGGGTGTCTGCTGCGCCGTATCGGTGGCTTCCTTTGGCTACCTTCACCCGTGGAAAACTTCCTCCACCACTGAGAGATACCAACTTGGGTTTTTGCTCTCTTCCTTTGCGTTCAATCTTACCAACTTATTTGTCTTTACACCCATGACCATTGAGGTAAAGAAATATTCTATGTGTATTTATGTATATGTATTGTTCTTGCAAGTAAACCAACGCAAGGCCTTAAGGTTTATTGGTTGGATGGTTAGGAAAGAAGGGAAGGAGGTAAAGATCAGGTTTGATCCATCTTGCTGACCCCAAACTAACAAACTAAGACTAAAGTAACTTGATAGAATAGGAATTAGAGGGGTCGAATGAATTTTATGAGTTGGATTAGTTAAATGTTTTATAATTTTATTATGTGTTGGAACTGGAAACTTAAAATGGCAGATTGATTGCCATAAAGGCATAAACTGTTTATAATGAAGACCAAAGTGTTGGTGTGTGTCTGTTTTCAATGCATGCTTAGCAGATTCAATTTGCCTACGTCAAAATGAATTTTGTCAAAAAATTTTGCCCTTGAAAGTTGAAACAGTTTAGCTGTTCACTAAAAATCTAAAACCTTGAGTGGTTAAAGAAGCTTGATTTCATTTCTGGATCCTGTCAATTTTGTTAACATTCTGTAATTGAACCAAATATGAGAGGGGAAATGTTTCAGTAAATTAAGCTAAGCATTTGTCCTATTATCTTTCATAGGCTTAAATAAAGACCAACCAAATCATCCAAATCTATAACTCGTGTTCATCTTAAATTTGATAAGTTGGCTACTGGTTTGCACACTGTTACCATCTCTTCTGGTCTTTCCGCTCATTGCTGTATGGGATTTTGGACATTGATACTTACGCCTGAATATTGCTTATCTATATTCATATACTGAGTAATGAGTATCGTCTTCATAATTAAAAGTAACATTTCTTATTTAATTATCAATAAATTTCTTGATTTGTAGAAGTTTGTAATCTCTTATATCTGCTCCCCGATTCCCTCCATTACTGTTCTAACTTCTACTTTTCTTGGTTTTCTTCTTCTTTTTGACTTTTTTATTTTAACCTTTCTTCATTTCATCTGTCACATTTATGTCAGCATTGAAGTAATGGTCTTGATCATATCTTCTAACAAATATCTGAGTCATGTCAACAAAATATGCTGTTGAGCTGCCAACAGTTACTATACTATTATCTGGTAGTTTATAATTGTTGATCATTTTGTTGTTTTGATGCAGATGATGAAGCAGAGGCATAAAGTGGAGAGAGAAAATAATATAGGGGAAGAAGTTGGGTCGTCAAAAAATGTAGAAGTTGCAAAGTCAAACCCAAAGCTTGCAGCCATGAATAAGAAGTTTGGTATGATTCATGGATTATCCTCCCTTGCCAATATAATGTCGTTTGGCAGTCTAGCAGTACATTCTTGGTACTTGGCAGGTAAAATTGATCTCTGATTCAGTTTCTGCTTCCAATTCTATGAAAGACAAGTGAGCTTCTTGTGAAGAGATGTATAAGTGAGGATCCCAGTGTTATCTCTATCTTCCACTTGATTGCCAAGTAAAAAGAGTCTAGAATGTCTGTGCAATTTATGAAATGTACTATCTAAGTATTACAGCATATTGATTGGTCAAGAAAATCTTATGGGTTGCCATGGAAACATAATGTAAGCATCCTACCTCACATGAATAAAATAAGTCTTCTCTTTGAGACGGTTTACATTTTGGATACTCAGTTAAAATTTGGGGTGTGGTATGGTTGGATGGACTGGACAATTTTTTAATTAAAATGTATAGATTGAAAAGAAAACATCTAAATCCCCTAAAAATGTATTAGCAATTTTAATCCTTCCATTACTTATTTAATAATACACCATTCTAAATTTATAATCATCCATTAATATTTTTTATGGATGGATATTCAACCTATCTATCTAAAGTATATCATATTTTATTTTTTTGAAAAAGTATTTTATGAAATGAAGTACAAAATTTGTTTTTATTCTTGTACTTGAATACTATATAGTTCAAGATCCATCTCTTAAATACTTATGTTCATTCAATGAACTTTGAACTACTTGATTTAATGGATTACCAAAATATGTTGTATGGATCACTATCCATCTAAAACGAAATGATAATCCAATCTAATTAATTCATTAATTTGTGTCTTTATAATTGAATGAATTGTTTGGATATAGTAAAAATTGGAAGATAAATTTTTGAATGGATTGAATTGTCACTACTAGTTCAAATCCGTGAAATTAGAATGATTCTTGGCCATCGAGTGACAACACTGGCCATGTTTTAATATTCTCTCAAAACTTGAAGGAAACAAAAGGCTTGAGTTGTTATGCCATGTTTCATTATATGGAAGGTGTTGTGCACTTCTTGTATATTTGCACGGTGTAAACACAAATACGGTATAGTAATGCTAGGTTAACCACCATTTACCAAACAACAAAAGATAATCCTCAACTAAGCTTTACTAGAGACTTAGATAATTATTGTTTCAAACGGTTTGGTTGTGATGCCTTGTAGGTCCGTGATTGTGAGCCATCTCCAATATTGCATAAGAACTGTTTCAAAAAACCATAATGCTCAAAAGAAGCCGGATTGCGGAATCAAGAGATGTATTTAAAAAAATATTAAAAAAATTGCACATTATTTCTGAAGATATAATTCGTAAGCTTCTGTTTTCTGCGCAAACCAGCCTGAAACATAGTCAAATAAGGGATGGAGAACCATTTAAAATCAGTTATTTTCTTCGTATTCAAAATGTACCGATTCATACGTTTTTTTACGCTTGAGTCTTGATTTCATGTGGGTAACAGATCTCTTCCGTCTTGTGCAAACGATGCCACAGCAAATCGTCCCTTTGCATCCCCGTGTCCAATTTACAATGGGATTAGACACATTCCAAACGTATTAAACCACGTCCAGTTATTAAAAAATAACCACAAACTTCTGGAAAGATTTTAGATCATATGCACAAATTAAACAAATTCCACAATAACTATATACGTATTAATGTAACATGAAATGTAAATAAATTACATTATACTTAAAACAATACACGAGTATAATTCATGTCATTTATGGATTACTCCATGAGAATAATATACATCCAAGTTAATGAAAAATGAAATAACAAAGAAAAATAAAACGAACATGGAATAAAATTGATCTGGTAACAATTCATTGGTGCTCATTAGTTGACCTCCATATTTTATCTAGAGCAAAATAATAAAGGAAAGGAGAAAGCATATAGAATAAAAATTAACTTAAAATTTATAAGTTCATTATTTTTTTATTTATGGAAATCAAGACAAGTGTAGGAGATTTTCAACCAACTAACCACACCTACTTGATGTCCATTAGTTGAAGTTCTTTCAGTAAAAAAAAAACCATTTAAAATTTGATTATAATCAGATTCTAAAATTTATAATAAAATTCATTATTACAAGTTTTTTATATAAAAAAATCCAATAGCAAACTATCTTTATTATATATTTGATTGAGGGGAGCAATTTTCTTTGACTTCAAGGTTTAGAAAACGGTAAAAGTAAATCCTAATTCTTCTAATAGCATATACATAATGCATAGAGATCGTTGTGTAAATCTTTTTTCCCTTCATTGTATCCCCCAATCCGGTAATAGTTCTAAATTTTCCCAACCATTGAAGCTTTTTTTAGTCCTCAATTTCAAGTAGACTGAATGCAAATATGACACCAGAATCTCGTACAGTATACAACTTTGCCACAAGTGTAGCATCATCCACAAAAGAAGTTCCCCATAATACTAAATAATTAGACGTACGGCAGGAAGTATAGGAAACAAATGCTGAATAGAGATAATCATAGACGACTTATCACAGCTTCCACCTCAGAGGGTGTATAAAGATGATATGTTGGAGCCACCTTGGCAATGTCAACGTTGTTGGGAGCGACCTAAGATGAAAAATACAAAAGACACGATTATTTTTTTTTTCCATTCCATTTAAGGGAGGGGTGGGGCGTCAATCAATTCACAGAACATGCATATGATTTTAACCTTACCTTTTCTTCCATAACTTGCTTCAAAATGGATAAAGCAATAGTCTCGGCTTCTTGAAGGGTTAGATCCTGCACAACATATTAAATTAACACCAAATTGAATTGTTTTAAAGCCATCTTACAGCATGTTATGGTTCAGCGTAATTTTAGAAAAATAATCACTCGTTAAACACTCTCAAGGAGCTAAAAGAAGCATCTAGTATGAGAGAGAATCCTTCAGAGCAACATTGGCAGTGCATAGACAAAACAATTGAGGAAGATTGATGATAATGGCATGGCATTAATTTGACAATCACAAGAAATTTGACTACTTTAACATTTTCCAAGACGATGGTGAGCATAAAGTTGCACAAAAGTCATTATGCTTCACAGAAATTTAAACAGGAAGAAAAAAACGGAACAGTATCAAATGAAAAGTTAAGTATACTTACATGGTAAGACAGGGATATGAAAATAGGATTAAATTAAAGAAAAAAAATTGCAGACCATTGGCATGGTTTGTTTTATATTCTCAATAAGTAAAATAAAAATTAAAAGGTAAACCTGTTTAATTTGTGATTCCAGATAAAATGAATATATTATTTGAATAGTATTACCTCTTTGACACATTATTTATAAAGGTGGGTGATTACTGTATAGCATTGTTTTCAATTTAGCCTACCTGCCCTGCCATGAGTGATGAGAGGTCTCCTCATTTCTTTACCTTTTCACTCTCTTCTCATTTTCCAAACCCAGTCAACTATAAATTTACAGCTATAAACAGAAGGTTTTGAAACAATCAATATTAAATTGTTGGTACCTTGTTGAATTGTTCTTGTAGAGAACTGCCTGCACCTTCTGACCCTGAACCAATAGCTTTTCCATTGCATTGCCAAAATGTGCCAGATGGATCGGTGTAGAATCTGATAATCAGAATATTTCAATTCATTAATGAGTAAACGTCAGAAATCCAAAATGAAAAAGGATGGGAACAAGACCAGCAGCAATATAAAACTACACAGTGATTGAATCAATAAATCCTAGGCACAACAATAACAGAATAACCATGATCTGCATTAGTGTGTCTGTGACATACATGAAAATGGAAAGTGTTTACAATTGAGCCTTAAAACTTTTTAAGTAAGTGTCCTACACTCTACCTCTCAATTGTTTCCTGGTTAAGATAGTTGCAACCATGAACTGATTTCCATTTAGAAGCTAAAACACCAATGCATACTTTATTGAGAGTCGAACTTGCAAGGTAGGCAGCTGAACCACACAAAATTAATTTATGCCACAAATCAATGGTAGGAGAGGGTAAAGGTACATTGTTGAACCTAAAATAGCATTCTCTTTAAACCATAAAAAGAGTCATAAGGTGAGACAGTACTACATGATAACATGACTGAAACAACTGCAAAGAATGACACAGATCCTACTCCTTTTGACAAAGGAAGATGAAATATACAGTAAATTATAAGTTTTTTTAAAAAAAAATTGTTGTTGAAATACGTTAACATGTGTGTGTAAAGCCATAATCTTTTTTGAAAGAATAGAATCTGAAAAAGATCAGATTTTATATTATTTTGCAAAACTACAATATAGCTTCTAAAACAATCTCCACAAAAACTCACATTTTTCACAATCTTAAAATTATTTTTTTAAAGCTTAAACAAAGGGCTCACAATAGAAAGAAAGGCTTTAAGTGACAACAGAAGAGGAAGTATCCTCAAGAAGGGCAAAAAAAGAGAGAAATTAGAGAAAAGGAATGCTTAGCAAAAATATGCCCAGTTTAGAAACCATTAAATACCCCCAAGTAGTTAATCAAGTCGATAAGTGGTTACTCACTAACCCCTTTTTGATCATGGTCAAGGTTGATTGTAATTGTTCTTGAAACACTTTTTGTCCAGGATTCTTTTTTTTTTAAATTCCACTAATCCCTAAAAAAAAAATCATCATATACTCAGAATAATGACATCAATTTAAAACGATCACTAATATCATAGCTTCAGATAAACTTTTAATGTAATGACTGGCTAAACACAGAAAACAAGCCAAAAGAACAACTCCATCATACTGCCCACAAGTAGCCATTGCTTAATAGATGGAACAAATACTTACAAACTAGGTCCATTCTCATCATGGCCAGCAATGAGGAGAGATACTCCAAATGGTCGGGACTGTCAAAGAAAAGAGAAATGGTGCATGTTAAAATACATACATGATGATCTACTGTGACAAGAACACTGCCATTTAGTATCTTGTACAAAAGCAAAGGTCTATCGTTTTATTGGCACATGCTACTGAACCAGTCTGTCTGAAAAGCATCTTAAACGAGAACTTACACGCTTAATTATAAACTATAAATGTTGTATATTGATTCAATGATTGATGCAATAAGATGATATCTATGCATTCCGGAATTTTCAGGTAAATAACTCTTGTTTACATCTCCGATCAACATTTGTCAAATGCAATATGTAAGGCACCAGTATATCTAGAAGATGCACAAATAAGAAGCAAATTTGCAAGAAATGTTCATAAATTATTTTTCCTAATTTGAAGCATCATAAGCAAGCAAACAAAAATAGACGTGAATATCAAAGCTGAGAAGTTCTTTATCATGGACTCTTCATCACCTTCACCAAAACGCAAAGCTAGATCACAAACAGCTTGGGTGGTGGACTCAACAGTCATAGGCTCACCATAGGAGAACCTGTGATTCTGTGAACAATAAACCAAAATATGAATCATTAGCTAATCAACTACCTTAATATACGCTATAAGGTTAACAATACCTGAGTTTCCACCCGTGCATGCTCAACAAGTGTTCGAGCATCTGCAATCAACCCACTCATTGCACAACCGATGTGCTCATCAATTTCCATAATTTTCTCAACACTACTAGGCTCCTGAAAGGGAAGTTTCATGCATGCGGATATAATATAAGTAATGATTAGAGGTTTACTGTATGCACAGAAGAAAACCTAACAATAAATTATCTAAGCCTTTACACCCCCCCCCCCCCCCCAAAAAAAAAAGGATCTCTTTTCACCCAGAAACAAAAATGAATAATACATGTATAAAACAATATCACGGTAAACATCATTATTTTTCTGAATATATGCACAGAACACATTGTATCTAAAGTGAACAACAAATATCAAAATTCAAAAGTGTGTCCAAAAACCAGCTTGACCCCAAAAATCAATTTATGGGAAGCTCATCTGTGTCAAGTGTTTGCAATCAATATTTTGCTCAAGTGTCTTACTTGATTCCATCATATTAATAGTTAATAATTAGTAGCACATTAATGTGTAGAAATGTCAGAGTGGGATTATAAAAAGATCAG
>CM023950.1:1604589-1648923 GCA_013407115.1 Glycine latifolia
AAAAAAAAATTAATTAATTAATTAATCACCGGTTTGATTGATAAATAAAATACTAAGAAAAATGATGAATAGCAATTAATATTAATATACCCATCATTGTTAATATCGGCAAATCTCTTATTGGCTTCTTGGTTGCCAGTGTTCTTATCGGGATGGTACTTCAGCGCCAGCTTCCTGTACGCTCTCTTTATCTACTCCTCCGACGCGCCTTTCGCTATTTCAAGTACGTCGTAATAGCTCTTGCTGTCCAAAACATTAATTCATTCATAAATTAACGACAAAACTTGCATTGCAAGTTAAGTTGTGTGCCTCGTTTGTTCCTTACAATGAATGGATCATTGTTCTAGAGAGAGAAGTAGTACATACCCGGCAATGGCGTAGAGAGAATAGTAGAGAAGGCATAGGAGGAACAAGAGGTTGCCTCTTGGACGACCCATGGGAGGGAGAGTTGGATCTTGTTTCGATCGAGATTCGGAGTTGCGAGGATCTGACAAATAAATCAAATCAAACGTATGTTATTGGTGGCGGGGGTGGGAGTGAGGTGCTGAAACTGAAGACAAATACTATTATGGAATGGTCCTTCCGAAATACCTTTTCTGAAGGCAAATATAGTGCTTCCGGAACTATCATTCCAGAAGATACAAAATGCAATTCTAAAAAGGCTATTCCGGATTACAATTTTTGCTTCCAGAATGGTCATTCCATAAGTCAAAATAGTGCTACTGGAATGCCCTTTCTAGAATATACAAAATACTTCTGGAAAGACTGCTTCGGATATAAAAAAAATTGCTTCTGGAATGGGTTTTTTAATAAAAAATGCTTTTGGAACAACCATTCCGAAAGGTTTTTTTATAGTTAAGTAAATTTGATGAAGGGAAGGACGAGGAAGAAAAGAAAAGAAAAGAGAAGGGAGAAGGAGACACTTATCTTCACGGTAGGAGGAAGGACGATGAGGGAGCACGAGAATGAGAGGGGCGGGGAAGGAGGAGCCGCTGCAGGAGGGAGGGTGTGTCATTGAGGAAGGGATGTCATCGCGAGAGTGTGTCGTTGAGGGAGATGTCATCGCGAGAGTGTTAAGATTGAGAGATAGAATGTGAAAATTTCATTAAAATATGATTGTATTTCACTAAATAATGAGAGTACAAGATTCAATTTAAAAAGTGCAAGATTCAAGTCTCAAACAAGTAATGTATTTCCTTGAACTTTCAATCTTTCATCGTTACTTTTCTGAAAATCATTCTAAAATGCAATGAGTTTTTCAAAAAAGAATGAAAAGAAACAATAATAAAGTGCAGGAAACAACAGCTGTAAAACAAACCACAAGAAAATGAGAAGAGCTTAAAGTCAGGGGCTCACTATTGGCACCCCCTCATGACTATTTAAACCTCCCAAAAAATGTTATTATTTATGTTGACGAAAATGCTTTCACAAAAACAATTTTTCATTATGTATTTTTATGATATATATGACACAAATTTATTTTTGTTGTATAATTTAGTGTCAATAAAATAAAAATAAGTTTTCATTATACTTTGAAAAAATAAAAGGTTCAAACTAACTCTCAATAGAAGTAAATCGATCTAATATGTATATAAAATAATTAATATAAAAAATATTTACTTGAATTATATAATCTTATTACTGACATTTTTAGTAAAATATCCTTTTTATAGATCATATACTTATTTATTCATAAATTTAAATTCTATTCTAGTTTAGTAGCTTTTTTAAAAATAAAAAAAAAAGAGGTGGAGATATAAAGGATAAAATAGATACAAAATTTGTTTTTATTAAATTTTAAAAATAGATAATAAACAATAAGTTTACAATCAAATGATTTACATATATTAAAACCATGTAATCTTATAAATAAAACAAATTGTTACATGAGCTAAAACAAACAAAAACCACAAAAAAAAAAGACTAACTAAAAAAGGAGGGAACACAGATTCCTTTTCATCAGCAAGCAATGACTCCAACAATCCTCGCATGCAGTGACTCCAACAATCTTTGGAGAAGACTTGTAAAAGCATCTTTAGTAGAATAGGTTCTTAGATCACTTTTTGTAAGTCATATAAAATATAAGAATTTTTGTTATAATGGTAGAATCTAATTTGAGTTCTTAGATTTTACTTACACTAAAAGAAAAAAAAAAAACAAAACCTCTATTTCCTTTCAAATGACATTAAAAAATAATATTTTATAAAAAAGTGAAATTTCTAAGAATTATTTTTCTCGAACTCAACCTCCAAATATAGAACTCTTTAGCAAGCAAGAATAATAGTAGATTTAATGAATAGGAATTCTTGATCATCCTGTCTTATCATATAAGTGAAAATTTTAATATTAGTACATCGTATCTTATATTATCATAAAAAATTTATCAACTAATTTTTTAAAAAGTAGACTTAAATATAACTTTGGTCATCTTATCTTATCAAATTCATAATTTTGGTCTTCCAAAAAAATCACAATGTAAGTTTATTTCTTAATTTTATCTATATTTATTTCTTTTATTTCTTATATTTAAATTTATTAAATCATTAGGCTGGCTTAAAAATAAATAAATTAAACGTAAATAAAATTAAAAGTGAGACAAAATATGATTTGTTACAAATTAAATCCAAATGTCTATATTTTAAAATGAAAAAAATTAAAATTAAATATTAAATAAAATAAGAAAATAGAAATACTTATTATTTGGGAACCTAAGGCAACCACCTCAACACGTTGCTGTTGGCTGTTGCCTCAGGCCCACGGCCTATTATCAAAAAGAGGTCATTTGGATTTTGTGAAAGTGACTTGTAACCTTTGTATAGGCTATAGACTTTTCCACCTTTTTAATAAATTTTATTATTAAGTTCATCAATAAACTCTCATTTGATTACAAAATATTAAATAAGTAATTACATAACTTGTTTACTCAATTAGCCAAATATCCATTAATTTATGTGTGAACCGTCTAAATTTATTGTTTGGTCAGAACTAAACCACGATCTAGTCAAATAATAAGGACAAGCTTTGGGTGCAAGTTTTATCTCTTATATATATAATATTATTTTACAATTTAAAATATTTAAGTCAATAATAATCATGAAATATAACATTCTATTACAGTTGGGTTGAGTTTTAATCAAATTCAAAATTTAAAATCCATCATCCAATCAATTATAATCGATTTCATTAATCTAATAATTAATTCAATCAACAAAAATCTAATTGAATTAGATCAGAAGAATTCAAGGATTAGGTCTTATCCACCTTAGTATTTGAAACTAATTAAAGTTTCAAAGAAGAATATTTTTAGATCTTGAGTAAAAAATTTTTTTTTAGATTTTTTAGTAGGAAAAAGTTTAAAATAATTTAATGTCTCATTAGTCATTCTACATAGATCGAAAAAATTAAATCCTTTACTTAATAAAACGTGTACTTTGTTTAATAATATTTTTTTAAGTAATAAATAGAAATACTAATAAAATTTATCTAATGGTTAATTAAATTATTTCTCACTTTTTCTTAAGATTCGAGTTGTTGTGCTTAATTTAATCTTATAAAATAAACTTATAAAATAAGAAATATTCATATTACAAAAATATTTTACTAAAAAATATTACTCATTAAAAATATTAATTTTTTTAGAATAATTTTGGAACTATTCATTCTTACTGGAAAAAATTGGTAACAAATTCTCACTTACTAAATGTTTGGAAATTAGAACTATTATAAAAAAAATCCTCAAAAAGATGTCCCTATAAAACAAATGAGTTTTTTACCAAAAAAATATAAAAAATAAATATTTATCTAAATAATATAACCCAAAAATATTTATGCCAATGAGATTTTTTGTTTTTTCACCATATTTTAGAAATCGATTATTAGAAAACTAATTTTTAAATTACTGTTTTCTTTATACACCTTATGAAAGCGGTGTGTATTTTTTTTTCTTTTCTTTTCAAAATCATATTATCAAATCGGTTCCCCACATAACGTGGGTTTTTTTTGTTATTTCTTTTAATTTTTTTTCCTTTTTTAAGTCTTTTTTCTTTTTCTTTTTAATTATTTATATTTATGTTTAAAATTTTTAAACTGAAAATATTTTTTTTTTGTATATGATATTAAAAGCATGAAAAACTAATTTAATTTCTCTTACCGTTTAATTAATATAATTAAACCATGCATTAAAAAATCACCAGATTAAAATAAAAAATACATAAATAATACAAATTAAAAGTTATCTAAATACTTAAAGTATGTATGTGACACTTAATAGGAAAAAAACAATGAATGTGTTGTATTTAATTAATATAAATTTACTTGTGTATTCAAATTGATTAATTTAGTATTATATTTAATAATACAGTATTGGATGATTTATTGGAGGATGATAATATTTTTATAGTCCATTCTCAATTTTAAAAAGTGTATTTTGATTATAATTGTTTGAATTGAGACAAATAAAATAAAATAATGAGTATTGAATACACTTAAATATAAATTTGGTTCTTTGATTTCTTTTAAATAAAATATTTGATTGTCATATTTTAAAAATTTTGTAATTTTAATTTAATTTTTAATTTTGTCTATATTTTTTACATTTTAATTAATTAAATTATTTTAGAATATGTTAGATCTAAAATTAATTATATTAGTTCTATATAATTATGTACCAAAATAATATATCATGACTATCAAAATTTGATCTCCTAAACATGTGATCAAGAATTCTATCTCAGATATGTGTGATAGAAGAAATATACTTTAAGAGATATTTACGTCTTAAATAAATGTTAATATCTAAAAAAACTAGTGATTGATTTTTCACTAAAAAATGTGATATACAAAAAAAAATAGGAGCGTAATTCTATACTCTAGAAGCCTAGAACATTGAAGGATTTTTCGATCTTGATGAAGAGTGAAAATGACATTAATTAATAAAAAATTGTATATAATTGATGCATTTAATTTATGTGCAATAATTTAATCAATATTCATAACTATATAAATTTGTACATTGTACAAATATTTAATATTTTAAAACAAAGACGTGCCACTTGCATGTCCATTAAATTAATGAGAATATACCTTTTGTTAAAATTTCAACTGTCCGTATAAACTGTAAAAAAAAAAATGTCCGTATAAAAAAGATTTGAGTGTATTTTTTTTTTTACAGATGATTTGAGTGTATTTTTTTTACAGATGATTTGAGTGCAATTCGTAAAATTTATTACTGTAATTTGTGAAAAAGAATTAATCGAATGACATGACGTCATTTCTGTAATTAGAAAATTTTCCTTTTCTTAGCTACTGTTAGAGCGTTATAATTCTAAAGCAATTAATGCACATCAAGTGATTAACGCTGAACGAAAGAAGTTGCTGGAGATAAATTACGAAAATTTCATCATGTACGCATGTTGTAACAAACAGTATAGCATCAACGTGGGGGATGGAAGCCCCGTCACGAGGTTGTCAACGGTGGGTGAGCCACGACTGTAGCATACACAGCCAACGTGGCAAGATCCACCACCACAAATATGTCTCCATCACTGGGCCCCACCCCTGCGCCTCGCTTTTGCAGTTCTATAAATTCCTTTACACTCCTTTAACCCCTTTTTACACTTCAGCAAAAAAATTTACAAGCACGAGGGGCTCGTTTTGCAGCTTGTAAAGGACACCACAGCATCACTTACAAAACATGCACTTCCCCTTCTCCAACGCGTTCTGTGTTCTCTAGTGTGTTTTGTGCTGTTCCTGTTTTCTTATAATTTGTGCATTTTTTTTTTTTTGCACACAAACAAAACCTCAGACATGGGAAGGGCTCCTTGTTGTGAGAAAGTGGGGTTGAAGAAGGGGAGGTGGACAGCAGAGGAGGATAAGACCTTGGCAAAATACATTCAGGCCAATGGGGAAGGTTCTTGGAGGTCATTGCCCAAAAATGCAGGTACCTATTAATTGTTAATAATGTTTTTTTTTATTGAAAAATATTAGTTTGATAAAATGTTAGTTTTGTTAGTAAAAAAATAATCTCTCTCCAAATCTCTCCAATTAATAATATGTTTATTACTATTATTAATTGACGGAAGTATTTCTTGGTTTCTTTGGGGACCATTTTCTGTTTTCACAATAAGTTTGAACTTCCGACAGCAAATTAATTTTGTTGCTATTATATGGGAGTATTTATTGTGGAAGAAGTAATTTGTGTTGTAGATCAATTGGTATTTTCTTTTTCTATTTCTGACTGGCATTTTTGGGGTTTTGAAGGATTATTGAGGTGCGGGAAGAGTTGCAGGCTGAGATGGATTAACTATTTGAGAGCTGACCTTAAAAGAGGGAACATTTCTGCTGAAGAGGAAAATACAATCGTTAAGTTGCACGCTTCTTTTGGTAACAGGTTAGTGCCAAAGGTGAAAACTATACTCCAGTATTTCAAATCTCCTCTATTTACTACTGGATCACATTCATAAAACTTTTTTTGACAGAATTCATAAAATTAACTTTTAAGTAACAAAATGAAAGAAGCATGTACTGCAGTATTTCAGCAACATTTAAAACAATAGATGATTTGCTTTTTTTAGTACAATTTAAACTGCCATTGTTTAACAGGTACGAAATTTGATGCCAAGTACTGCAGTTCAGTTTGTTTACTAATAAATATCCAAACACTTAGATAAGAAAAAAAAACTCGGCTGCCAACAAGCTTAGATGATGTCTTTACCGTAATTCCAAATTACTATCATTTACCAATTATAAAAATAGAAACATCTATCCAATATCCATATCTAGTTTAAAAGAAGAGAAAATAGTGTATGGACATGCTAAAAAAAATCGTTTGCTTGTTTTAAAAAAAGGGAAAAGTATGTATATATAAAATGACATAAAAATTCTGATATATATATATATATATATATATATATATATATATATATATAACTTTCTTTCATTTTCTTTTCAATTTGGAGAAAAAGCAAAATATAAGGGCCCTACTTTAATTAGGGTATGAGATGAGTTGTAAAAGGAAAGTGAAATTAATTGTTTCTTACTTGTCGTTCACTTGTTAAGCTATCAATGTATATTAGTTAGGTGTGTGTAAAACAAACATGGTTCAAATCACTTTACGTCATCGGTCTTAAATCGAAATTAAAGACAGATAATTGATAGAGGACAATCAACTATGTTTGATAAATGTTTATAGCACAAATTAAATGAGCATATAAAGAAATATATGCATAAAAAAATTATATAAAAAATTTACACTTACTTTCATTTGGCTCTTTTGAAAGTATATTTTTTAATTAAGAATTTGTCGATATTTATATTCTTTGAAAATAGTCTTCTCATTTTTTTAATGGGATATTTAACATTGTTGTCTTATTAATAATGTTTTAAATCATGATCGATTGGGTATATTGTCGTACGTTGAGCGTTTGTGAATCATGTCTTGGTTGTTGACTTTTGGCTCTCTCGAAAAAGTCTCTCGAAAATTAGTGTATATATATAATATTATTAAGATATACCTTTAATTGTAAATTATATTTCACAAGTATTTTAGTTATTTAGTTACAGTACAAGAAAAAATAATATTAGTGATAAATCAATTTATATATAAATTTTAAAACTTTGTCACTACATTTTTTTTATGCCAATATTAGTGACCAATTTTTTTTTACTAGTACTTTGTTTTTTTTGGTGTGTTTTTAGGCTTTTTATTAAGTAAAAAATTTGTTTGATTTTATTAATAATAAATAATATTTGATAAACAAGTTTATTTTTATAGTTTGTTGTATTTTTTGGTACGTTATTTTGAGCAGCAGTTTTTATAATGCTAGTTTCTATTTTTTAATTTTTTTATGATTAAAACATTAATTAATTATTATTATTTTACACAAAGTAAGGTTTCTTTTCTTTCTTTTTTTTTCTCCTCTTCCTCACGTTAATGATTGGTACTTCATATTAATGACAAGTAAATCACATTACTATATACCGTAGCATTTTTTAATTATGCCATGTTTTAAATAGTTACAACTTTTTTTATTTTTTACCGAAGATATTATAAACATGATATGATATTGACCAGTCCGACGTAACATAAAAATAGAGATTAGTGACTGAGTGTATGCTTATAAGAGATTAATTAACATGGATAAACCACCCTCCTTTCATGTCTGGTATCTAAAATAAGCAGAAATTACTTGTAAGGTATGTTTGGATTTCATGTGGGAGGTTCAAAGTATGTTTAAAGTCATATTTAATTATCTTTTAATTAAAAATATGTTTGATAGCAAAATTTTATCTGTAAACTTAACTTTAGAGAAATCAAACTTAAGATATTTTTACAAATTTTAATCTAAACATGCGTATAATATGTCGATGCATTTAGGTAAGCAAGTTAACATGATGAGAAATAATTCACATAAATAAAATGTTGAAATTATAAAGGCTTAATAATTAATTTGTTTTTTAAATTATTTCAAATTGTTTAATTTGGTCGTCAAATTTTTAAAAGGTTTAATTTTATCCTCAATTTTTAAAAATGAATTAAATTTGTCTTTAAATTATTTTAAATGACTTTTTTCATCCCCTTTTACTGTTATACCCTTTTCAGGTTAAAAACATAATCCGCGCATATATAATGTGGATATTGTTTACGCACTCTTATATAATATCATATACTTAAATGATCGGTTTAAGATAAAGCAATTAAAGCTTACATTTTAGGTTTATAAAAAAATTAAATATTAATATTTATAAAATAAAAAAAGACCTCATACATTAATAAAAAAATTAACATATGTTAGCAAAAATGTTCAATATATTTAAAGTAAACAAATATTTTAAAATTTGCTTTAGTTCTCGCTTATAATTGGGTCAGTCTTGAGTATACCAACTACCAAGTTAAATTTGTATTTTTTTTATAAAGTATTTTAAAAAAATAAAGAGAAAAATTGATAATTAATATAATAAAAAATTGCATGAATTTATTATATAAATAATACAACTTGTAACAATGATAATACTCTCGTGTATAGTTGAATTTAAAGTGTTTGACAAAACATTTTGGTTACTTTTTAATTTTGTTTATTAACTCAAAAATTTGTTGATTGTTTGGTAAATAAATTTATTTAATAATTTCTAATATTTTTTGAAATACTATTTGAAATAAAAAATTTAAATGTAAGTTTTAAAACTAAAATTTAATGTTTATTTATATAAGTTTATATTTTCTAGTTATTTAAACAATAATTTTACGAAATATTTATGATTTAATAAGATAATTTTTCTACTTCTAACTAATTTTGAATTATCAGCTAATTTTTAGTTAATTTTTCAAAATTAATTATTAGGTTTCTGGTACTTCATTTTTAGATGGTACTCCTTTTTTTATTCAAATAGATTAAGTTATATTGTATATTGTAATTATACTGATTTTGATTGGTTCGAGTAAACTGAAATTTGTCGCAGACATAAGATCATATTTAGTGCGCTGAAAATAAATAATTCATTTTTTAGTGACTTACATATTCCTGGAAACATATTAGTATTGGACTGAAAATACTCCTAGCAATAAAATCATATGCATAAAAAAATATTTATCTTTTTTAATATTAAATTATTAATTATGTAGCTTTTTGTTGATTTTAGGTGGTCTTTGATAGCAAGTCATTTACCAGGAAGAACGGACAACGAGATAAAAAACTACTGGAATTCTCACCTCAGCAGAAAAATTTACAGTTTCCCAGGTGCAAGTGCAGGGATCATGGATACACCTAAAGTAGCGTCTGTTCCTCCCAAGCTCAAAGGTGGTAGAACAAGCCGTTGGGCCATGAATAAGAACAAAACCTACATCCAAAATGTCAATGATCCAATTAACCAGAGACCCAAACAAACGTTTACTCAACAAAATAGTAACGTCGCAGTCCCGCCGTCACCAACTCCATCTCTAGAGAGTGAGGGTTTGTCTAACGCCGTTAATGATTTCCCGGTCTTGGACGCTGACGTGGCAGATGTTAATGAGCCAAGAATAGAGGAGCGAGAGGCAGAGGTAAATAAATGTGACAGGAGCGTTGATGAAATTACCGATGAAGACAACTTGGGACGGTGTCAAATGGAGGGCATTAGTGACATTTTGGAAAGTTGGCTTGCGGAAACAACATGTGGGGTTTGGGACTTGAGTGAGGAGATAGACAAGAATGAGGTGGTAGTGAGGGTGAGTGATGCGTGTGGCGACAAAATGGCATCGAGTGAGGGTAGTGTGAATGGGGAAAGTGGAGAGGGTTATTCATGCTCTTCTGCCATGGCATTGGATCAACACTGGGATTGGGAGAGTGTCGTAGAGTTTAATAACGTTGTTGAGTCCGAAGTTTGTAATAATTGGGAGCAACAAGAAAAACTGCTCACTTGGCTGTGGGAGGACGATGATTGGGAAAGCGAAAGCAAGACATTGGCAGAGACAGATACTCAGATGCAAAACGACATGGTCGATTGGTTCCTCTCTTGATTCATGCATAGTGTGTGTGTTCGTTCAATCAATTTTCTTTTTTCACTCCTCGTCCTCTTGCATATCGCTAAAGAGAAAATAAATTAAATTAAAGATAAAATTTGAACTAAAACACCTTAAAGTTTTTTTAATTTCCATCCATTTCTCTTTTTCTTTCCCCTCATCGGAACATGCCCTTAGAATTTGTATGCCACAGTTCAAAATATCTGGTAGATTTGGAGCGGACATTAGTCACTATTACATTGCTAGGTAGTTTGAAATATGGATTTTTGTTATGTATGAGGTAGAATTTGATTTTATATAACTCATGTATGGTACATAAATAAATATAAAAATTTCTGGGAGGATTTTTATTCAATTATTTATAAATTAGAAATTATTGTAAAGATAATTCTTAGAAATAATTGTTATAAAAGTTAACAGAAAATAATATAAAAAATCTTTACGTTATTAATATATAAAATCAATCTTAGAAAGTTAGTTAAACACATATGTAATTTGTGTTATATTTTTTTGGTTTATTGTGCTTATACATATTACCAACTTTAAGAGAAAATAAACTCTATAAAAAATTCTTAATAAAATTTTAATTAAGAATTATTTTTAAGAATAAAATAAAGTAATCCTAACACAACTGTAAAAAATATTTATTCGTGCGTTCCTCTTCTATAAAATTGTGTGGTTTCTTGAGTTAATGTAGGTAGTCATGTAGAGTAGGTGCTAGATCTGCCTAAGATATCATGACAACATAAAAAAAAAAAGAAAAAAAAATAATATATATATATATATATATATATATATGTCCGTCTGCACTACTCCTGAGTCTCTGGTTAAGGTGGTATTCGGAAGAACGGTGCCCTATTCCTTTAAAACAATGATCCACACACTATGGCAATCATGAGATACCAATGTTAATTGATGGTCTTTGTTTGTCTAAATAATGGAGGTTTATAGTTTTTTTAAAGAAAAAATGTATGATACTAGCTAGTTAAAAATAAATGTAACTGAACTTATAAAATTTGTTATAAAATAAATGTTAATTGATGGTCTTTGTTATATAATTTGTTATACAAGTATAATTTCTCTTTAAAATATGTAATTGCAATCGATTGTTAAGAAAATAAAATTTCAAAGTTAAAATAAAATAACATGGTGATTTATAATAATTGGGAGGAAAATGTTCCTAAGAAAATCAACATCAAATCAGTTATTCTCTTTATACTAATAGTTATAGTTATACATTGTGTTATTGAACTTATAAAAATTGCAGGCTAGGGCTTTTTTTACCAAAAAAAACAAATAATAAAAAAATTACAAAATAAATCGAACAAAATTATAAACTAAATCTGGTCTTTTTTATGCATAACTAAATATGGTCTTTCTTTAGTCTAAATATGGTATAATGTAAATTTTATTCTATGGGAAAAGTTAGGTCTTGATAAAGAAAAAAGAAAAAAAAAAAAAGAATGAAAAGCTAGGTTAGTATCAATGGGAAGAAGTCCAAAAACCAACCATCCAGTAACATTCTCAAACGAGTAGCAACATCACAACGTGGTCTCCTCCCCAACAAAATTACTTCAAATGCAACCTTGATGCTGCTACTTTCTCGGATAACAAATCATTCGGTGCTGGTGTTTGTTTAAGTGACAGCAAAGGAAATTTCATGAAAGCAAATAACCTTCCATGCATCAGCTGGTATGCCATCCCCAAAAGGCTGAAGTTTGGGCACTCTCCAAGGCCATTAGCTGGATCCATCATCTCAACATACATAATGTCATATTTGAGCTTGATTGTAAAAGTGTTGTGCATTCATTCAACAGCTGTTCTAAAGGAATTACAGAATTCAATCTTATTTTGAATAGATGCAGAGTGGAGTTTCAATTTATTTCTAACTATAGGGTGAATTTTGAGAAGAGACAAGTCAATTTTATTTTTCATAATTTTCCTAGGGTTTCAAAATTTTATGTTAGCTCTCGTAGTTTTAATTATATCTCATCATCATGTACTTTCAACTCTTAAATGAAATAATATTACTATCTTTCTTTTTTAAAAAAAGCTAGGTTAACATCAAATTAAGTCATCAATGGGATAAGATAAACTCTTTTTCTCCCCTCTATATATGATATAATATATTCAGTACTACAATAATTATTGCATATATATATATATATATATATATATATAATTTTTTTAATCAAGATATTATAGTGTATATATATATAATAATTTTGACACGTGATTTAAATTATATTATTGATTAAAATATTAAAAATATAAAAATATTTTAAATAATAATTATAATTTATAAAAAAAATACAATTTATATATCATTTAAAGAAAAGTAATTGCGTAAATAAGAGATAATTTTTTATATTTTAATTATAAAATTATAATTTTTACAGTTTTCATAAATGGTAATGTTGTGAATGATTTTGTTATTTGAATATAGTTTATATTATATCTTATTCTCATCTAGTTTAGTATTTGGTGTATATCATAAGATTTATATGTTTTTATCTTGTCTTATTTTAATGTTACTCTTATTTATATTCTATCATATTCTATTATATTTTGACCACTAAATATGTCTTAAAAAATTGTTTAATGATTAAAAGTAATTTTTTTTTAAATTGTGATAAACATGTAATTAACCTTGTTGTTTTTAAATAATCACTTATTTATTGTCTTGGAAGATATGTAAAATATTTTCCTTGTGCGCATGTATATCATTTATGTGTCCTCAACAAGACAGACAACGCATTTATTCGTAGAAAAGTTTCTGAGCTTGCAGGTTGTAGCATTTGCTTGGGCTTTATGTTTTGTCTTCTTTTCGCTGGCTTGTAGATTGTAAGAGTAACTTTAATGTAAGATGTTGAGTAAGGATTTTGAGTTTAAGATCTGATCTTTATTAGATCTCTTACTAAAGGAGGTAGAAAGATCTCCAACATGGAGAATAAGTTCTTGTAGAAGAACCCTTAGAGTATATTTATTGGTAGATCCCAAATTGGGATTTTAGATCACTTTTTAGTAGACTTTATAATGTTAAATATGATTTAAGATCTCTCAAAATCTCTTCTATTTTGTTCTTTAGTGGTAGATCTCATTTTGAGATCTTAAGGAGAGAGAAAAAGGGAAAAAATTTATTCTTTTTTTAACAATATATAGATCTTAAGAGTTCTTCTACAAAAACTTATTCTCCATGTTGGAGATCTCTCTATCTCCTTTAGTGGGAGATCTAGTGAAGACCAGATCTTGAACTCAAGATCCTTGTTTAAGATTTTGCACTAAAGTTGCTCTTAAAATCTATACATTGTTTAAAAAAGAATAAATTTTTTTTCCTTTTTCTCTCTCCTTAAGATCTCAAAATGAGATCTATCACTAAAGCAAAATGGAAGAGATATTGAGAGATCTTAAATCCTACTTGACATTATGAGGTCTACTAAAAAATGATCTAAGATCCCAATTTGAAATCTACCACTAAAGATACTCTAATGCAAACTAACCTATTTAAACTATACTTGAATATTCCTTTATTCAAAAGATTTAATTTCCTGTGTGCTTACATTTTTGCCACGTACATAGATTATAATTATAAAAATAACAATGAACTCTTCAATTGCGATCATGAATAAAGAATCATTCAAATAAGTTGACATGGTTAGCAATACTGCTAACTAAACGGTTGCCTTGAGAATGTTAATTTGTAGAGCAGAGTGAATTTGAGAGTATTTTTTTTAACCGAGAGTTAACATTAATATTGACAACTAAAAACATTTAAATTTAATAGTTTATTATGATATATTTGAATTTGAATTGAGGAGTAACCTTTCTTTTCACATGATATTTCAATTAATTTTTAATTTATTTTTATTAACTAAAAATTTTACTTAATAAATAAGTTTTTAAATATTTTTTAAGTAGTTTAATTTTTTTAAACACTATAATAATCTTTCATAAAAAATTTTATTCTTAATCCTCCAATTAATAAAAGAAAATAAATTATGAATAATTCAAAATTAGACTGAAAAATAAAAAAATTGATAATTTTTTTTATTAAGGATTAAACTCAAGTAGTATTTAAATAATTAATTTTAATTTTAACATTTTAATCACTTAATTTTCATAAAAGTTTTATAATAATTAATAAATTTTAATTAATTTATAATTACATTTATAATTATACTAATTACAATAAAAAAAATGGTTGTGCAGCAAAATTGCAAAAAGTTTTACATATTTATGAAGCTAGAAGTATCAAAATTTCATTTTAGCAAAAAATAAATGCATTGTCCCTGCATTATATCGTATGTATTAGTGTATATACATACATACATTTGTACGAATACAACAGGCCTTTACACGTTGCTCAAATACTCTGACTATTGACATTGTGTTCCTCTCATCAGTTGCCACGTCAACTACGAGACGTCACAGATAAAAGAAGCTAGGTATGACGTGGTAGCAACCGCGAGAAATGCATAGGCCAACGATTACTTTAACGACAAGCGATGCAATAAAACGACGCCACGTGACCGAAACGGAGGAACGAAAACTCTACACCGAAACAGGTTTCCTATAAAATCCCGCACGTGCCGTAGCAGATGAGCTGAAATCGAGAAGAAGAAAGCACAACAGAGAAGAAGAAGAAGAAGAAGATGGAGAAGTATCAGATCTGGAGCAGCAGAATAGCGTTTGCTGCGTTTGCGTTTGCTCTGCTGTTCCTATCGGCCTCAGCAGACGACGTCGTTGTGCTCTCTGAAGATAACTTCGAGAAGGAAGTTGGTCAGGACAGGGGAGCTCTCGTTGAGTTCTATGCTCCTTGGTAACTTAACAATCTTCTCGATCTCTTCCTCTCTGTTTCTATCAACTTTTGTTTATTCCATCGTTACTTTGATTTGTTGAAATCGTTATTAGGTAGGGTTTTTTATTAACCGATTCCGATGTTTTTCCTTTTTAGATTCGTTCTGATCGGATCACATGTGTTCTTTGTGTTTAACGGTTCAACTTGTCGTTTTACCTTCTGTTGATTTGTACTTAAATGACTTATTGTTGCAGACGATACAATACGATACCGTTTGACTTTCGGTGCAATTTAGTTCCTCTAGATTTTGTTTACTAGGGTAGTTTAGTGTCACTAGTTTAGTTTGTCCCTCTCATCATGAACTTATTTTTGAAATTAATAAATTAAATTAAAACTATTATTGTTCTTTATTTAACTTCTAATTTATATGGGTTGACTATAGTCTTTGATTCCTTTAATCAAATAATTAGAGGATAATATCCCTCTAATTAAAGTACAGGGACTAAAAGGTGCAATTAAGATTACGATAATTTATGAGAATTAAACTGTCATCGTTTATATCATTGACATTGAGAGAATAAAAGATACAAGACATGACAAAGAAACTTTTAGATTCCACTTGGCGCATCTAGTTGGAGTTGTAGTTTAAAATTGTAAATTCAAATCCAATATTGTCATAATTGAATCTGGTTCAGAGTCATAATTCTCATGTTGCGTTATGCAAAAATTAGAGCATAGAATTATAGTTGAATCCATTTTTTGAGTACGGGTAGTCATTGGTGGGGTTATGTCGGCTTTGAGTGGGAAAAAGGAAGATCCTTAGGTGGTAGGAACGATGGTGATGATTAGAGGTGAGTGGTGACCATGAGGTGAGGATGGCAGTAGAGATGCAGGGATGGCAGCAGGAGCAACAAAAACAAGGAGAGCTATTGCAACTTCGAGAGTGAAGTTATGAATTGTGATTCAAAGGGTAAGGATTAGAAGTTGGGAAGGGTTAATTTTAGTTGTGTTATAATTCCATGGAATTGGTCTTTGAACTGTGATTCTGTTTCTAAAATGACTTCCAAACATTATAACTAAAATTCTAATTCCAGGTCTCAGTTCCATGCCTAACCCAATGTGCTTCCAGAAAAAATAAAAGGGGTAAAACGGGAAAACAGCTATTTACTACTTCAAACAAGTTAAAGATCACTCCCAAACATCTTATCCATCAAAAAACTTCACGAGTAGAAACCCTGTCCAAAACTCCCTACTCTGTCCAAAACTCTGAAACAAAAGTCTCGATCAATGATTTTGTGTTTCAAAACTTCATGAGCTTAACCTATTCATTGTAATTACCAAGTAATTTCCTTATGTCAGTATGTACACTAATATATCATTTTGTTTATGATCACTGCCTTTTTTGTTGTAATAGGTGTGGACACTGCAAGAAGCTTGCTCCAGAATATGAAAAGCTTGGTAGCAGCTTCAAGAAAGCCAAATCTGTTTTAATTGGCAAGGTCAGCACCCTGGTGTTTGTTTCAAAACTTCTAATATTATTTACCATTTTTCTGTTTACTTAATAATTTGTTGTGGTATTTTTTGAGCTTCAGGCATTTTATGTATTTATGATTGTTTGTGTATTTTATTTTATCAGTAATCCCTCTCTTAGTGTGGTGTGGAGCATATTCATGTTATATGCCTGCCTTCATGATGAAGAAGTTTAAGCTATATAATCACTCAGATTATCTTTTCTCTGTTATTGAACTCTTAGTCCACCCCCACCCCCTTTGGTATATAATCTTAAACTAGTAAAAGGAGAGGGAGGGGGGGGGGGGGTATCCATAAAAAGTGATACACTTTGTCAATGTACTCAGATTTCTTGTTTTTGTACGTTTTTGTTGTTTCTTTTTGGCATTTCTCAATGACAATTCAATAACTTCATTACCTATTAAATTGACAGAGCTTACTTTTTAATGTAATGTAGGTTGACTGTGATGAGCATAAGAGTTTGTGCAGCAAGTATGGAGTCTCTGGGTACCCAACACTTCAGTGGTTTCCAAAAGGATCCCTTGAACCCAAAAAGTGAGAAGATATTCTCTATTAGAATATAACATGGAGACAATTTTATATCTCAATTCATAGTTATTTACCTGTCATTTCACATCTATCATTCCTTTTGCATTCAATATTTGATTTTGGAAAATTCCCATAGGTATGAAGGGCCACGCACTGCTGAATCACTTGTTGAGTTTGTAAATACGGAAGGAGGTACTCTTGAGCTTTTGAAACCTTGTGTTTTAATTTTTATGAAGGCAAAGGCATTGTGATATTAACATGTTTGTGTAACTTCTAAGGGAATGTAGTATCTTGAATTGAACATCAGAAATTAGCCATATTGCATCATCTTTTGAAAAAATGAAATATATTTTATGTAGGAAAGACTTTACCAAGCCACCAATTTTTTGGTTTCATTCATATCTTGTAAGAACATTACTGTCTACACACTTTCCTTGTATTTTTAGCTCTTATGGTTATGTTGAGGATAGACATCAACACAATTTGGTTTTCCCTTTGTCTTCTACTATGTGCTTTTGACTTGCAATTTTAATGGGATTTCCTAACTAAGATTTGCTTGCAGGAACCAATGTGAAGATTGCTACAGTTCCTTCCAATGTAGTGGTGCTAACACCTGAAAATTTTAATGAGATTGTCTTGGATGAAGCAAAAGATGTCTTGGTTGAGTTTTATGCACCATGGTACTGGCCAATAATTTTTGTATTGTTTCTATTTTCATCTTTATTTTGTTTTGGACTAAAATTTGGTAAAACTTAGTTTACATTGCACACTGTATTGTGCAAACACTCATACTGCTAGATCTAATATATTTTGGGATTCTGCTAGGTGTGGACATTGCAAAAGTCTTGCTCCTGTAAGTATATCTTTGAGATTCCTTGTTATCAAATTAAGGTTGGGGCCTTTAATTTTCATAAAACCAATAATTTGGAACCTGACTATGCTCTTTTTTCCCTCCAGACTTACGAGAAAGTTGCCACAGCATTTAAATTGGAGGAAGATGTAGTAATTGCAAATCTGGATGCTGATAAATATAGGGATTTGGCTGAAAAGTGAGTTTTATTTACCTGATCTATTTTGTGAAGTAGTTGTTTGTGTTCTGAGTCTGACTGAATCAAACATTAGAGGTGAAGGCCTGTAGAAGTAAAATTGTTTTTAGCGGTCATAGATTGATGTGCACGTTGTTTAGTGCTCATTCATAATTGTCTTCCTTTCAAGTCATAATGTGATGGAATATATGAATTGTTGCAACATGATAAATAATTGAAGTTTTCTGGAATAATATTTATGCAGGTACGATGTGAGTGGATTTCCTACCTTGAAGTTCTTCCCAAAGGGCAACAAAGCTGGTGAAGACTACGGAGGTGGAAGAGACTTGGATGACTTTGTGGCTTTTATCAATGAGAAATCTGGAGCAAGTCGAGATGGAAAAGGACAACTTACTTCCCAAGTTAGTGAAATCTAGAGTTTTGTTTTGTTTTATTTTTTGGTCGGGGATAAAAGTTAAAATTGTTGTAGTTGGTATCTTATTCATACATTTGATATTTCTGTATAGGCTGGTATAGTAGAAAGCTTGGACGTCTTGGTAAAGGAGTTTGTAGCTGCCAGCGATGAAGAGAAGAAATCCGTGTTTACCCGATTGGAACAGGAAGTTGAGAAGCTTAAGGGTTCTGCCTCAAGGTAACTTGAATATCATCTTTGTAAAACATCGAGAATAGCTTAATTTGCATCATTGTATTTCATATATTCTGTAATATTTGCCCATAAGAAACCCAATGCAATAATCCAATAATATCGTTAGGTACGGGAAGATTTACTTGAAAGCTGCCAAGAATTACAGGGAAAAAGGTTCTGATTATGCTAAGAACGAAATTCAGCGCCTACAGCGCATTCTTGACAAGGTAATATTCTCTTTTCAGTCCCAAAGGTTGAAAGCTTACTTATTGGTGAAATAGTGATTCGTTGTTCAAATTCCAAGTCTCGAGAAATACTTTGTTTTCTTGAAATAATTATTTTGCAATAATAAAGTTGGTCGTAAAGTGAGATTAAAAATTGAATGTATAATCGCGCTACTCACTTGCCTATGTTGATTGATTGATGCAGTCCATTAGCCCTGCGAAGGCCGACGAGTTAACTCTAAAGAAAAATATCTTGTCGACATATGCTGCTTGACTTATTGGTGCGTTGTTAACCATCTCTCATGGAAGCTCGTGATCCACTGCAGCTTTCGATGATTGTTTGACTTTGATATCGAAATTGCTGGGAGATATTCAACGTGGATACTTGTAGTGCTTAATTTGAGTCTGTATTAATGACCCTATCTTGCATGGCGCTTTTGGGGTTAAAGATTATGATCTTCTCCCCATTGTAGTTCTACCTGAGCGGTTTAAAATTTTGAGAGACGATAACTTATGTCTTTATACCATGTGTTTCTTTCGCTATTTGATGGTGTCCGATTTGCTTATAAATAAGGAATGAACGCAACAATCAACCATCTCGAATGAAACCAATGAAAATCATAGTAAAGTAAAATTCCTAAGGCATAGGACTGTACGCGTTGCGTGCTCTCATGTGCAGTTTGAGACTGACTACTAATTACTAGCAGATAGGATCAATAGCTCAATTAGCGATTACTCTGATCTTGGTGCTTTTATTCTTCGATGTAAAATTCTTCTTGCACACAACCAACATTTCAGAGTTAGATTTGTCAAGATGCAAGCAAATAGTGTAGCTCAATAGCTTGCAACAGCTGCTCTATGTTATGCTAGTCCCAAAATTTTCCATATTACACCATCATGTATCTACAACTCTATTTTTTATGAATGAAATTCCATGATTCTCCTTTTGACAAAGAAAAAGGACTGTACACATAATTTACTAGAGAGCAGTTGGAGGACACAATGGGCTAAAGCGGGACAACAAAATCCCATAAACAAGACCAAGATTGATATTTTCCAAGGAGATATAAGATTGGTCCAGTGATTGAAAAATGATGAAGGGTGAAGGGAGGGGAAACAAGAGAGGTTGCGGATTCGAATCTTTCTGACTAACATTTCTACCAAAATTATCGAACCAACATTTGTCAATTTAAAAAAAAAAAAATTGAATTCTCCAATATAGCAATTTAACCTCCCGAAAACTCATTCATTAAGACCCTGCATGGCATAATACCATGACCAAGGTTGAAGTGGAGTAGGAATACCCATTAATGAACCCTCCCCTCAATACTCTCTCTCGTCAACCAGCGATTTCATATATGAGCATGATCTTTCCTCAGAATCTAAGTTAGGAGCAGACTCTGGGTTAGAAACAAAAGGAAGGTCCAAGGATGCAGGGCCAGGAGGCTGTGTTCTCATCTGCACAGATCTTAGAAGTGCAGCTCTTCTCAGGTCAGCTGAGTGGCATATATCACTTGGAGATGATGGGAAGCGGCCTTCAGAATCTGAGCCTCTCTGACGAGGCTGGGGGCAAGTAACGGTGGAGACATGAGAAGCATTTGAACTTGAGGAAGGTGCTGAAGATGATGCATTCTGTGGTCTTTGGTACCTGTGTGGAGAAACTGGACTACTGGGAAGACTGTCGGGTTGAGATGAGCAACTGTGCACAGGGGTCTCGCAAAACCTCAAGTCATCTGAATCTTCTGACATCGGTGAATATTGCAAAGACATATCATCTCTGAAAAATTCAACAAAAAGAAATTAAATTATTGGAACATTTGCTAATCATTGGTCATTGGAAAATATAACTAATTTATTTTTCCAAGAGATTGCTTGCAGTTCAATGTTGGTATTAAGGGTGTTTAAAACCAAATTATATTTTTTTAAACTGCCAAATTAATCAACATCAACATCAACAACACCTTTAACCCAAACTAATTGGGATCAGTGGTAGATGAACCCAATGATAGATACTAGGTTTAGTACAATTTTCGCTTCCTATTGTTAAAATCAAACCGAATCACACCTTCATATATAAAATTTAATTCTTTCCTTAACCCCTAATATTTGACAATGATAAGTATTTTCATGTGTTGGACATGTTGACTATGTTAAATTAATAGTATATCATTCTATAAAAAGAAAATAAGTGCAGTTATTATGGAAAGTTAACTCTACATATATGTTGTTTCATATCTTATACATATGGAAAGTAGCAATTTATCAAACATATAGGATATTAAACAACAAATACGTAGAGTTAGTAACAATTTATGTGCATTTTTAGGTGTGTATATATTCAAACTTATTTACAATAGATTTTGAATCATATTAAGGCAGGGAAAAATGCTTATGGTAAATATACTGCAAGAGAAATCAAGCAACATGTCTATTGACAAAGAAATCTTCTCAAGACTTTGCAAACTAGAGCTACTTGCTTGTTCAACCTTTGTCTCCCGCTCCCCCACAAAATAAACACAGCCTTTCATCATTCCCAAAACTATTTGTAGTTATTTATTTATTTATTTTAACCTAAGATCTACTATGTGAATCTGGGTGGCACCAACTTTTACCTATCAAAGACCAGTAACAGTTGCAATGACTAGAAAGTAATTGGTTGTGAATTCTAGTTTCTACTCCTACCCACAATTACTTCATATTTCACATCAAATAGTCCACATAATGGTAAATAAGAGGCACACTAGTAAGTGGGAGGATTAGACCATGAAAATGACAGAATTTTCATGCTCTACATTCTACAAGGTTACGTTTAAGGGGTATCAAGCGATTAATATTGTCAAATAAGCCATGACAATGTAAAAAAAAAAAAAACTACGTACCCCATTGCCCAGAGGCTCCTCGTTATGCGAAGGTAAAGGGGAGAGATATTTACGCAACCTTACCCTTGCATATGCAAAGAAGCTGTTTCTGGATTCGAACTCATGACCAACAAGTCATCAAGGCATAACTTTAGTGCAGTGTCAGGGCTCGTCCTCAAGCCGTGACATTGTAAACACCAAAAATCAAAGGTTGAGTTATTCAGGCCTAGTGCACACATATAATAGGTTTGCATGAGGGAAAATGATGAATGAATGTGTCAGTGTTCATATGACCAATGACTAGACAGTAGACACAAATAAAGTCCTTCTACCAATGCCAGGTTTGGAGTTTCTTTGCAAACAAAACCATAATGAGGAAAATTTTAGTAATCCTATTTTATTCTGGAATAGCAAAGGGATCATCATTCTCAACACTTGAGCACATCAAAACTACTTGATTGAGCACCACCAACCCTCCAAAAAAAATTAATAAAGCATAATGTTTGCATCACCACAGGTGAAAATAGTTTTCATACTCTGCAGCTGCAATTAGAGCTACCAACGTAACTATCTGCCGTCTCTTTCAATGACTACAATGATGATTTTAAGAAATTTAACCAAACTCTCACATATGGAGAAGAAGAATCACAAAAAGTAATAAGGAAGATAAAAATAGCATAATCTACACAAAATTTCAAAAGCCAACCATCACTGCCAAACCAAATTGTAATAATGCAACCGGCAATCACTCATTCCATGAGCAATTAGAAGCTAGCTCATACATTGACGAGTTCTATTCAATATCCAAAGGAAATAGTTTTCAGACTCTGCAGCTGCAATAGCTCATCCAATGGATATTGAACAGAACTCGTGCAATGCATGAGCAAGCTTCTGTTTCAATATTCAAATGCTGAAATGCAACAAAATAAACCTCATCCACGGAAGTATCAGCATAATCTCTAAAATGTGAATCATACTTTACACAAGAAAAGTGGACATGATATTACCTGAAAGATAACATGCTTTCAGACCTTGCTGGAGAATCCATGAGATTATCAGGAAGTGAGTCTCCAACTGTCAACCCGTTGAGACTGGATGCCATTATCTGGGCACGGAAACAATAGATTAAGTTACTTTTATTTAATCAATTCAAACAAAGAACCACATGATAAATGCAAACATATAGTTCTAACAAAAAAATGCACCTTTTGAAATTGTTTCAGCTCAGTTATGCAAACAAGTAATGCCTAATTTACAAAACAAAAGCCAATTATTCATAAAATAAATCGAGATCCGCAAACATGTATTAGTTAATGAAACAAAAAAAAAAACATTTTTGAACAGGAAAAAAAAGATTATAAAAGCCAAAACACGGAAATCCCATGACAGGCCATTGCACAAAAACAACTGCAAAATGATTAAAAACTCTAACTTAGTAAACAAAACAAATAAACAAAAAACAAATAAGAAGGTAGGTTACAGTTAAAAGCATTAAAATAAACAAAGTAATAATAAAACGACAAAAAGGGGGGAAATTAGATAATGATGTGTGTAACCTCGCTTAGGTATCGCTTGTGAGAGCGAAGATTGTCGAGGTAAACTTCCTCTTCGGGATCTCTGGCGCGTTTGGCACTGGGCGAAGATGCTGAGGGCGACCCTACTAAATTGGAATCAGAACCCATTGTTGAGACCAACTCGTCTAAACCAAGACTTTATCTTTGGGGAAGAAAAAGGGACTATTCAATGTTGAAACCCTAATTTGTTGCTCAGAGATTGCTTCGGCTTCCCTTTCCGTCTTCCAACATTGCCGACACAGTGAAACTGAAACATAGCAGTTTATCAGAGTTTGTTTGCTTTTTCGGCCTCAGAAAAACGATCGGAGGGAAATGTAACATGGTTTCTTCGGTGTTGTTTATGATGGTAGACCAGCGCTTTGTTCCTGACACGTGTTGCCAAACAGTTTTCCTAAACAAAATCTTTGACAGTTTAGATTTCTACCTCGAAAAAATAGTTTGTTTTGGTTTTAATAATCAGATTCATTAGACGAAAGAGATCCAAAATAATTTAACTAGGGGCATGCTTGATTTAGTTTTGCTGTTTAGCTTTTAAAGACTATGTTGTAAATCAATTATAAAAAAAGTGTTTTTAGAAGACAATTAAAAAATATATATTTGTCAATTTTGTTTTGGAAGTTGTTTTTAAGATGAGAAAAATAACTACAAAATTGTGATAGTTTGGAAAACAAAAGTGTAATTAAGCCTAAAAAAAATTGTTTGTTAAATTTGTTTTCAAAACTTGTTTTTAAAAATTAAACATAGAAACCTTGTAAATTTGTATTATTTCTTTATGAATTTTTGTAAATTATTGAAGAATTTATTTATATATATAGGGATTAATTTTAAAAATAATATATTTAGAGAGAAAGAATCAGCCTAAAATTACAATATTTTTGCTAAATGAATGGATTAAAATAAAATAAAAATTATACCAATTTTTATCATATTATATATCATTATGAACAAGACAAATTATACAAGATACATGTCATTGTTGCTAAGCCATTAAGTGTTACTACTTTGTAATCCCATGATTGCCAATCTTGTTTCATTTACCCTTAGCATTGTTGATATTGTCTCATGTACCCTTAACATTGATAGTGTTTCTAGAATTTGTAAGTTGTTGATTAGATCTATGTATTTCACTCATTAATTACAACACAACCCTCTTGGAAAAAAAAATTATGAAGATATATTGATGGTGTTTGATTCATTCTCCTTCAACCATGAAAATACCTTATTTGTCACACATAGTTATCATAATAAAAAAACTCATATACTATATCAACTAATAAATGAAACTCACATGACCCTAAACATTAGAGAATTAATAAAAAAAAGAAGGCAAGTAAGAAATCTAACCAAGAGAAAATTAACAATTTTGAGCATTATTAGAAACAATAATTAAAAATTACCACTAATATTGAACCAACTTCCACTTCCACTTGGTCATGAGGCAAAAATTGAGCTACGCTTAAAGACCTTCAAAACATAAACTGAGAGTAAAAAAGAGAGGAATGTGAATAAATCGAACACGTAAAAGGTAGAACGAGGAAAAAACGAAAAGCCCTTATAAATTCAAAGTAAGGCTGCGTTCGCTTGTGAAGAAAGAAAATATAGGAAAAAAATAAATAAAAAGAAAAAAAAATGAAAGAGAGTGAAACATATAATTATTCTGTAGAGATAAAAGAAATGTGAAATTAGAAGAAAAAAAGTGATACAGTGGATAATAAAATATTTTTAAAAATAAATCATTTGTACAATTCTAATTTCATTCATTAAAACAAAAATCTCATCAAAAATTCCAAATTTATTCATGTGAGCGTGTGTTAAATAATATTTGATTTTTGTTTTATGTATATTCTATTTGATTTTTATTTTGTTATGATTTTTTAAAAATTTAACAATCATAATTAATTATGCCCGTAAAAAACTACACATGTAAAACAACATGTATTTAATTATGAGAGAGAAGGAATCGAATATCCTGTCCACAAACTCGATTTTGGTTACCAGCACATTCAATTTTATTTACTTTCGGGTGTTGTTAATAGTAAAAATTGTTTATATTTTTTGAAAAGAAAATATTTTAAAGATAATATCGTAATTTTCATTAATTGATTTTATTAATAAATAAATGTTTAAAAGTGAGATGTATAATTTATTTTTAATTATGAGTTCTTTTTAATCTAATAAAAAAATAATTTGATAAAAAATTCTTTAATGTTGAATGTAAATTATGATAATAATTTCGATAAACATATTTATTTTAGTTATAATAAGGTTGTTTACAATATAATATAATAATTTTTGATAAAAATATTTTCGATTCAGTAATTAGTTGATAAATAATTTCAACAATAATAAAAAATAGAGATTAAAAAAGTAAAATTTTGAAAAAAAAATAAAAATTAAAAAAGTCAAAGGTTTAAAAATGTGCGATAAAATAACCATATCAATTGGTATTTTGATCTGTTAAAAATATTTTACTTTCCAACACTTTACAATCTCACATGTGAATAAAGTTATAAGTTATCAAAATCAGCATTATTAATGAAATAAGTTCTTTTGATTTTATAATCAAATTTCTCGAATTTTTATCATATTGTGCTTTGTTTTTTTTAAAGCTTCCCTTTATGCATCTCTAGACAAATAAATCGAAATTTAATTTCTATAATTTTATCAAATTTTACATAAAAGAGATAATAGGTGTTCAATTATACCCTTGTATTTGTTACCAACATATTCAATTTAATTGATTCCTAAAGTGTTTAGAACGAAAGCATAGTCCATTTTATCTGGTCTCCAACGTGTCCCAAAAGGCTAATGACAATTTTGGAAAAACGATTTTCATATGCACTTTCACCACTTTTCTGCTCAGTTACGGAGAGAAAATAAATCGTGTGGAATCCACCATTTCTACAACACTTTTGTTTACACCTTCTCCGTCAAAGAACAAAGAAAGCGCATCTTTCCGTCCATTTCATCACTAATGGTAGTTTCTTTGCATTTTTTCTTGCGAAACCAACAAGGGCTAAAAGATAACGAGTGAGAAGAAAATATTAAAAGCAAAAGAGAATGCGTATAGGAAACGAGCAAAACCCTAAAACACAATATTAGAGAAAAAATAATAGAGATATAAAGAGAAAGAGAAAAGAGATAGCGATTCAAAATTATAAATGTGCGATTTCAAAAATAACAAAAATGTCACTAATGAGTATTGACAATCTGCATGTGTTTTCATATTTCACTTGTTTTGGAAGGAAAAATGAGAAAACTAAAAAAGAAAACATCTAAAACATGTGTTTGGGTTTTTAGTTTTAATAAAATAATAAAGAGAATATTTTTTTAAAAAAAATCTGTAAAACTAATTAATCAAGTAAGTTTTTTAATTTTTCAAAACTCAATTTTTGAAAATTGAAAATAAAAAGCACTACATCTCAAATTTTGACAAAGCCTAATGATACTTGTTAAAGAATTAAAAAATAAGATTTTTTTATTATTAAAAACAATACAAAAGATGTATTAATAAAAGTTTTATGATTTTTATTCTTTTTTTTTTTACAAAATGTTTTTTTAATTCCTAAGGGTAGTGTTATCCACCTTTTCATATCAATATACATCTGTGATCTGTTGGCTCTTCGTAGAATCTACACGCATGCGATTATTTTAATCAAGAAAATGACAAATTCTTAATGGAATTGAAATTATATAAACATTATATTAAGAGTTTAAAGTAAAAAAAGTTAAAATATAATTTCTACCTATTTAGTTCATATTTTTTTTGTTAAATCTCTTTCAAAATGGCTATATAAGTATTACAATGACAATTTTAAAGTAATTATATCTACATTTTCCGAAATTATCTGCAAAACTCTAATATTTCATAAAACTTGATCGATAATAAAATCAAATTTAAATTTATTTGATTTATTTAATAAATTAAGTTCGATAATTCATCTCACGAGAAGGACAGCCGGCCCCAACAAAATTAATCTGACTATCTGAGAGTGAGATTTGAATAAGATTTAAATATATTTTTGATTTATGGAAGTTAAAATTTTTTTATTTTTGATTTTTGTAAATTTATTTTTTAATTTTAGTTTTTTTAAAATGATATTTTAAAATTTTTTTCTTTGTAAAATATTTGTTTATTTTTAATCCTTATAAATCTATGTCTTTACAATTTTGATTCTTGTAAAATTATAATTTTTTTATTTATAGTCTTCATAAATTTATACTTATATAGATCAAAATTAGAAAAATATAAATTTATAGGATTAAAAATGAACAAAATATTTTACAAATATTAAAATTAAAAGACACAAACTTATATAGATTAAAATTAAAAAAATATTAAAAAAATTCAAAAATAAAATAATACTAACTTATATTAACTAAAAATATATTTAAGACTTTGAATAAAGAGGAAAATAAATGCCCTTGAGCAAGACACATAACATATTGAATAAGATTCTCTTGAAGACAAATGAAAAAAGTAAAAAGATGACAACAAAGTACCTTTTTCTGCTGGTGGGAGGAAAGTAGTATATATATCTGAGATAATGAATGGTGATCAATCACGATTCTAGTTATAAAAAATGCTCGAACACGCTTTTTCTTCCAATAAGCAGTCAGGGGATCTTAGTATACAAAGGGAATATCTTGATTCTTGACCACTCCCATTAAAAATCATTGTGGGGTAAAAGAAAAGAAGGTACAAGTCGCCCTAAAGTTAATTCGTTTGATTCGTTAGGAATGAAATTGACCCATGAAAGTAAAAGGGTGCTTATTTATATTTTTAATTAATTAATTAAAAAGACACAAAGTAATATTTCCTGGAGAACATGAAATAAAATAAAGTGAATATTTTCTGGAGTTTCATGAAACAAAACAAAATAATATAAAAAATTTCCTTCCCTTTTATGAGAATAACTCAAGGTAAAATGACTTTAACATAGCAACCAAAAAAGGTAAGATGACTTTAAGGAACTGATCGACTAAAATTGACATGGGTCCTTTTTTATTACCAGATTTGTCAGTTTCGAAATTACGAGTTAATAAGTGAGTAGCAAAAACGAACAGTTGTGTAATAAATAAACCAAAGAAAAAAAACCCCAAAGAAATAAGTTTAAATATTTTTTAACGTATTTATTTTTCCGGATAGAATTTTCTATTACGGTTTTGATGCAAATTACAAAAAGTATTTATTCTCAAAGGATAATTTGAATTTTTTAAAATCGTAACGCTAAACATCTATTTTTCATTTATTATATATTATATATAGACATATATATATTTAGAGTATATGACTTTTCAACAACAATAAAAAGGAGAGTAGAATTAAAATTAAGACACACTTCTAATAGTACTATTAAATAGAATGTCAATAACATGTTGAAATAGTGAATATACATTTACTAACAAAAATCTTCAATAAGTCTAAATCATAATCAGTTTTAGTCAATTTAAGTGTCATGGAATCTCACTTAGGATGGTTACAAAAAAAAATGTAGCACTACGAAAGGAATCAAATCCCCATAATTAAAGAAGAAAAACATAAAAAAATAAATAAAAGAAGAGAGAGGAATTAATAGATACAACAAATGATATAAAAAATGACAAATAAATAAAATTGATAGAAGTGAGTTTTAAGAAAATTTAAATATAAAAATATAATAATAAACATTAATTTTTCATCAATAATATATTGATCCAAATAAACTAATCTTGAACGGTTGAACCATTTAAGTATGATTTTAAGTTCATTAAGTATTTAAGTGAAAGTCAATAGATATTGTATTATAAAATATTATTATTTTTGTCCAAAAATAATTATTGTCTTAAATTATTTTATATATATTTAAAAAAATTAAAAGAATAATAATTTTATAAAATTAGCTTATATTATAATTAATTTATATCTAAATTCTATAATTTATTATCAATATATAAAATATATGAGTGAAAAAAATAATTAATATTACATTAAAAATTAAAATAATAATTATTTTAAAATAAATTTTTTTCTTGGACGATAATTAGAATAAAATAGAGGGAGTAACTTTTCAATTTTCCGCCTTATTTCTGTATAAAAGAAAAAATGATTTTCTTAGTATAAAAACCAACATCATATCTGTTATGCGCAAAAGCAGCAAGTTGGACAGTAGCAGGGAGCAATACAAGTCCAAAATCGAAGAGGTTGAGACTTGAGAGAGAGTTGAGACGGCTTTTTTCCCCTTAGTTAGGTTTTTTAAATTGCTTTTCGAAAGGGACCGCCAACTAGCCAGCTAGCTTCTAGCTTCAGTGCTTCACCCAGCACCAGCAACCTTCGTTCCCGCTCGGATATAAACCCAAACACTTGGCCTTCACTCATTTCCTTTCCCCAAATCACACAATGAAATACGTGCTCATCAGCGGCGGTGTGGTCAGTGGCCTCGGCAAAGGCGTCACCGCCAGCAGCATAGGCGTCGTGCTCCAAGCCTGTGGCCTTCGCGTCACTTCCATCAAAATCGGTTCTCTCTTTCTCTCTATTTTCTTCTCTCTTCCTCCTCTTTTTTTTCTTCTTCTTTCCGTACACCGACTTGTAGTAACTTTCAGCTTTTAACCGCTTCCATGCAGATCCGTACTTGAACATCGACGCTGGCACCATGTCTCCCTTCGAGCACGGTGAGGTTTTTGTTCTCGATGACGGCGGAGAGGTTCTTTTCCTTCTTCTCCTATTTATCATACTCTGCATGCTTTAATTTTAACGGTACCGAGGTGGCGGTAAATTGATTTTCTATATATTCAATTATTTGATTTGGTGATAGGTTGATTTGGATTTGGGAAATTACGAGCGCTTCCTCGATGTCACGCTTACCAAAGATAACAACATCACCACTGGAAAAATTTACCAGGTGCATGCTTGCTTTTGCTTTGTGTTATACTACTAGTGAGTATCTGTAATGGATATGGAACTCCCTATTGAATAGTAAAATAGTGCGCTGAAAAGTGATTTTGCTCTCGTGGCTTAACCGTTGTGTTTGTTTTCATTACATATGACTAGTCTGTTCTTGAGAAGGAACGTAAAGGCGATTATCTCGGGAAAACTGTTCAGGTGATTCGTCGCACGTATGCCATTTACCTCTTGTTACTAGATATTTATTTTACTTGTGCGGAACTGTGGATGATAGAGACCGGTTTGATGAGTTATTGGTATTTTAAAATAGGTGGTTCCGCACATCACTGATGCTATTAAAGATTGGATTGAAACGGTTGCTGTGATTCCCGTGGACGGGAAGGAGGGTCCTGCTGATGTTTGTGTGATTGAGCTGGGAGGCACTGTGGGTAAGATTTTAAATCATGGATGATGGCTCTGTTGAAGCTGCATTATCCGCTTCGATCAATAATGCGAGAACGTACTTGTCTTTCTACAGGTGATATTGAATCTATGCCATTTATTGAGGCTCTACGGCAATTGTCCTTTCAAGTAGGTATGCAACAGAATATTTTGCTTTTAAACTAACAGTGATCTTTATAGTTTTGTCAAAATTATTTATGACAAAATTATTTATTACTATAGAATTTCTGTTAATTGCCCTCATGTTTGACGAGGAAAACATTTTAAATCTTTTCTAAATATTCCCGTAATCACCCTAATATTGAAGGCAAGTAATATAGATAACAATCCGAGTATACTCAAGTAGATGTCAGCTTGACCACCCTAGATAATCTCCATGCAAACTGATCAATCTGCTGGTAGTTCATTTATGTATCATTAGTACTGTATCATTTCAGCATAATTCATTAATGGAGATTGCTGTTGTGATATTGCTTAATTCCTTGCTGTATGTTTCAATGAAGTTGTTTCGTTGATATTTCTTTTGTCTGTCAATTTTTGTGTGGATGTTTCTGTCTTGGCAATGGCGAGAATACAATTTTGATGTTTTTATTCTCATGATTTCTTCTCAGGGCCTGATAACTTCTGTCTCATCCACGTTAGCCTGATACCAGTGTTGGGTGTAGTGGGCGAGCAAGTACTACCTAATTACTTGTGCATTACTGTTGTAGACTTAGTTTAAATTGATTTATTTAATTTTTCTCATTTTGAATGCAATATTCTGTGTCCAGAAAACAAAGCCTACACAACATAGTGTCAGGGAGCTGCGAGCATTGGGATTGACACCTCATCTTTTAACAAGTCGCTCTGCTGAGGTATATTGTTCTGCCATTTTGACACCTGAATGCATTTAAACATGTTAATTTGTGTTATAATGTTTGCTCCAGAGTCTTTTGGTAATAAGACCGTGCTCGGTTAATCTTAGCATGCACACTGTACTATTCTTTTCTTTATTTAAGTCAGGGGAATTATTGATTTAAACTTGTTTCCTTCTGTTTTGACTTTTCACTGTTGTATCTTTGATGCTAGCTAGTTTGGTCATATTAACAGCTGAAATATTCTGTTCTTGAATATGGCAGCCTCTTCTAGAAAGTACCAAGGAAAAACTCTCAAAATTTTGCCATGTTCCAGTAAGTTGGTGAACTGAGCTCAGTTGTTGTCTGACAAAGTTTTTGTTTTAATAGTTATTGATCTATATTTTCTGTATTTTTTCACAGGTTGAGAATATTCTGAACATCCATGATGTACCAAACATTTGGCACATTCCCCTGTTACTGAGAGTGGGTCTCTAATAATTTTTTGGTTCCTTTGAAGCTTGGCTTCTTTTGTATAAATGTTTTCTGTATGATTGGCTGCTTTTTTCAGAACCAAAATGCTCACCATTCAATTCTGCAGCAGCTTAACTTACTCAGGTGAGTTCTTGATAAAGGAAAATAGAAGAACACTCTCAAGTTATATGTAATTTGATCAATTGATTATGTTGCAGTCTTCAAACTCTGACGGGTGAATCCTAATTAAAAAAAACACGTAGCTCTTTTTTCTAAAATAATTTTAATAAAATAATCGTTATCCTTAGAAGTCTAATTGCCGAAGGCATCTTAAACCAAAAATATTTAAAGGACATAAATATAATTTAAAATAAAGCTGCCTGCCATAGTATCATGTTACAAGTGCCGCTTGGGGTAAGCCCAAGAACTCTTGAGCTAAGTGTTGCTATAACTGACATGGATTGGACCTAGCTCTGGCCCAATGGTGTTGGACAAAATCTCTGGGATAGAATCTGTAATGCTCAAGATATTGAGAGAGAAAACATGAGCAGAAGGGATCTGAGACATAGTAAAACTGTGTTGTCTTTGAGTTTAACAAGGGAAAGAAAATCCATTTACTGAAAAACTTATTGATATTCTTCTGCTCTGTAGCTTTCAAAGTCAAACTCCTTGATAAAGTAATGCTACGACAGTAACATGAAGTGTCAGCACTCAACAGCTATTGCACTTTAGTTGCATGAACGGTGCACTGTAATCTTATGAATGCTTAAATGACCCCCCTTGCCATCCTCCATCATAACTGGAGTGAGCCAGAATATATTTGATCATTCTAAATATAGATTATCATACTTAGGCATGCCGGATATATTGTACTTGTTTCTTTTTTCTGAAAAATATAGTGATACTATGATAATAATCTACTTCAGTAATAAATTCTTTTTCAGCCAAGCTACACCTCCTGATTTACAGCAGTGGACAGAGATGGCTGAGACCTATGATAATCTTACTCAATCTGTTAGTATACAAGTTTAGTTTGCAATGCTTTTTCCAAATTTATTATAATATAAATTGTGCATTAGCATGAAAACACTTTAAAATTTACAGGTGAGGATTGCAATGGTGGGAAAGTATGTGGGTCTAACAGATTCATATTTATCTGTTGTAAAGGTGTGTTGTATCTTTTTTTTAATGTTTATTACAAGAATAGCAGGATGACATTATATTTTATGGAAAATTTGAGTAAAGATTAGTATATTTTACTATGTATCAACTTGGTTTTGAAAATGAGGAATCTATCATCTATGGACAACTTGATAATGACACTTAAAATTCTGGTTTATATTTTCTGCTTTAAGTCTGCTTCTCTCTACAAATCTAATGCCATTTTCATGAGCAATCATCTGAATTCACATTTTTACCAAATCTTTAAAACTGCTATTTCCTATTGATAGAATGCTTTGTTTTATATAATGAAAAGTATAAACAACAATTTTAGAGCATCAACCCACTTTCATTGTAGCATGGTGGGTTTTTTTATTTAACAAAAGATTTTTTTGTTTTTTTGCCAGTCATTTACTGTAAGTCACTAGAAGTGTTATATTATTGAAAGGCACTGCATAATTTTATCATCTATTTATGTTTTATAATTCCTGATTGCTTACAGGCCCTTCTGCATGCTTGTGTTGCACGCTCTTTCAAGCCATCAATTGACTGGATTGCAGCTTCTGACCTTGAAGATGACAGTGCAAAATCAGTAATGATTTCTTTCCAATTGCATCTGAAAAATTAGGTTACTTGTCACTTTGAAGGATGTCACTCATGTAAGGCTAATTTTATTGTGGTTTTACTCAGACACCAGAAGCACATGCTGCGGCCTGGAAGACTTTGAAGGTAAGACTCAGCTTTTTAGATAATGTCATATGATATGCTAGATTTTAGTTCGGGGAAAAATGACAGGTTTTCTGTGTTTATTATTATCTATGAACTGTTGGCCTATCTTTGAAATTGGATTCATACAGTACAAGGAAATATGTCTTGCTTTTGAATCTGTAACCACAGCCATTTTTGTGAAATTGACACTTGCAGAGCGCAGATTGTGTCTTGGTTCCTGGGGGATTTGGAGATCGTGGTGTGAGAGGTATGATGCTAGCTGCCAAATATGCAAGAGAAAACAATGTTCCTTACCTGGGGATTTGCCTGGGAATGCAAATTTCTGTGATTGAGTTTGCTAGATCAGTAAGTAAAATTTCTGTTTGTCATGCTTTGTTCTTATAACTACATGCTTTTTATTATTTTTATTTAACATGCATTATTAGGTTTTGGGTTGGGAAAGAGCAAACAGTGTAGAGTTTGATGCCCAAACACCAAATCCTGTTGTGATTTTCATGCCAGAGGTATGTACATGTCTGACCTCCTCCCCCTTTTCCCTATTCTATTTTTTGTTTGTTTGTAATATCTCTTTGTCATAAACAGGGTTCACGGACACATATGGGAAGTACCATGAGGCTTGGATCTCGAAGAACACTCTTACAGACATCTGATTGTATCACTTCCAAGCTGTATGTGATGTAGTTATCTCACTGGGTAGTATTTTAATGGTGAATGAAATAATAAAAAGCAGGTCTTGTATCCCTCTAGTGAAATAGCCCATCTTCCCCTCCTCCCCCAATTATATTGCTTTTTTTATGGCAGTTTCAGACTACCTGCATATATTAAATCTCAGGCTCTTGGTGTCAGGGCCTGCTGTTAGTTCTAGTTGATCCATGTCAATAATGAGGTCTGGTGATTTATCAAGTACTGAAGTGCTTAATAATCAGGGGATGGTTTGATGTCAATGAAAATTAGGACTGGTTCAGAATTTTCTATGCGATATCCTAATATCAAAGGGATTTGGGATTCAATTCTACTGTTATACCTTCAATCAGGGGAGTGGTAGCTCATTTGTATCGCCTTGTGCTCAAACCTACGATCTCCCATCTCCCAACAAGAAGAAAAATAGGATTTAAAGCACATTCCTGATGGATTATAACTTGTTTTGAATATCATGCAGGAATATGGATCTGAAATAATGAACTGTGTTGTGGAAAATTTTAATACAATTCTAATATGTGCCCTCACTTTCTGCATGTTCCTAATTGCTAGGTACGGCAATTCAGAGTATGTGGATGAACGGCATCGGCATAGATACGAGGTTTGGCTGTGAACCCTCTTTTTGGTGATTGCATGATCTGTTTTGGGAGATTGGTGTAGTACATGTTCTGTAATTTTACATTGGCATTACACAGGTAAACCCAGATGTTATTGGAACTTTAGAAGAAGCTGGACTTAAATTTGTTGGGAAGGATGAAAGTGGAAAACGAATGGAGGTAAGTTTTTAGCTTGGGTAATGTTGCGATGCAAAGCAATATTAACTTAGAAGTTAGAACCAAGGTTGAGAATCTCAGTTTCAATTGGATGAGGTTGCATTTGTTTTCCTGTTTTGGTGTTTCTAGTTTCTATATATTATTGTTACACAGAGTTCACTTCTTTTACCACTTGTTTTCTGCATGGACACTGCATCTATTTTCTGAATGTTTAGAAATTCTCCTTCTTGTGCAGATCTTAGAGCTTCCAAGTCATCCATTCTATGTAGGTGCACAATTCCATCCAGAATTCAAATCACGGCCAGCGAGACCATCTGCTTTGTTTTTAGGTACTTGCGACTCCCTAATTTTGCCTTTTATATGCTATGAATCATCTGAAAGAATGAACCAAAAATCATTTACACCATCTGTGTTGAGTTAGTAGTTTGTGTGATATGGGGACCGCATGTTAATTGTGGTTACTTATCTTCCTAAAGGCTTTCTTAAGCATAATTACACTTTGCAATTTCCATGTGTATTGATACTTGAAATTTCACAGTAAAAGATTTCTCATTTCAAATAACTCTTAATTATCATCTTCAATTCCTATTTTCATTATGTCTATTAAAACATTTTATGATGCTACATGTAGGTCTCATATTGGCCGCAACAGGGAAGTTGGAAGCGTATATTAGTAGTAGGCAGAATGGAAGTTGATCTACGATTTGTTACTAGAAACTCACTCCTACAATATTTTCTTAAGGTAAACTGGTACTCCAAAGGGAAAATAATTGGGGAGAGGGAAGGGTGTGGGAACTGAAGGAGATAAGGGGAATCATGAAATATTGTACGTGTGCAGCTGCCCATGTTTCTCTAGCTTGGTTGCCGAGTAATATCATTTGCACCTCCACATTCATTGTTTTATCATTAGAAAACCTCACATTAAAATTCTTTTATATTAATTCAATGGTAAGAAGATGCTTAAAGGAGGTTGCAAATACTAGTATATCTTCACCCGTGACCGGTTATGAAATCAAGCACGGCAGCTAGAATAGTAAAATTGTAGCTCAAAAGCGTTTATCTTTCCTTTGCTTATATCTGCACGTCTTGGCCACAGGTATGGCCAAACATTTCCCGGTGGGTGTAGCTTGCCGTGGGTGTAATATCATGTATTTTAATATAAAGATTTTATTTTCGTTATCTTTTCTTGATGCTTTTTATTTTATGTTTGCATGTTAGGTTTTATACTTTCTTATTCAACAATTGTAAGTAGAACCAAGAGGTGATATACATGTGTCCGAGTTTATCTTGAACTCGGGTTCTCTACATGTATTATTTTGGAAGGTTTGTTAATGATAAGTTTTGGAAGGGATGAAATCGTTTAAGGATAAAATTATAATTATGGATTATGACATGATGGTTAATTCGCACATGATATTTAAGTTGTCACAAATTGAATTATAAATTTGGGTATGAAATATAAATTATTTAAAAAATATATAAAATCCTTTTTTTTATAATGAAGTTCATAAAAATTCCTTCAGATGTAGTAGACATAGGCATACTCAATCACATTCTTTTGAATTCAACAATGAATAACAGCCCGGTAGACTGTAGTATTTTTTATTGAAATTATAACTGAAAAAATGTAAATACTAGAACTCAAGGGTAGCTCCTGGTATTTACAGCATCCCGCAGTACATATAGATCTCTCATTTCGTGAACAAAAATGTTCTACCGTTGACAATGGCATCAAAACTCAATAGAAAAAGAAGAAAAAGGTGAACGAAGTATGCTCAACAACTTGTGTCTGATCTGAGTGTTTCATTGTATTGTAGAAGAGAAATCTGGCGCTGCAGCCTCATTTGCTGATAGAATTTAGCAATGAACTCCTCAGCTTGCTTATCTATTCCCTGAGCATCTACTTGTTGTTCTTCCTCTTCTTCACCACAACCCATCTCTTGGCAACCTTCATAATCAAGATAAAATTCCTGGTCTCTGCAGTCTCCTGATGCATCCATGAGGGCACTCTTTCTTCCAGTAGTATCATACTCAACATTGCCGCCATCATCATCATCATTAAAATCAACATGTGGGTTTATGCAAGGAATGTGAGGCAAGTGGAAGCGCATGGAGGTTGGACGGTACATCTTGACATGGAAGATGGGGGTCTTGTCGAACGAGAGCTCGCGCTCAAAGTAGTGAATGTGGCTTGGAGGAGCAGTGTGACTGAGTCGCTTAAAGTACTTTGGTACAAGACGCAGCTCCATCGCCACCCTGCGCCTCAACCCGCCACCTTTGCGTGCCCAGAGCAATGATGCCCGAAGGAGGCTCCATGCTCTATGACCAACGCCACTGTTCTTCAAACCCATGATGATGTTACTATATATCGGTCACTAAATGTAAATGTGACAAGTGTGCTTCAATGTGTAATGTATATAGTAGAGTGGCTATTGCAAGTAATATGGAAACGCTTTATTAATGTGCTTAAGCTGATGATGGAAGATGTTGGGTGCTCTCTTTATATATATATATATATATATATATATATATATATATATGCGTGTGTGTGAGAGAGAGAGAGGGATGTTTGAGAATTTTGGACGCGTAGCGTGTTAGAGAAAGAGACAAATGATTACTATTAGTTTTTGTTTTCACATCAAATGTGTACGGGGGCGGTGCCAAGGGGGGGAACTAACTGCCAACTCGTTAAGGACACGGTGTACGCGGTTGGAATCAAGCTGGGACAGACTGCACATTATATAATTTGCTTACTTGATTACCTTCTGCCCTTTACTCCTATACGTTATCATTCATTTACCAACCCTACGTCCCTGACCCACCAAAGTGACTATTGAATATTGATTATTGGAGCAATTAAAAGAGTTCATCTGTAAAAAACGATTATTTAAAAACCCATTTTCATGATATGTTAACACATTATCGTTAGAATGATACTGTAAAACATTTCAGTACTCGTAATTGTATATATGTTAATTAACATAGTTGATTCTGATTTCTGAATATATTAATACTTTTTTCATATACAAGTAATTGCTATGGAGTGTTAAGATTTAAATTTTCTCATAGTATTAGGTTTAGTAAATTGTTACTGTTTAGATTAAATATTAATAGTACAATGAATTTCATTGATTCTTCGTTTCACATGTTGCAGCAAGGGTTTCCTAACCTAAAGAGTTTTGCGTTTTTTTTGGGGGGATGTGGGTGGGGTAAAATGATTCGCTATGGTTGTTGGGAGCTTTGCAACTTTACTTAACAAATAAAAATGGTGGGTAAGGATCTTTCTTACCCCAATTTTTAAAACTTAAAAAGAAACATTTCTTGAAAGCCACTAATAATAACCTATTAGTAAGGGTCATTTTGGTCATATGAAATGACATTATACGCAAAAACTAGAGAGAAGGGACCCACAGCCACATGAAATGGAGGCTGCTTGTAGTTGGATTTTGTTGGAGTATACTTGAACGCCGCTTGTGAATGCTTTCAAATTGAACTATTGAAGTCACAGAACATTATAAATCTTAAATACTATATTTTAGACTCAAAGTTTACACACTTTTTGCAAGTGAACGTTTGCTTAATATGGTCTTTTTTATCTTAATAGATTAAAGCTATCGGATCCAAAGCTTCAACAACTATTTGCTCGTTGAAGTACTTCAGGAACTTTCTGTTGCACTGCGCTCGCGCAATTCACTGTTTACCTACTGTATTTTGTTTTCTTTCCAACACTTCGATTTGCCCCTTTTAAAGTTGTATATTAGTATTAATGAAAAGTGTGACTTGATCGAGGTCCCTTTTCCTGTTTGTCTAAAATTACTCCCTACCTAGGAAAAAAAAATAGACATCCTCTAATTTTTAAATTCATGACAACAACCTTTTTCTTGTGCAACTAAAAAAGTTCTAGATGATTTCGTATTCCTTAAGAAGAAAGAGATAACTAATCGGCAATCATGCATATATAGCAGACGTTGAAATAACGAAGTCAACGAACACAAAAAGAGCTCATGAGCTCACAAAAATTATCATATACAAGGGTGCTTGAATGGGTATAGTTGGGTACATTAAGCCATATAACCTTACTTGCAAACCGCTTAGTCACCACTATTAATCTTATTCCAATAAATAAATTTCGGTAGGTTAAGTCAATAGCATTGATCAAGTGTTATAAGAGTATCTCCAACGCAGGTTTCTTCCTTGATGTTTAGTCTTAAGAAATCGTTCCTTAAGTTTTTTTGTCATTGGAGCAAACCCACGCGACAGGTTCGTTCCTTCAACCTTCAAAATCGTTTCTTATATAAGAAGCGGTATCTTAACATTTTAAAAAATAATTTCTTCACAGCACAACAGAGGATCTCCATGAAGAGATGAAAGGAAAAAAAAGTTACCGTTAGTTACAAATGGTGGACGCTCGAAAATGGAGATGGTGGCTGCAGTCACTTGGAGCAGCACCGATGATTGCAGTGACAAGAAGCTTGGACGAGATGGAGAGAAAAGAGAGAAAATAAGAAAAGTGTCCGTGGAAGGTTGTGGGAGGGAGAAAAGAAAGAAAAAAGAGAAAAGAGAGAAAAGTAGCGTGGAAAGTTGTGGAATGTGCTGGAAGGTAGAAAAAAGAGAAAAGAGAGAAGAGAGAAAGAAATAGTAGTTTTGAGCAAATATTAAGGAGGGTTAATTTTTTATAAAAAAAAAGTATAGAGAGAAAATATTACGCTGAAGTTAAAAAAATAAAATAGCCATTGAAAACACTGTTAAAAAATATTTTATAAATTTGGATAATTTTATTGAACATTTGTACACAAAATTTACACTTATAATTTTATTTTGCTATATTTTTTTATTTATTTTGTTGTTATTGTGTTTAATTATTTATTATTATGTAAAATTTTATTTTATATTATTATGTATTTTGTTTTATTTATTTTAATTTAGATTTTATTTTTCTTCAATTATTCATATTTTTATTTATACTTATAAAAACTGAAAAAAATCTTAGGTTTTATTTAAAAAAATATAAATATGTGAATTTTTTTGAGTTCTTTATTATTTTTTGTATTTAAGCAAAATATTGAGTAAATTCCTTAGAAGTGACATGGTATTGTGAAAATTATAAAAAATACTACAAGGACCACAAAAAATTATGTAAGAAACCCAATTAGATATCTCCCATTTAAAATGTTGTAAGAGTCCAAATGTTTCACATAACCAAAATTATAATATGTGGATAAAAAATATTTATGTCATTTACACTGGAAGGGTAAAGCTAGCCACATATTTATCTGGAGTGGGTAGGTATATATCTTTGATTAAAATTTCGGAAGTGTAATACTATTAGACTAACGATATTCACACAAAAAATTCTTAATACGTCACAAAAACTTACAATCACCATTTATTAATTAGTCTCTTTTCTCTCTTTCTCCTTTTTTTTAATTTTATTTTGAAGATCAACTGCTACCATTTCATTTCTCTATGATCATATATATATATATATATATATATATATATATCTGTATTTGATTTTTTTATTCATGTATTTGAATGTGTGTGTGAGTAGTTTTTCCCATATATATCATTAATATTTGGAGGGTCATATATATATTATTTTTTGTAGGCAAGACAGTTGCAGCTAAGACTGAGGAAAGGAATACTCAAATTTATTGTTCTATGTATTGATAAAGTTAAATAATAAAATTCTATTGAATTTAGGGAAAACGGGGATATTTTTTTAAATGGAAAACCATTCTGAACCCTTAATTTACTAGCTTCCAGCAAGACATGCAGACAACTAATAAGAGCCCCACAAAAAAAGTAAGGCAAGAAATATTATTTGTTGTTTTGTTTTAATCATTGAAAGACCCGGTTAGTTCCATTTCCAACTGTGTAAAACTTCAATATCATAGTCATAATACGTATAATGTCCAATGGTTTTGAAGCTAGCAGAGTGCCATACTTTCAAACTTTCCAGCTAGCCGTTGTTCCCTTGGGATGGAAACATTGGAATTGCGAACGGGGTGAGGTGGTCGAATGAAACAAAACGCCATAGAAACACCATAGAATGAATTAACTACTAGCTGGCATGCATGGTGCAGCCACATTTTTCTTGTCAGTCCAAGGTCATAAATCAATTATTTTCAAAGCTGTCTAAGGATAAAATACCAATTGCGGCCGAAAATAATAATTTCTGGTAGAATTGGTTCTTGTTCTATAACTTTTTTTTTATTTTCAAAATTAATTTTAATTTTGAGAAGAGTTTTCATTGAAATAAATTAATTCTAAATATGAGATTAATAAACTATTTATATTTGCACTGCACATATTTAAAATATTGGATTGATTATGTTTTATAGTTGTTCGTATTTTTGTAATTTTTATTTTTAGTCTTGAAAAAATAGTTGAACCATTTTTAGTCCCCAATAAATCATTCAGTTTGGATTTTAGTCCATGGTGTGTTAATTTTATTATTATTTTATATAATATGTTTTGTGGGGCAAAAAAATTTAAATAATGCGATTTAAAAAGAAAAATACGAAAATATTGCATTTTAAAAGTTATTTACGGATCTACTGCGCTCATTCACGTCGGCCCAGGACGTGACTAATCACGTCGACCCAGGATGCGACCCAGGCCCAGTCACGCCCACCCAGGACGTGATTATCAGGTGCTAACACGTGTCATTTTGAGACACGTATCATTTTGCGGCGCAATGCGTAGAAACTTTGGAAGGCCATAACTTTTAACTGGGATGTCCGATTGAGGCAAAATCGGTGGCCACGCGGGCTTCTCCTCTCAATTACGAACACGTGGCCACCGATTTCGCCTCAATCGGACATTCCAGTCAAAAGTTATGGTCTTCCGAAGTTTCTACACATCGCGCAGCAAAATGACACGTGTTAGCACCTGGTGAATCACGTCCTGGGTGGGCGTGACTGGGCCTGGGTCGCGTCCTGGGTCGACGTGATTAGTCACGTCCTGGGCCGACGTGAATGAGCGCAGTAGATCCGTAAATAACTTTTAAAATGCAATATTTTCATATTTTTTTTTAAAATCGCATTATTTAATTTTTTTTCCCGTTTTGTGGAGGCTCGTTTTCAAAAACAATCACCAACGTCTCTAGATCTGCTTCTCTCCTTTTTATATTCACGCACCCATGAACCCATTCAACAACCAAATAGATCATCCATTTCAAATAACAAAAAACCAACATTAAAAGAAATAGCAAAACATTGGAACCATATTGTAACCTAGGCGAGGTTGTTCTTGATCTTGGGGTGTTCAAATCGCGATCCTCCCAAATAGAAATGACATCACGATCCCAGGCACCACCACCATCGAAAACATTGAGTAGAAATTCGACGACTGAGTTGATACCTATTTTTGTACCATATTTAATTAAAATAATTTTATTTTAGGTAAAGTAGATTTTAAGTTTATTTTAATCTCAATAAATCCTAATTTGAATTTTGAATTTTCGTCACACCATATAAAATATAAATAAAGATGATTTAACTGATTAATATTCTTCTCAATATAATACTTTGACATTTTTAGCTAGAGAAGACCAGTTCAACAAAAATTAACGGTAACAGTTATGTTGTCCCGAAACACAAACCATCACTCCTTCCTTTGCCTCAAAAGCCGCCATACATGAACCTTCCCTTCTTTTGTATTGTATATACTACCATTCCAATATTCGCATTCTCCAAAACAATAATGTCCCCAAATAAACCAACGTTCCACCATGCCACTTTCAAATCCTTTTCTTTATTATAGCTACACAACTATAGAACAAGAATATTGCTGCGCTGGCTCCTTCCCTCCCTTAATTTCACCTTCAATTTCTTATTAGTATATATATTTTAAACTTTGCTCGATTCTTTCCTAAACACATAACACTCTCTTATTTCCCCCTCTGCTTGTAGAAAGCAGAAGGACGAAATATTTCGTTAATTTAGTTAATTAATACCTCTCTCTCTCTCTCCACATAACACAATGGCTGAAAATTCTATGATCATTAGCATTGACCAAAAAGCAATGGTTACCCCTCATGAAGAACCTAATTATAACATCACTCGTTCTTCCCTCAAGAATTCGAAGAGGCCGAAGAACTTCTTCAAGGTGGCGCTGTTCATGATACGAGGGCGTTCTCGTAAATCCAAAATGCTCGCTATGGATGACGAGTCCAAGAGCATATGGAGGAAGCTCCTGGGGTCCATGAGGCCATTGCACCTACAAAGCAACCATGATGATGATAATAATAATAACGTTAATCCTCATCAATCTGAAATGATGAAGACTACCTCGGCGCCGTCTGAAAACAGCGACGACGGTTTTGACTCTGCAACGGAGTTTGGAAAGTCGTCGTCTCCGGCTGGTAGCCGTTATGCCTCGGCCGTTGGGCTAAACGAAATGGTGGAGGAGGAGGAGGAGGAGGAGAATGAGAATATTAATAATAATGATGGGGAGGGGGATGAGATGATTGACGCCAAGGCTGAAGGGTTCATTGCTCAATTTACCATCAAATGAGGTTGCAGCGCTTGGATGTCATGGATCATCATTACCAGGAGATAAGCGAGACAACTGCCAAAATGCCATATTTGGCAAAAAAATTTGCGAAAATGTCACGGATCCGAAAGTATTTGTCAAAATGCCACGGTGTCAAATTCGCT